>JAQHUG010000294.1:384299-443889 GCA_028555095.1 Dicrostonyx torquatus
GCCTGCAGTCACAGGTGGATGTGGTGGTACACGCCTGCAGTCACAGTACTCTGGAGAGGTTGAGCAGGAACTCATGAAGTTCAGTTCAGTCTGGGCTACTTAGCATGACTATCGTAAAGAAAACAAAAACAAACAAGCAAACCTCAGCAACAGGGTGTAGCGCCTTGAGGCTCAGATAGGGGGAGACTGGGCGGACCAGGGATTCACTGATAGGACTCCCTGTTTTGGCAAGTCCGGCACCGTGAGCCACGACCCTGGACAGGTCTGGCAGAACCCTCCAGACTGTCTTGACTGATGGTCCTGACCTTGCTTTTGCTGGCACAGATCTACTTGGTCTGGCTGTCTCTTCAGTCTCCCTCAGATGTAACTTTGCAATGCTTCCTGGATCTAAGGGTAACTAAGCCATTCTCAGGGGAGCTAGGCAGTTTTAGACTGGTGGCCATGCCCCACACTGTCCTGAGCTCTTCTGAGGTCTAGAGCATGTCCTTTCCCTTTCAGTCCCAAGAATCCTGTGCATCTGCATCTCCTGTCTGCGTGGGACCTGCCCCCTGCACTCCAGACAGGGTTTCTCTGTGTAGCCATGGCTGTCCTGGAACTCACTCTGTAGATCAAGCTGGTAACAAACTCACAGAGATCTGCCTGCCTCTGCCTCCTGAGTGCTGGTGCCACTCCAATCAGTTTACAGGGAACTCTTAAAGACAGCCTGACACAATATATGCCTCTCTCTAACTCAATGATACATGGTTCTGACCTGTCAGACACACAGCAAATACTTTATAGAAATAAATAGGGAGCCAGGCAGTGGTGGCACACACCTTTAATCCCAGTACTCGGGAGGCAAAGAATCTCTGTGAGTTCTAGACCAGCCTGGTCTACAGAGTGAGTGCCAGGACAGGCTCCAAAGCTTCAGAAAGACCCTGTCTCAAAAAACAAAAAAGAAAAGAAAAGAAGGAAGGAAGGAAGGAAGGAAGAGAGACTGAGCCCTGATTGCACCCTTAAATTATGAGCAGAAGGTCCCTATCCAGGACAGATCCACTGATGATGACATCTGCTCAGTCTCCACTATGCCTGCCCATGGCTGACTTCCACAGACCAAGGTGTCCCTGAGCACAGTCAGCAAAAGGCAGGAAAGGAAATGGTTGACTGAACTGAGACCTTCCAGTATCCTTACCAGAACATGACCAGCCACTGGAAACCTTAAAACTCAAAACAGTGGATCCCAGCAGTGGGGACCTGGTGGTTGCTTCCTGCTGCTATTCTTCAGGCACTGACTGCCCTGACTCCAAACTCGTCCTGCGCAGGAGCGACTGGGATGGAGGGCTGAGTTAGATTCTGTGCCTACTACAGAGGGTGCTAGAGGCACTGGCTGGCCCTTGGGACCACTGGGTGGAGCCCTGCTTTGTGTCCTGCTCACTTCAGGAAGATTTCCAGGTCTATCAGTGGCCTGACACTGGCGGTCAGGGCAGTGAGGAGCTGGGCTGTGTCCCAGGAACCCCAGTGCCCAGAGGAGGTGCAACGGCAAGAGCGGATTCTTCTCAGAGTGGTTGGCTGCCTTACCGTCAGTGCCACTGGTGCCCTGGCTTCTGCGCCATCTCTCCTTTCCGAAGCACACATTCTCATGAAATTTGTTAGAAAAGGCTTGTATTAATTTTGGTTTACATGTGCATGTGTGTGCCTGCATGTCTGGATGAAGGTGCCTGCAGCTAGCAGAAGAGGGGGTTGAATCACCTGGACTGGAGTTATAGGTAATTAGCTGAAAGCCAGCAGTATGGATGCTGGGAACTTGGATCCTCTGCAAGAGCATCAAGTGCTCTTGACTGCTGAACCATCTTTGCAGTCGGTAAGATTTTTTTAATGTCTCTGTGCTTCTGGGAGAACCTTGGCATTTCCTAAGTCACTTATCCTTTTCTTCCATGTTTGGTGTTCTAAAAAGACCTAGAAGTACAATGAGGTCACACAATCTCAGAGGTGTGGGGTACCTTGGCAGGGAGGTGTCCTGCCCTGGATATGCACCCAGTATAGGGGGTCCTGGAGAGTTCAGTGACAGGCGGCACGTCTGACACAATTCCCAGATCCAAGGGTCCCACTTTGACTACACCCTATCTCCCCCATCCCCAGACACTGCCCCACCGCAGGGGACTCTCCAGCTGTAGAGGCCCCCTCCACCTCCTCAAAGACCTGGGTTGTTCTGGGCCCCTGGGCTGGCTCCCTGTCTCAAAGCACAGACACCCTTTGTAGTAGCAATACTCCAGCTGCCCAGTGTGGGTCTTGGTGTGGACCAGGGTTCAGCCTGGATGGAGCCTTGCAATACACATAGGCAGCTTTCAGCAGAGTCAGCACTTTCTTAGCAGGGGCAGCTACTAGGATTCTGTGCCCTTCTAATCGCTTGGTTTTGGTGATGAAGACTTGTGTGTGATCCCCTTACATTCTTCCAGAGGGAATCAAGAAAAGTGTTCTCTTGTACACGTGTGCTCTCATATTTTCCCTGTGTTTTGAGGCAACCACTGCTTTAGAGAGCAGGAAGGGCATCCCTGAGTCTGGAGTTCCCATAGATCTCTCTCTGCAAGATGAATGTGCAAAGCACCCCGGCAGAGGGAGTGAGAGCCTACAGTCTGCAGGCTCTGACTCTCTCGGCCTTTCTAATGCCCACTCCACCTACCATGATGCTGAGCCGAGCGTGAGACAAGCCTTATCCTGAGTACTGGACTGGGCTGAGCACTAGGAGCCCAACAGAACTCACATGAACCAACTGTCTGATTCTGCTGCAGGGGTATCACAGAGGGTGGCTGGACAGGGGGGCCTGGGAACAGCACTGTGGATTTGTGGGGATAGCATTACACTTATAGGCAGTGCAGACCCCAGGGTAAACTGTCAGAAAACTGAAGGGATCCCTTCCTGGTGCAAAGTTCTCAAGTGCAAAAGGGTGAGTTTAAAAATTCTGTCTTGGTACGGGCAGAGACAGCAGCAAGGATGGTGAAAGAACAAAACCTACAGAAAGAGAAAGAAAGGGTCAGAAATAAGACTAGCCTCCACTGGGAGATGAAGGGAGAGAGGGCAGAAGGACCGTGAGTTCAGGTCCTAGTGGGCTGTGTGAGCAGGTCAAGCCCCTGACTGAGCTGGGGCCAGGGCATAGCCCTCTCAGGAGAGAGAGGCTGGACTCCACGAGCCTGGCTTTAGTTGGTACAGATCTCCAGCTCTCTCTGACCTGCACTTGTCCCGTGCTTAGGTGCAGGAACAAGGATCTCAGCTTGAGCCAGGCCTGTCTGAGGTAGTTCTGGGGAGGCTGTAGAAGACTGTAGGTGCAATTCATCTGCTGCAAATGCTTTGACTTTAGCCCTCAGCTTCGGGAGTGAACAGCAGAGATGTAGTAAACATTCTAGAAGTTTGTTACTAATGACCCCAGTTGCTCCCATCTACATGTCACCAAGAATAAAAGTCCCCACCTCTAAACCCCAACATCCTTGTCACCTGCCTCGCTTGTTCCTGCATTATCACTAGGTTTTGCTATCTCCCCAAGAGCTCCTTGCTTCCCCCAACTGGCTTTATGGCGCCAGGGAAAAGCCTGCTCCCTCTGCAGTCTTGTGCTGAGGGGGAGACACAGCATGGTTTAACAAAAAGAAAAAAAAATTTCTAAAAAGTGAGCTATTTGTAGCCCAACTTGGTTGAACAGATTTTCCGTGGTGTGGCTTATTTTTTCACTCATTAACTTTTTTTCCTTATGAATTAAAGAAAAAATAGTGCTTCCCCACGCAGGAGACTTTTGTTTACTTCTCTCTGTACTACAGCCAGCTCTGCAGATCAGGTGCCCACTGGGAAGGGGCTTTCCTTAAAGTTATAGCATCTTGAACAGGTAAATGCAGGTGTCCATGTCCCCATCTGACACTCCTGCTGCCTCCCTGGCTCCTGACTGAGTCCACCAGAGACTCTGCGGGCTGTGCTTTCAAATGGGCAAAAACCATACAGGAGTTTTGCTCAGACCTCAGCCCCTGGCTACTCTGGCTAGAGTCAATGACCTTTGTGATGCTCGCACTATCCACACAGCAGAACTGAGACAGGTCCTACAAATCTGATGACTGATAATGCTTTTGTGGCCTATTTTCCTGACCTCGGAAATATCCCTGCACATATAGTGTCTGCTGAGCCACAAGTATAACTCCTCCTCAGCACAACAGAGCAACCTCCTTCCTCTGTGGGCTTCTTGAAGCTGTGCCCAGGCCTTACTTACAGTAAAAAATGACCAGGATCCCAGGACAAGGGAGCAGATCTGGACTCTCCTCCCCCCACCCAACTGAGTATCTCAAGCACCCTCAGGTGTATTTACATGTGGTACCAAGGCAGGGTGTCCCCAACTGCATCCTTCAAAGGGTGGTTCTCAGGCCTCAGAGACACCAGTCCCTTCATTTCCCATCAAGCACTGGTCTCTAGCTCAACTGCATTTCTTTGAAGCATAATTTTTGAAACGCACTTACCTTTTTAAAAACCATGTTTACATGTTACAGCTCATTCATTCATCTCCCATCTCCAGAACTGTTTTACTATTGTTTATTTTTCTTAATCATTTTTTTTGCCAAGCCCTTATGTCAAGGGCTCCTCTGAATTGTTTTATAATCTAGTCCTCTTCTACACACTCTCTCACCCTGTCTTACACTTCCTCCAAGGCCAAGTGCAACCCCCTATCTAGAGGCCACTAGGAGTGGCCCTCTCACTAGAGCCCCAAGGAATAGTCTTCCTTTCTCCATTTTGTTTTTGTCATCAGCATGACAGTAACAGTCAACACGTGCTAAATGCCCAACTGTTCCTTCACAGAATTCTCCAGACTCTCAGAACTGATAAGTACCATGCTCCAAAGTCCTGGCACTTTGTCTGCCACCGCCTCAAATTGCCTATATTCCTTTATCGGAGTTCCAAATTCCTTAAACTCTATGAAAAATTCAATGGGGAGGCCAACTTAAAAGATATGCACCCTTCCTGGAGTTACTAGTCCAGTGTCTCACTAAGAAGTGACTACTGCTTGACTATGGGTGCCCGCTAGGTTCCAAAGAAGCACCACAGTGTATCACCCAATCTGGTCCTGAGGCTATAGATGACAGGTTAGAACAACGGAAAGCCCCTACACTGGTCACAGACTTTCTGGTGACTTGTAGGCTAAAGGCATCTAGGGAGCTGACAGTAACACGGAAGGCAGGAGGCATTCACACGGTGAGTCACTTAGTTCTATCAACTGAAGACACGGGGCCACAGCATCCTCGCACTCTAACCCTGAATCTAGCTAGCTTCATTATGCTCCCCACCCTCTTCAACTCCTTGCCAGGGTGGTAGCTCACATCGCAACCTGTGAGTCTGCAGAACACCAGAGGCCAGAGCAAGAGCAAAGAGGGGTAAGGTGGGTTTCAGATTGTACCAGTCTGGTTCCACACCTCTAGCATTCCTGTTTTAGAGTCCAGGAAAAGAGGCCATGTAACCACACCCTGCCTGAGCTGTGTATCTTGCACAAGTGTGTGCGCTTCCAGTATAGGGCGCCCAGCATGACTGTAGGAGGAGAGCTCAGGCCCTGGACTTCTGATCAACAATTAGTTCCAGGAGCAGGGCTCCCAGGCCTGCCCCTCCCAAGTGCATCTCAGTGGGGTGAAGAGGGGTACCTATATCCCCTGAACTCATGCATTAGCTGCATAAAGCTGATAATCACAGTCCTGGGACAGGCTTTATAGAATAGCCACAGTGATGGAAGGTCAGAAGCCCAGGACGGAATGGGTTCCAGGGACAGCCAAGGGAGCTCAGAGAGTCCAAGCCTGGGCTAGATGACAGGAAGGGGAGAGGGGGGCGTTGCGGACTAGGCCGTGGGAATAGCCCTGCTGCTCAAGGACTGGGGGGACCACAGCGGGACGCCTCAGTCCCCGCCCCCACCGGCCGCTCCGGGTCGCGCGTGGGCGCGGCGGGCGCCGATTGGCTGGCGGGCGCGCGGGCGGGGCGGGTGGTGGCGGCGCGGAGGGGCGGGTCACCCCGCAGCCGGCCTCGGCCTCCACCGCTGGTCGCCGCGCCCCGCCCGCGCGCCCGCCGCCACACGTCCCCCACCGGCGGCCACCATGAGCACAGGACTGCGGTACAAAAGCAAGCTGGCGACCCCAGGTGAGCCCGGCGCCTGTCCGCGTGCCCGCGCGCGCCTTTGTCCCCGCTGCCCGCCCGCCTCTCACCGTCTGTCTCCGTCTCTCCCCTGCCCGCCGCCCGGACCCGCCCGGACCCGCCCCGCCCCGGACCACGACCCCGGACCACGCAGAGGACAAACAGGTACCAGCGCCGCGCCTCTCGGCTGGTGGTGAGACCCGACCGGCTGTCACCCATTGTGGCACCGATGCCGGTGGCGCCCAGGCGTGACCCCGCCCCCGCCGGCCGTCACCCAGCCCTGTGGCGATAATCGATTGTCTATGATTGTCTATAGGGGCAGCGCCGCCGCTCCTGGGGCTGCGTAGGGGAAGAGTGGGCATCGTGCCTGGTTCCCTGACATGCATAGCAGGGGCCTAGGCATCTTCCCAGGGTCGAGGGCCTCTCTCTTCTGATCCAGAGCCAGCCTTTCCTTCCTAACCTGACCGAAGGCCACGTGCTGGGGGTCCAGGGTGAGGCTGTAGTTATGACAGGCCAGGAACGGGGGGAGGGGTCCTCCAGTTCCCTGAGCCGCACCATGGGGCCTCTGCTTATCGCACTTCATGCCCATGCACCTTTGTGCTTCTCTCTCCCGCATATAAATTCATGCTCACTAGTCCTTGGCAGAGCCTCTTCCAAGACCTGGAACTTCCAAGGCTCCCTATCTGAGTCATCCCAGTGCCCAGCACTGGTCCTCCAGCCCTTGGGTACAGCTAGGCTTGTGGCCTTCCAAAAGACTAGCCTGATGCCCATCCCTATAAGAGTGCCCGACTACTGAGAAGCTGACCTGGGTACCCTGTGAAAACCCAAAGGAGCTGAGGGTTGTGGAACCAGAGTGGTGTGTAAATGGTTGACTCAAGTGTGAACCAGAGTGGTGTGCAAGTGGCTGTCCTCAGTGGCTTGAGCTAGGCCCTGTTTGAAGGAAGAAAGAAAAAGGGGGGCCCAACTCTGACACCAGAAGACCTTGGCAAGCCTCACTGTAGATGGAGGGTCACCCCTAGCATTGATGCTGGGTGGACCCCAGAGTACTAGACCAGAGTGCAGTGGGCAAAGCAAAGGCAGCTGGCAGATGGGATCAGCTGGAGTCTCCTGGCAGGGACATGCCCCGCCCAAGACTGATGAGGCTCACTGGGAGGGGCTCCCCCAGGAGCCTTCCTAGAGAACTGCCTCCCCATCCTCATCCTAGCAGGCCAGACAAAGCCTTCTGGGGACCCACGCTGCCTGACTATTGTGTAAGGGAGAAGGAAGGGGCCAGAAGCTAGGGAGGCAGGGATGGCCTCTGGAAGGTCCTCCAAGTCGTTTGTCTTGGGTACCTGCTGCTCAGCACCAGCAGTGTTCCCCTGTCCATTGCTGCCAGGAAGGAGACACCCCCTCCTTCCCTTCCGGCTGAATTATGAGCCCTTCATGCCTACATCTGTCCATCCCCTGAGGTCAGTCAGGAGCCAGCCTCATACCCTAGTCCCAGGGCCAAAGGGAGAGAGCACTGAGGTCAAGGCAGATGGAGGAGCCCCAGAAGAGTACCAGAGTTGGGGTGCTTGGGCCGGGATCCATGGGCCTCGGGGAAGCAGCACACAGTATCTTCCATGTCTCCTATGGTGTAAGGAGACAGGGCTTAACCAGGTCTCTTTCTTACTCTATGAGGGGGAGGGGGTCAGAGCTGCAGTCTGCTTGGAAGGAGATTGTCTGTCTGCCCTTTGCCCCCACACTCCTTCTTGGACAGTGATAAAGACTCTGTCTGCTATGCCTACTCAGAATTCTAGGACGGGAAAACCTCAACTGTCTGATCCTCACAAAGAGGTGGGCACAGCTGTGGCATATGGTATCATATCCCTGAGGAGTATGTCCTGAGCCTCAGGGACTAGAAAAAGGGCTGTGCGGAGCACCCCTTCCTTAGGGCTTCTCCCGGTAACGTTCAGGATATGACAGCTTGATACTCAGGTTGTGAATGGGGAGTAAGACCTTTGCTGTTCGGCGTGGACTTCACCAGAGAATGTACCTTCCCAGTAAACAAGTCGAGGGACAGTTTAAGACTAGCTAGCTCTGTTCAGCATCAGGGTGTGGCCTAGGCTATGGCTATCTGTACCATCTTCCAGAGATGCTCTAGATTGGAGATACCACCTGTCTGGGTGGAGGCCAGGCTGAGAGCTGTGTCTGCAGCAGTCTGAGCAGGGAAGGTGGGTGGATTCAGCCTGGAGGCTCCCTGCAGGTCAGGCAGGAGCCAGTAGCCACTCTCTGGGAGCCAGAACTAGAAGGCTGCTCCTCAGCCCTGGGATGAATGGCTCTCCTGTTCCAGTTTTGGGCCCACCCTCCTCCCCAGGTGCCAGACTTACTGCAGCCCCATAGCAGACCCAGGGTGGAGGCCCCTCCAAGAAGCCAAAGGGCAGAGCTTTCCTGGAGGAGGGATGGGACCTGCACGAGGGAGGGAGGTCTCCTGGCCCCTTCAGCCAGTGGAAACAGTGACTTGTCTAGTTTCGTGCCGCCTGGGGCTGGTGTGCTCTGATTCTGGTGGGGTTGAAAGTGAGGAACGAGGAAAGGTCGGTGGCTCACAGAAGATGGCTTCCAGTTCATCAGTACCCTGAGATTCCAGTAACACGTGGTTCCTAAAGTAATGGCATATTGTGGCCAGAGGTTTTGCCCAGCTGTGATCTGACCAAGGTTTCCAAGCTAGGAAGAAAGAGGGCTATCTAACTCTGACCACTGCATCCCCTTGCACCGTTTTGTTTTTTGTTTGTTTGTTTGAGATAGTCTCACTGTGTAGCTCT
Source organism: Dicrostonyx torquatus (assembly GCA_028555095.1). Taxonomy (NCBI): domain Eukaryota; kingdom Metazoa; phylum Chordata; class Mammalia; order Rodentia; family Cricetidae; genus Dicrostonyx; species Dicrostonyx torquatus. Next base: position 393,200 of record JAQHUG010000294.1, read on the forward strand.
AGCGGTCCTAGAACTCATTATGTAGACTAGGCTGGCCTCGAACTCACAGAGATTCGCCTGTATCTGGCTCCTGAGTGCTGGGATTAAAGGTGAGCACTTTAAAGGCCATTCTGACTGGCCTCTCCAACTGTTAACTTATGCTAAGCAAAGGGGAGAGGCAGATCTGGGACAGGTGCTGGCAGGACTTAGTATGGAAAAGGTGAACTCTATCCTCAGTGCATATGAAGATGCCACGCGGGAAAAGAATTCCCCCAATCACAGGCACGCGCACACGCGGATGTTATGAAAGAGTGAGCCCCCAAGGAGTGGGGATGGGTGTGTCCGTGGGTTGTTTGGTCTCTATGGCACGGTTTGGGGGGTTTCCGGTGAAGTGCGAGGAAAGCAAGCTGGGGCCGCTTCCCGCGCGATTGCGCGTGGGTCCGGAGCGTTCTGAAGCGCCCTCTGGTGGGCGGCAGCCGTGCGGCGTCCGGGAGGCAGGTCCGCGACCGCAGACAACTCGCCACTCGCCTGCCGACGGTCTGGACCCGACTTCGGGTGCCACGGCTGCGCTCCGGGTCCACGCGGCGCCCCCGCCCGCGCGCCTCTGCTGGGCCCTGCCCTCCACAGCCGTTTTCTCGAGGCTCCGCCCGCGGCCCAATTTCCAAGCGACCGTTTCCCGGCGACGGCGGGCGGGGCGGTCCCCATCACCGCAGCCGGGAGCCTGCTAAGCCCCGCCTAGGGCTCCAGTGCGCGAGCCGCTGCTGAGCCACAGCTCCCGTCCCCTGCGCTGAGACAGGGGGATGGCTCGCACGACTTCTGAGGTCAGCGGCCTACCAGGTAGGCGACGCTCCCTCTTCCGGTCTCAGTTCTCGTGTCTTCAAAACCCGAGTCAGAGGAGGGCTTAAGAGCAAATTTACCCAGCGCGAATCTCTCGAGATCGCTGGCCCCGACTGGCCTGACCCCGGTGTATGGTCGATACAAGGCCGGCAGGGCCCACAGGGTCGCCAAGATGGACTCACTGGCAGCACCCCAGGACCGCCTGGTGGAGCAGCTGCTGTCGCCGCGCACCCAGGCCCAGAGGCGGCTCAAGGTGTGTGTGTGTGTGTGTGTGTGGAGACAGGGTGGAATGTGGGTCATGTATGCACGCTTGCTTGGCCAGGATCCTCCGGCTACCAGAGAAGGTGGCAGGGGCTCCCAGGGCAGATATCCACTAGGGATGGGTGCAGGCACCCCAGACCCTGCGGCGGGGGAGGCTCGGTACTGCAGTCTATAAATAGCCCCTGCTCGGATGCTGCTGTAGGAACCACCACCCCCAAGCTCGGATCTGGGCCAGACAAACCACCCACCCTGGATACTCTGGGGATGAGGTCTGACTGCTTCCACCTATGGAGCTCCTTGAATGTGTCTGAGGGGTCTCAGTACTGATTCCCACCATCCACCTGGGGGAACACCCCTGTGAGGCTGACATTCCCTCTTCCCCACCCCAGTCTTGGGTCTCTGCTGAGGCTGAGGTGGGGGTGCCTTTTCCTGCCACCCCCTCACCTACCTTCCTCCTTCCGGCCTTTGCTTTACAGCCCTCATCCCATTTTTGCTGATGAAATGGCCCTTGCTAGGGGCTGTGCTATCTGCTCATCTGAGCCACATAAGAGACAGGGCCTTGGGCTGCCACCAAAGATCTAGGATATGCCCCTGACCTGCCCCAACCCCACCCCTGCCCTCAGGACATCGACAAGCAGTACGTTGGCTTCGCCACACTGCCCAACCAGGTGCACCGAAAGTCAGTGAAGAAGGGCTTCGACTTTACCCTCATGGTGGCTGGTGAGTGGCCAAACTTTTGGGTGGAGCCTCTGAGGCCATGGGTCAGCCCATCTCAGCCCAGGTCTAAGCTGACTCTTTCGCTATCGCTTATGGCCAGGTGAGTCCGGCCTGGGGAAGTCTACACTCGTCCACAGCCTCTTTCTGACTGACCTGTACAAGGACCGGAAGCTGCTGAGTGCTGAGGGTGAGTAGCCTCCGTACAGTGCTCACCAATCCACTCATCCCTGCCCTGAGAAACCACAGAGGGCACCCTGTCACTCTACTTGAGGCATGGGTCCCTATTTGGGGATGAGGAGGAGTGGCCCAGAACAGAGAGTCAGACTGAGACAGAGGCCAAAGCACCAGGGTGGGGAAGGATAAGGCTCTTTACTGCCTAGAGTGAAGGTGGAGATGGCCTACAAATAGGGCCTTTCCCTCCTCTACAGAACGTATCAACCAGACAGTTGAGATCCTGAAACACACTGTTGACATTGAGGAGAAGGGAGTCAAGTTGAAGCTCACCATTGTGGACACACCCGGCTTTGGGGATGCTGTGAACAACTCAGAGTGGTGAGGAACAGGTTCTCTGCCCAAACTGCTACTTCTACCAGCTCTGGGAACTGGCTGGAACTGGCTCCACTCTTCCTCCGCTTCTAGTTGGAAGCCCATCACCGACTATGTGGACCAGCAGTTTGAGCAGTATTTCCGCGATGAGAGTGGCCTCAACCGAAAGAACATCCAAGACAACCGGGTGCACTGCTGCCTGTACTTTATCTCCCCGTTTGGACATGGGTGTGTGGCAGTCCCGAGGCCCAGCTCAGGGTGGGTGTCCCTGCACTGCATCGCGGCCCTCCAACAATGTCTATCTCCACCCCGACTCTGCAGATTGAGGCCAGTGGATGTGGGTTTCATGAAGGCATTGCACGAAAAGGTGAACATCGTTCCACTCATCGCCAAAGCTGACTGCCTAGTTCCCAGTGAGATCCGGAAGCTAAAGGATAGGGTGAGTCTTCTATAGCTAAGGGGTGCCTGGGGCAAAAATTCCAGGGGAACTGGAGCCTAACAGCTCTTGCCCAATTACTGCAGATACGAGAAGAGATTGACAAGTTTGGGATCCATGTGTACCAGTTTCCAGAGTGTGACTCAGATGAAGATGAAGACTTCAAGCAACAGGACCGGGAACTGAAGGTGAGCACATAGCCAGAAGGGGCGAGGGCAAAGCACTGGAGGCCACAGAGGTCCTGGGGAAGGGCTAGGCACCCAGGTCCAGCATGATCAAGGCAGGAATCGTTTGTTCACAGAGAAGAAACTATGCCCCCTGTCACAAGGGCTATACATATGCAGGAGAAGGGTCGCTTGTACCCCTGTCTAGTTTGTGGTGAATTACTTGGACCTCCCCTGGGTACTGACTATACACTTATTGGTGCCATTCTGGCCTGCTTTCCAAGAATCAGCACAGTGGCTCAGAGCTGCATAGAGCCCTAGTTTCCAAGATTCTGAGCTCCGGAGGGCGGTTGCTTTGAATACCTCAGAGGCTAGGAAGGTAATGACTGAAAGCTAAGCCAGAAACTAGGGGCCACTGGACCAGGAGCAGATGGGCAGGGCCATCCACCAGTAAGCATGGTCTTTGCTCGGACTTGAAAAATGGAGGAAGCTCCGGGAAGCATCCGGAGCCAGAGAAATACACAGCCTGGCAGAAGCCCCAAGGCTTTAAGCTATGCAGAGTTTGTGGCTTTAGTGGGTTGTAGAGGCACCAGAAGAGGAACGGTGCCGGTTGGGAGGGAGATGGTGGCAGTGCCGGGATGGCCACGCCCCCTCAGCCTCTGAGCTAGCGTTCTTAAAATTCCGGGCTGGGCTGGGTCCTTGCTCCCCTTCCCCAGGAAAGTGCGCCCTTCGCTGTTATCGGCAGCAACACTGTGGTGGAGGCGAAGGGGCAGCGGGTCCGGGGACGACTGTACCCCTGGGGGATCGTCGAAGGTGAGTTGAGGCTGGGAGCACTGGGTGCGGAGGCGGTTCCCCTTGGCCAAGGCCTACCCATTGTCCGCTCCTGCCCCACAGTGGAGAATCAGGCGCACTGCGATTTTGTGAAGCTTCGGAACATGCTAATCCGAACTCATATGCATGACCTGAAGGATGTGACATGCGATGTGCATTATGAGAACTACCGTGCCCACTGCATCCAGCAGATGACCAGGTGGGCCACCCTACCGGAGTTGACCTTCTCACCCTGGCCCAGGCTCTGGCGCCACAGAAGGCTGCCCTGCCAACATACACCATAAATTTGTCCCAATCCCTAAATCAGCCCAGCGTCTTGATATTGGCAGGAACCGGCCAGGCATCTCCTATCCTCCTAACCTGAACTTCCCAACAGCTCAGCCCTCTCGTTCCACAGCAAACTCACACAGGACAGCCGGATGGAGAGCCCCATCCCTATCCTCCCACTGCCCACCCCGGACGCAGAGACAGAGAAGCTCATCAGGATGAAGGACGAAGAGGTAGGTAGATGTAGAGGGAGCCATGATTGCGAGTGAAAGGGTAGGAAGGAGAAACAGAGGGCAGGGCCAGACCTCACCCTTTTCTCACTCTGACTTGGGTGTCCCCACCTACCAGCTAAGGCGCATGCAGGAGATGTTGCAGAAGATGAAGCAGCAAATGCAAGACCAGTGACACCCGGCCCCAGTCCCACATCGCCAAGGATAGATGGCCGGTTTCCGGGCTGGCTCCTCCTATCCTGGATCCCAGACTGTTCTGGATTCTACCCTGGGTTCATCTGGATCTCAGACAGCCTGGACCTAACCCCAACCCAAAGTGGCTTTGACCAAACTGTTCAGACCTGGAGCCACAGACCCCAAATGACCCTAATTTATTCTCAGCATCCACCCTTCCCGGTCGTTGGTATCTGCTTCTGAGTGGTCTGAACCACACAGCCCCTCCCCAACCTCCTGCTGCCCCTACCCCCGTGCGCATCTCCCGCCCGCCCATCTGAAGGGAACAAGTTGTGTATAATCTCCAAGATCTCTCTTCCTAAAAGATCACTGCCCCAGCGGCCAATAAACCAGGGTAGAGGAGGGTCGTGGATGCAGGGTCTCGGGCCTATTACCCAAGATAATACCGCAGAATGGAATTGGGAGGCCCCCTCTGCGGGTTCTAGTGGGCTACAAAGCATATGTTAATGTCCTGCTGTGTGAGGAAGTAGGCTCGGCTCTTCCTCACTCTTTAACAACGCTCTGTTCAGGACCAGAGCACTCGGGTTTAGAGGCTGAGGCCTTTAGGAAGACCCCAGACCTAGAAGCGTCTAGGAGGAAGGAGGGGGATGTGTTGCGCTAGACCGCTCACGCCCCTTCCTGGGTCGACCCGAAGGACTCCAGGGGCGGTTGGAACGGGGTGTACCCTATGCCTAAACTACTTTCATCTACCTATAGGTCAAGTTCTCCTCCTCCCAGCAGCTCTGTTGTGCTGGGATTCCAGCCCTTGGCCTCCTCCATCTGTCCACCCGCATGACCACCCCCTACACACCCCATTCTCCGTTTTGTTTAGTTGTGAATGCCGCGTCCTGTCCTGGTGACAGGAGAACAAAGTTGGTGAACGTCGCAGCGAGTGTCCGAGTGTTCCATGAGTCCCAGGGAGCGGGCGGGGGCGGAAGCCCGGGCTGCCTGCGGGGCCCTGACGATAGTACCCTATCTGTTGCCACAACGCCCTTGCGCGCCGGCTCGGAGTTATTTCTGGCCTGGTGGCAGAATTGTGGTCTGTTGCAGTCTCGGGCCATCGCCACTCCAGAACGAACTGGGCTGCCATCCTTTCGCCATGGGCTCCTGTGAGTTCTGGGGTTGGGTTTGCAGCTTCCTGGACAGAGAGCCACGTCAGGTGTACTGGTTTGGGCAACAACAGGCAAAGGCTTGGGTCAGACTTGGAGGGAAACATTAACCAGCGTGTAGGGTGGCCGGGGTGGAGGCGCCTGCGGATTCGCGGGATGCTGGCCTTAGGAGCTGGAGGGAGCAACGCCGGCGCACCCGGTGATGCTCGCGGCTCATCCCAGCGCTTCTATTTTAGGGCCGCGCCGAGCGCTGAGCCTGCTGCTTCTGCTGCTAGCGCGGCCCAGCCTCCCAGTCGCAGGCTGCCCCGCGCCTTGCAGCTGCGCAGGGACGCTCGTGGACTGTGGGCGCCGCGGACTGACCTGGGCCTCGCTGCCCGCTGCCTTCCCTCCCGACACCACCGAACTGGTGCTGACCAGCAACAACTTGACCGCATTGCCGCCTGGGCTTCTGGATGCGCTCCCTGCGCTGCGTGTAGTGCACCTGGGCGCCAACCCCTGGCGCTGCGACTGCCGCTTACTGCCCCTGCGCGCCTGGCTGGCTGGCCGCCCCGAACGCGCGCCCTACCGCGACCTGCGCTGTGTCGCGCCTCCAGCGCTGCGCGGCCGCTTGCTGCCCTACGTGGCAGAGGACGAGCTGCGGGCAGCGTGCGCGCCTGGCCTGCTCTGCTGGGGGTCTCTGGTGGCACAGCTCGCGCTGCTGTTCCTCGGGCTGCTACACGCACTGCTGCTGGTGCTCCTACTGGGTCGCCTGCGGAGGTTGCGTGCGCGTGCGCGCGCCCGCTCCTTCCGCGAGTTATCGCTCACAGCCCCGCTGGTGGACGAGCCGACATCCTAAGAAAGGACAGGCGCAGAGCAACAAACGACCTGCAAACTTTACAGGTCCCTGCTGGAGAACCCTCTCCTTCACCTGGATTTGCCTCGGCCTCTGCCCTTGCCCAATCTTCCAGACCCAAACTCGACAGGCCTGAATCCACGTGGGGCCAAACTGCTGTCAGCACTACTGGAGTGAAACATCCCTGAGCCTTCAGAGCCTAGGGAGGTGGAGCGGCTCAGCTTCACACTGAGCAGTCTCCCCCTGCCAGACTCTGCACTGAATAAAACTTTCTCCTCTTCATCTGGCGGTTCTGTACCACCTGACCTTGCCAAATTACAGAAAGGGCCTGGGGGAGGAGGTTGTTCAAGGGGACTTTTTCATGCACTGCCAAATTGGCATAGGGCAAACAGGACCCGGTGGTTAAAATTCCCTCTACCCAGGTGTCTTCAAGGTCATTGGCAGTGACGATGCTGTGGACAGAGAGGTCCCTCTGGCACTGCGGAGGTTTGAAACAGTACAGGCGGGCACCTTGATACTTAGAGCAGAGGCTCTTGTGGGAAGCCAGGACCATGAGAACTTTCGAGGACAGCTGGGAAGTTGAGGTGTGCCTGGCTAGTGACCCCACTGTGTGGACAGCAATCAGAGACAGATGGAGGTTGGGATGACTAGAAGACAAGTGACTGTGGTTTGTGATCCACTGGAACTCCATGGGCCATCTCAGTGGGGAGTTGGACTCTGGAAGGGTAGGCAAGGCCAGGTTACAGAGACATGATATAAGGGCCTGTGGGTATGAGTTCAACCAGTCTCTGAAACATAGCCTGCAGTGAGCCAGGCCTCCTCCCATACCCCTGGACCCTCCAAGTGTTCCCATCCCCACCCACCAAGCCGCAGCAGCCTCAGCCTCCCTCACAGCACAGGTTACCCCAGTGACTGCCCAGCTGCAGCCCAGCTGCGGCACACCTGCCTGCCTCCTTCTATTCCTAGCCTGACCCATGGTCCCCTTCACATCCCTTCACAGCTCACAAGTCTCCTCCACTGCTCTGCTCGGGACAACAAGGAGCTCTCCTTTTCCGGGCTTCCCATTGCCTGTCTCCCACTCTGGAGCAGAGAAACCAGGTGGTCTGGTTCCTTTCTGAGCGCCCAAATGAGCAGAATGGCACCTTCCTCACTGGAGGTACCAGGCTCAGGGGTCCCCATCCCGCGCCTAATGTTGGTCCCACCTGGTTGCCTCTATAAATAATGGAAGCTTTTGTTCCTGATGATCTTCATGAAGAGCTTTGGGTCTGGGCACAGGAAAGCACCAGGCCTCCTCTGACCGCCACTGACCAGGTCGGGGAGGCTGTAGCTGACATGGCCTTTGTCCTGGCCTTTGTGGGACAAGACAGATGACCCTCCAGTAGGCTGATTCTATCTAGAGGCTGCCAGTCACAGTGAGGCATAAGCCGTCCCTTCCTTTGTGGGCAGGTGCAGGGCATCCGGCCCATTGTGGGCTGCAGCGAACTGTGTGCTGTCTATCCGGCCTTATCACCGCATCAGGGACAGTGTCCTCTTTGTTCACCCTCCCCAGGGGTGGCCTGTCACCTTCAGAACCCCTGGTTGAGGCACACAGATAACACCTTGAAGTCAGTTGAATGCAGTGTGGGAAGGGGCATTCCTTCTGTTTTTCAGAGGAGCAAGCCAGGTCTTTAGGAATCCTCTCTTGCTTCCATCCTTCCCTGTGGCTGGGATAGAGCAGAACCGAGACTAGCTTCCTTCTCTCCTTCTCACTTAGAACCCTTATGGGGCAGTTTTGGTGCCTAGGAGAAAGTGACCCAAGACCCCAGTGTCTCCACACTAAGAAGAACATAACCCTGGACAATAGGATGAGTCCTAACAGGAGCCATACGAAGGAGCCCAGGCTCAGTACGCACTGCTCACAGGGCTTGAAGACTCCAGGACCAGGGTCTTGCTGAGAGGATGGGTTTTGAAATCCTGAAGGACAGTCGCCACTAAAGCAAGGGCTCTGCTGGTGAAAAAACAAGGCTGGCATCACAGTGTGTTTAGACAGAAGGATGGACCTCTTGCTTCATGGTTAATGGGGCAACTGTACCCATCATTTCTCCAGGAGACCCCTCTTGATAGACCCTCTGTGGTCTCAACCAACTGGTGTCAAGACACCAGCCTGGCCTCATTGACTGACCCTCCTAGTGGCCTGGAAATTTCTCCAATTCTAACTCTGACCTTAAGCTGACCCTCCACGTGCTTAGCCTGGGGTCTCAGCCTCCAACAAGTGTGGGGAAGTGGATGGTCCCAGCTCAGTGCTCCTGAATACACACACCTCCTCCTCAGCCCAGCCTCCAGCATTGTCATCCACTTCAGAGACAGCACACCTGCCCTGCAGTCTCCTCCCCAATGACCAGCCGGTCCCCAGATGAGCATAAGTCACATGCCCCTCTCAAAGGCCTATATAGTACAGTTATATACATACAGACCCAGGCTGGCTGATTCTGGGCCCTTCCTTTGGAGCTCAGGAAGTCAGGAGTGACTACACCACAGTGCCCGCCCATCCCTTGGTCTCCCAAGATTGAGTTTAGCCAGCCATTGTATGCCTGTCCCACTAGCTGCACCCATCACACCTTTGCCCACCAGAGTGGATCTGCCCTCTCTCCTGTGACCTCCGTGCTTATCCAAGACTTCATTCAAACTGAGGGATTCCCAGCCTCAGCTAATTAACACAGGGCACAGAGGTACATTTAGAGAGGTCAAGTCACCGACTGACCAAGGAGCTGAATAGATGGAGTCCCAGTAAGGCCGCTCAAGGCCACCAACCTAGACAGAGGCTGAGTAGTGACCTCCCGCAGAAAGCATCTAGCTCATTGTGGAAAAAGACTCGTTCAGCGGGAGGTTGGGCCTGTGGCCCTATTTATTTAACTGCCTATTGTCAAGCCCTATCTTCCCCTCAAGCACCGTGACCCCCACTGGCACCAGAGGGCGCTAGCGATCCGCAAAAGACACAGAGCTCGGCACGCAGCGTGCAGGCCTGAGTGAACTCTTAAGGACGCCCAGGAAGTTCACCTAGAGATCAGGGGACCGTCCAGGCTGCCGAGACTGCACTGAGAGGGGTTGGCAGGTCATTCCCTCGGGGGATGGAGAGGAGGGCGCTGCGAGGCCGCTGACAGACGCGGAGAAGATGAGTGCGGGCCCCCTTCCTCCTATCCTTTGGCGCACTGACAGCCGGTCAACCGCAAAGATAAGGACTTCTTCCGCCTGGCGGGAAGGACATGGACCAGTCCAGGTGCGCCCCCCACCCATATTTGCTCCGTAAACATTCATTGGCCCCCGCTGTGTATGTTGCAAGGAAGCGGGGCTGATGACAGCAGGTTTCTACCCTGGATGATGCTCAACGATTTAGAAAAAGAGGTTCAGTCAGTCATCTCTAAGTCACTGTGGTGACCCGAGTAGCATTGGGGTTCTCCAAGAGTCTTCCATAGCCTCAAGAAACCTCCGAGCTTGGCTGGCCTGCTTGAGGCCACTACAAAGAGGAGGCCCTGGGAAAGGTGTGGGGGTCCCCAGACTAGGCCACATAGAGGGGAGAGGCCCGCACCCGCTGCCCAGACAGAGCAACAACATTGGGGTGGGTGGCCCATAGCTCACCGCAGTGTCTGCGCCCACCCCCAGCGTTTCCGATGGAAGACAGGCGACTAGTGATAAATCACCAGCTCCCACTCCCACCCACCCAGGGCTAACTGGTGGGCAAGAAGGGCTGCAGGAGCTGCGTATCACAGAGACAAGTCCTGGAACAGAGACATGAGACAGGATAGAGCCAGAGGCTGTCTGACATCAGCCAGTCCTTGCTGGGGTGTCTGAGCTCCCCAGGTACCCTTTCCATAAACCCCATCTGGAAACCAGCTGAGAGCCGTCCCCACCCTACTGACCCCAACTGGAGGTGGTGAGCCAGGCCTCTGCTGCAATCTTCAGTTCCCCCAGGAGGACCATAAATCAGTAGGGGGCACTTGGAGTAGTGCCCCCAGTAGAGTAAGGGTCTTCGGGGGTCACTGATCCTAGTGACTAGGCCTGGCCTTGGCTGTGTCTCCCCTCTTTAAACAGCTCTTGTGAGACCTCCCAGCCCCCAACCTTTCCCGGCCAGTACAGTCTAGCCTGGAGTCCTCCACAGCCTGTACTGCCTATAATGGCTGCTCATGCTTGCTGCCCTCTTTTCTCAAAGACAGGAAAAGTCACAAGGCTCGCCTGTCTCTGGTCCCACAGAACCTGTGAGATCAGGTTTTCCCCAATGACTTCTCTAGAAGTCTGCTTTGTCCAAGGAAACGCCTGCCGTTCATGAATCCTTCCATCCTGTCGCTTCCCCTACCCAGAGTCCTGAGGGCTGCCTGGACAGAGTACTCAGAGATGAGTCGAGTAGGGTCTCCAGGTGTAAGCCACCCTCCCCACACATACACCAAGGCAGTGTGAAGTCAGTTGCAGTAGGAGAGGCTGATGAGAGCCCAGGCCAAGCTCTAAGCCCCACTGCCTATTTCCACAGCCCCACAGAGCTTCCTTCAGGAACCATGTGTGGAGTCAAGGCCACTTGTGGACCAAGAACCCCATATTTCCCCTGTAACTTGTCTCTGGAATGGGGTTGGGGTATCCCAGAGGCTCCTTCTCAGGAAAGGTCTTGGGAACACTTAGGATTGTTAATGGCTGTGACTGGCCTGGGCCTTGACCCTCAGAGCAAATCCTCAAGTCAGGCACTCGAGGCATCTCAGGAGAGGAACAGTGAGGGTAGAAGCTGGAAGTTGGAGCTAGGGCTCAGGTCTTTTGGCCTTAAACCCAATGAAGGTGGATGTTCCAACTCCTATGGGGCTAGCTGCTTCTTCTCCTGGGATTGCTGTCACTGCAGTAACCCTGGCTGGGGTGGGGGTCATCTAGCTGTGTGTGTCTACTCAGGCCAAACAGATCAGGAGCTCTAGGTCTTGCAGACTCATGTGTGGCAAGAGAAGGTGCAAGGGCACCTTTGACAGAAACCAGCCTGTCCTTTCTCCACTTAGGGTGTGGCCCTGTCTTCTTCTGGATCACAAAGGGACACTTGAAGGGTTTGGCCAAGTGCCATGCCAGCTTGGCCCAATGGCTCCCCAGAATATGTGAGCAGAACCTCTGAGAAATGTCTCCCCCACTGCAGCTGATTCTCCTGTCTAGGGGTAGGGAGCATCCCTTGATGGAAGGTCACAGTGGGGGCTGAGGAGATGCAGTGAGATAGAGGCAGAACCCCAGGCAGCATTGCCCAGGGTGGAGCTGTCCAAGGCCTCCGCCTTGAGCCATCCAGCGCAACCAGTCCCTGGCTATGGGTGTGGGGCTTCTGCTTTAAGTGCTTGCAGACAGGCCAAAGGCGAGCCCTGCCGGTGTCAGCGTCGGAATCTATTGTGATGTGATTTGTATGGGTTTGCTTTGCTCTGGGCTTTGTTTATTTAAAGATGCTCTAGAAGAATTCCCGCCAGTCCTCGCAGACACAGGGAAGAGACTTCTGTCTGAGCAGGACTGACCGCACCTGTCTCAGCTCGCCTGCTGTTGACTATAAGCAGCATCTCATTCACTGAGGGTGCTTTCTCTTGTAGGCTGTGACACCTTCCTGCGGGAGCGCAGATTGGGTGCCTGGGCTGGAAAAGCACAGGCCAGTGCCCTGTAGGGGCTGAGGGATCACAAAACACCACAAACTTCACCTGTGGGAGACATGCAGCAAGATGTTAGGGGGAGCCTGAGTTCTCTTCTTACTCCCTGTCCAGTGGGCCTGTACTCTTTGGATCCCTGGATAGGGACCTCTGGACTGTGGATCCCAGTGTCTGTGTCTGGTCTCAGAAATTCCTACTGAGCAAATCCAACTTTGGCAGGTACCTGTTCTAGAGTTCCCAGTTTTGAGGATCAAGGGCCCTTGTCTCCTTATTAAGGGATACCATGATTGTGCTGTGCCTACTCCTGGACATCAATCAACCCTTCTACCAGAATGGCCCCAGAAGACCCCACTCTCAAGCTCCTTGGAGCAAAATCAGGAGGACTGGCCAAAGCATGAGATTCCTAAAGGAAGTGTTGACCAACACTCACAAGGAGAAAGAGCCTCAGCCCAAGTCTAGGCCAGACTCCATTGCTGAGAGTCCTCCTGGGGTGCTTCTAGAGGGTCTATATAGCCTTTCCCAAGACCTCAGGGCTGGGAAACTGTACTTGCTTCAGTAGCAATAGATGACGAGAAACAGAGATGTGTTGGAGCCAAGAGTACGGAAGCCTGGAGCTACCCCATGTCCTGGTATGCAGTGGTCCAGAGGGCTACAATAAAGGAGCCCTGATCTCCTGTTGCTATTGTCTGCCTCTGCTCAGTAGCCCACTGACAGGGCTGACTTGCCTGCCTCCCCCACCTCCAGCTCTAGTCAAGCCCCAAGGAGGAAGATCCCCAAACAGGTCTGAGACACAACCTGCCCTTGTCTGCCTGACACCAGTCTCCTGACACTCACATAGTCTACCTCTGTCTTTGTCTCTCATGTACCTTGTCCCCTCATCTCCTACCACCCCCCTCCTTGGGGCAGAGGTCCTGAGCAGACACATGTGCACACAACCTCCAGTGAGCCCCCTTCGCGGTCTTTTCTTCTCAGAGAAAGAGCACATCTCCAAGGGTGGGTCAAGGCCATCAGTTAGCCACACAGGTTCTGGATGGCAAGACTCTGTGTCCCCAGACATGCTGGTTGAGCCAGCATCCAAGAGTATGTAAGCACAGCATTCTCTACGTCAGGATGTGAGTGAATGCATTCGGTCCTTCATACCATGCTATGTGTCCCTGCACCCCCTTCCTCGTCCTGTGATCCATGTCCATCTCCACTGCACCCAGCAGGCCCTACCTCCCCAGGCAGCAGCCTGTCCCTGCCTAACATACCATGTGTATGTACACTCTTGTTTTCTCTGCCTTGTGGGCCAGGGGTGTGCTCGTAAATCCTGCAGTTGATGACACATTTATCCCTCCAGCGGCTGCTGGTGTGAATTTATGGCTGTACCTCCAGGCTGGGACACCTCCAGGGCAGACACACCTCCAGGCCACACCATTGGGCCTTCGTGGTGTTACAGGGGTGGGCCAGAAGAGGCTCTGGAACCCACTCAAAGTCAGACCTACCTCAGCAGCAGACATTTTGGGGTGTTAAGAGCTGGCCAGTGAGAGGCCAGCTCTGCGTGGGTATTGCTCAAGGCTGAAGCTGGCCACCAGCCAGGAGCCTTATCTGCTGGGGAGGGCCTATCCACCCTCCTTCTCTCCTCAGTCTTCCTGCCCAGGAGATGGGGGTGCATTTCAGGGCTCCAGGCACAGCAGGTGTGGTAGACTGTCTTCCCTGGAAATTGAGTCAGCTCACTGCCTGCTGCAGGGCCTGCTGGGAACCGCATTGGGTGAGGACTGGGGGAGGGGGAGAGGGTTGACTATGCACAGAGAGGAGGCTGCCTCAGACTTTTAAATAAGTGTAGACTGAGGCCCAGGAGCACTCATTCAAGGCCATGCAGGTATGGGGTAGAGGGCCAAGAGACCAGTATTCTTGCTCTTTAGAATGTATTATGGGGCTCCTGAGTTTGGACACCCCCTTTGTCTTGCCAGATCTGGGGGTAGGGTGACTGCTGGGTTTAAGGAATGGACAGGGAGATGATGGAGCTAGCCAGGTCCTGAGGGGCCCCAGCTGGGGGCAGGAGCCTGGCTGACTCCCCTCTGCCTGTCTGTCTGCCTGTATGTCCATCCATCTGTGAGTAGGGTTGGGTCTCTGGGGGATCCTTTGTCAGCTCTCAGGCTCCCCATCTCTAGTCCTAACTCAACCCTTCCACCACCACCACCCCCCTGCACCGCCTGCTGTCAGGATGAGCGATGGCTGGGGCCCCTCCCCAGGCCCTCGGCCCCAGGCCTGGTTCCCGCTCATTAGCCGCTGACACTGTTTGCTTTCCTGGGGACGCCCACCCCGTCACAGGCCATTTCTCCTGGTACCCCCTGCCCCAGGGGCCTGCCCAGGGGTCCAGGGTGCTAGGCTGCACAGGATACAAGCAGAGGCAGGACTGGCCTTCAGCCTCGGAGGAGATGACCAGAAGGAAAGTGAGCTTTGCCTTTACCTGTGGACATGAGAAGAGGTGTCCCTGGAGTTCCACATCCCTGCCCATGCCACACAGCCTGGCCCAGCGGAGTCTAGGCCAGCTGAAGCAGCTTAGGGTCCTGTTGGCTTGGTAGGACACACAGCCTGTCTGTGCAAGGGCCACAGTTGGGGGAGGGTGGACTCTAGCGACAGGTGATAGCTACCACCACCCCTAATCCAGCCTTTGTCTCTGGGTCTCTCCCCCAACCCTGACCCATGATATGATTGCTGGGCCACCAGCCTTCTGAGAAGGCACCTCACCTCCACCTAGGGTCCCTCTGTCTCTCCCTCTAAGCAACAGAGCACAGCCCGGGGATACAAGTCCCAGGACTGGGCACTCCTCTCTTGGGCTCCAGGCCCAGAGTGGCCACAGCTGGGCGGCATCAGGGCCCGCAGGCCAGTGGCAGCCGGTCCTTCACTAAAAAATGTGTTTGTGATTTTGGCGGCGGGGCAGATAACGGTGACGAATGGCTCGCCTGCCCCACGGGGCCCCTGGCCCATCTGGTTTGACTTTGGTCTGTCGGCGAGTACCCTTGGGCCTCCACTCATCTCAAGCAGTACCCGCAGAGCAAGACCAGGGACTAATGTGGGCATACTCAGAGAGCCTCAATATCCTTCTAACCATTGCTTTCTCTGTCCCTCAACCCTGTCTGTCCCCTCATTATGGGTCTCCCTCAGATGTGCCCGCCCAGTGCCCCTGCTGATACTGGGCACCGACTCTGGTTTACAGGGCGATAAGATGGCACAGGCATAACAGAGGCCAAGGGCCTGTCTTCTGTGGTAAGCACTCTCCCAGGCCGGAGTAGCTGGGTAAGACAGGGGATAGGATGAATCTGAACAGAGGAAGGCAAGCAGCCCAACTGGACCTGACCCCATGCAGCCTTCATGTGGTCATCGTCAGTGGGAATTTCTGACAGGGCCCCAGACCCTCCTTTTTACCTTCCATGGCCTCCAGGTCATTTATTTCCAGCTGCAGGGAAAGCTTGCTGGTCAGGCCTGTGCTCAGCCACGGTCAGCAGGGCACACTCCCCTCATACACAGCTTCTTCCTTCCTCTGCTCTTTAGGGTCTCTAGGGTGGCTAGACAGGTCAGAAGCGGCCATCCCTTGACATAAGGTGTCACCCATGCCACCCAGACCCTGAATCCTGCCGACAATGCTGCTGCAACAGATCCCTCCAAGCCTGGCTGCTACACCCGAAGGGGTGGTGAGGTAGCCTCTGTGGGTATGGCCAGGGCTCCTCCAGGCTTGGATGGGGATGTCCAGTCTTCATAAGACCCTCTTGAGCCCTGCCTGCCCAGGTCGCAGACGGGAGATAGACCAGCTTTTGTCAGGAAGAGGGAAGGTGAGGTGATCAGAGAACCTCAGGACCATCTAGGGGCAGAGAGGGGCCCCACAGGAGCTCTGGGACGTTGGTCGGTTGTTTCGACTGTTCCTGCTCTGGCTGGGGACAGCTGGAGGGTAAAAGGAAGGGAGAGGCAGTGTCTGTCCTGTCAGGATCCTGTCCCCCTCAGCAGGTTAATCCCACCGCCTCTGTGTCACATTGTTGAGAATTAACTTTGTTGAAATAAAAATTGGTCTTGGTATTAACTCGGCCTCCAGGATTTTCTCCGGGATCCAGGAGGCTACGTAGAGACAGACGCCCATTCCCAGAGCTGGCGGCAGCTCAGGTTGCAGGGGTGCCAACAACCTCCTAATCCTCTGCAAGACTCTGACCCTCTTCCCACCCACCCCAAGACACTGAACCTGGGTCCCTGGGACTGAGAAAGCTGGAAGGCCCAGTGTGGATGTATATGGGTCTCTGGGGTCCATCTCTGGCCTCTTTCCTATCCTCATGTTGTCTCTGGGTCACTGAGCAGCCATGGCTGGCAAGCACAGAATACCTCCCCCCTTATCCTTCCAGGCTTAGCCACAGTCACATCTTTACAATGTTTTTGGGCCTCAGTTTCCCTGCTTGTGAGAAGGAGGCTTGTCCCAACTGGGGAGGTGGTGAGAAACACCGAGTAGACTGAGCAGCTAACCAGGTCCTAGGCAGCCATTAAAGATGCCCAGTCAATGTCAGAGAGATGGTGACTGTAGACTTGAGAGAGGCAGATAGCCCAGTACGCTGCTGTGACTGGAATCTTCTGAGGAATGGAGCAACAGGAGCCTGCAGGCCCTCGGTGTCTTGGCACAGTCTTCTGGCTAGGCATAAGTTAAGATCCCCAGTTGCCAGACACTGAGGCTAGGACAGGATCAAGCCATCTAAAGCTTCCTAGAGCGGCTCCTAGTGAGATCTGTCAGTACTACTGAGAGGACAGCAGCTATCAAAGTCAGATGCAGCTGTCCTGCAGAATCCAGCACCCAACTCATCCTTGGGTCCTGCCTACCCAAGGATACTGAGCCCTGAGGATGCTCACCCCTTAAACCAAGTTCTGTTCACTGACATCTGATATAGATAGTTGCAGTTGTTTGTGGAATAATGAAAACAAAATTGAGTGTTTAGCATAGATACTTTTTTTTACTAACTTTTTTTTACTAGTTCCTTTGAGGAGAATGCGGGGCCTCAAACCTAGAGTCCTGTGTTTGTTCTATCTCTAATTATACCTTCAGCATTTGTTTTGTTCTGTTTTTCTACACAGGGCCTCAATACATGATCAGACTGGCCTGGAATCTGTGATCCTCCTGCCTCAGCCTCCGGCATGCTGGGGCTGAGATTTCAGGTGTGTTACATCATGCCTTACTTTTGAAGATATTGGAACCAGGACTGTTTTAATACATGCACAAATCTCGGGGCAGCTACTTCCAGAATGAGCCGCTGAAACTCTTGTACACCTTAAGTGATATTCTCATTCATTTTCTCTCTCTTTCTCTCTCTCTCTCTCTCTCTCTCTCTCTCTCTCTCTCTCTCTCTCTCTCTTCCTCCCTCCCTCCCTCTCCCCTTCCCTCTCCCTCTTACTCTTCCCCTCCCTCCTACTCTCTCTCTCTCCTTTTCCACCCTCTCTGAGGAAGCTGTTGAGTCCCCTAAGGGACTTCTACTCTTTAGAGCCTTCCTGGTGAAACAGTCCTGAGAATCTAGGATAAAGTTCTGCCAGCCTAAGGACAGCTGGCCCTGCATCCTGGTAGCCAAGGGCAGGCAACACCCCGACTGGTGGTCCTCTAGAAGCCTTGTGGGACCATATCTCAAGCAGTGTGTTTGGGGGTGGGTACAGCCTGGGAATGGGCTGGGGGCCTGGGAATGAAAGTGGTAGCCCGGGGGATGCAGGAGTGGACCCAGCTGTTGCAGCCTGGCTCCAATTCCCGCTCTGCATCGAAGTTAAGTCCCTAGGGCCAAGGCTGGTGGTCTGTCTGAGGGGGAGTGGGGATGTGTGGGGGCTGTGCCTTCCTCCTGGCAATGGTCCCTGGGGACATCAGAAGAGGAGGAAGCTGCATTCATGCTGAGAGGCAGAACCAGCTATTGGGGGAGACTCTCCTGCCTCCAGACTGGACAGCAGGGCTCCTTGCTCTCAGCACCTGAGTCGCTAAGAGTTCCCCATCACATTCTCAACTAACACCTGCTCTGAGTTCCTATACGGCCTTGTGTTCTAGGAAGGTTGCAATCATCTCCCTGGCCCTCATCTGTACCCAGAGCGTCCCTTCTATACCATGAACCAGGTGCCAGGTAGTACCCTCCAGATCTCTGAGCCAATGAACCTTTCCCTCAGAATATTGAGCCCTACATTAACCTGGTGTCATCTCTTCATCAGGCCTCTTGTCTGAGAGAAGGCTGCACACAGGCTTAGGGCACACAGTGCTCATCTAATTCGTTTTTACCTGAAGATGTTCTTGGGTCCTGTAGAATCAAACTTGAACTATGAAGGATATTGAGGTGCCAGAGCCTGGCCTCCATCAGACCAAACACTGTGAATAAGATGGAGGGCATCGAAGAAGCTGGGATGAACTGGTAAACTGGAGGCTTCCCCCTCACCCCACACCACTCGCTCCCCACCCCACCCCCTGCAGGGGACTGGGAGCTGAGCTGGCTTACCCACATTTGCCTGGCTTCAGTGGAGGTCAATGGGGCGGGGCCAGAAGGGGAATCTTACTCTCAAATCCCTCCTGCCTGCTGCCAGCCCCCAGGGAAGTCCCGCCATGTGGGAACCTGATATTTTAAGACTTAAAGCAAATGTTTCTGGAGGCCCTGAACTGTGCCAAGGCGGTCCATTCAGCCTCATGGGGGCAGGGCCAGCACAGAAGAGCAGACCCCAGCGGCCCCTCTATTCCCTGGGTGGCAGTTTCTGACAGCAGGGAGCATGGAGCACAGGAACTGCCTGAGCAAGAAGAGGAAGACCTGGTGGGGCTTGCAACCTGATGGTCCCTCTCCCAGGTGTCCAAGGCCAGGTAAGGCCATCAGAAGTCTTGAACTTACACTAGGACTGGCCCAGAACCAGGTGTACAACCAACCCCCACTGCACCAGCCACCATCAGGGTGGGCATTTCCATGCCCAGGGTCTGGTTTGGAGTCACTGGCAGAAACTCTCTGGAGCTCAGAAGTAAGCAATGTGAAGTTTTCCATCCAGGAAGGAAGGAGATTTGAGATCCACTGGTGATGTCTGTCTGGGTTATGGGCACGAAAGTGGTGCTCTGTGTGCTGCAGCCTGAACCATAGTGACAGAAAGTCAGGGTAGCCTTCTTCCCCTCAGGGCGTGGGTGAGAGAAGAGCATGAAGTCTTGCTTTGGCTCCAGGCCTCTGTCCCAGGGCTCCCCGGGTCAGGCAGTGCAGTCAAAAGACGAGGGTCTGACCTTTTGTCTGTTTGAGAAAGGGTTTCACCACGTAGGCCAGGCTGGCCTGAAACTCAGAGCTCTGCCTACCTCTGCCTCTGGAGCACTGGGATCAGTGCCACTAAGGCCAGAGAGGATCTAATCTTTTTTTTTTTTTTTTAAGATTTATTTATTTATTATGTATACAACATTCCTTCCATGTAGACCTACATACCAGAAGAGGGCACCAGATCTCATTAGAGATGGCTGTGAGCCACCATGTAGTTGCTGGGAATTGAACTCAGGACCTCTGGAAGAGCAGTCAATGGCTCTTAACCACTGAGCCATCTCGCCAGCCCCAAGAGGGTCTAATCTTAAAGTATGTTTCAGGGCTGGACCAGCACAAGTCCGTCTGGGAATGTGGATATATACCAAGAGAGGATGGTTACTCTGGGAATTCTTTTAGGGTAGACTATCCTAGCAGGCCTTGGTCCTCAGAGTACACGGGTTGGGTTCCTCATAGGTACTTGACTGGCAAAGCTGGCTCACACTCTTACCCCTACGTCATGAGCCCACAACCCTTCTTAGGCTATTTTCACCATTTTACAAATGGGGAAACTGAGGCCCAGAAAGAGGACAGCCTTTCCAGGGCCTTAAGTCACCCTGTGTGTTTCCCTTAACTCTCTGCCCCAACCCCATGACCTGCAGGCAGGAAAGAGTTCTGGATGGCTGGGGTAGAGTAGACAGACCTCAGAGAATCCTGGCCAGCCTGAGCTCTGGCTCCAATGATGCTGGACATCATCACTGACCTGGGACTATCGCTTCCTGGATCTGCTGTTCTTAAAGTTTGCACAGCATGCCAGGCCTGACCATTACCACACAGTCCTCCTGTGCCAAGGGGACCTCTCACCTCTGTATCCCCAAGAGTCCCACCCACCTTGGACAGGACAGGCCTGCGAACATCACTATCCTGCTGTTCTGCTGTATGTGATGCCCCTGGGTCTCGGTTCCTCCAGTTCTGAAGTTGGTGTTGTAAACACTGGGTAGACATTGAGGTCTAGCTGTTCTGAGCTATGTAAAGGAAGGGTCACTGGCAGGAAGGTGGGGACAGTACACACATCAGCCTCTGCTGCCCTGTTCTCTATCCTGGGGACAGAAGCTGTTCACAGACCTTGGTCTAGCCAATTGCACAAGCTCTTGAACTCTTCACAGGCCAGAACTTTGTGGTGTCTGGGCACGCCCTGACTATCTGGGGCTTATACCTGCAGAGTCCCCAGACTGGAAACCAGGTGTCCCACAGCCAGAGTGACTCCAGCAGTCACAGCTGTCCCTTGCCACCTCCTTCCTCCACATTTTCCATCCCTTGGGCCTTGGTTTTTCCACGTAGATCTTAGCAAAGGGCAGGACGTCATTGGAAGGGAGAGAGCGTGCTTAGGAAGTTGCAGTTGGAGTGGTGAAGAGACACAGAAAATGGGACTTGGGGGTTTAGGAGGAGGAAGCGGGTAGACCCCTCTTGGTCCCCTTCAGAGGATCACAGAAGCCAAAAGTCCCATAAAGACTAAACAGAGGAATCTGAATTAAATTCTAAGGCCTCTGGGTCAGATGGTTCATAGACCTGGGGCCCTCACAGGGACCTGACTTCCAGGACACCAGCTGGTAGATAGCTCAGAGTGGTGAGGGTAGCAGGCAGTGTCCCCACCCCTTCCCTCACCCACACCCTGCCAGTGCCTCTTTCCTTGCGTCTAGGCCCCTGGCCCCACTTGCACACCCAGACTCCAAACTGGAAAGACGGGCCGAAGAACAAACAAGCTCATACCACAGCCCCTACCCAGGCCTGTATGGGCAGGGCCAGGAGCAGGGGATCCCCCTCTCAGGGTCCCAAGAGCCTAGCAGGAGGGACAGCCTCAACACAGTGTGTCCTGCCAAGGCCCCTGCTTACTCTTCTTCAGGACAGCAGTCTTACCCAGCACCCTGGAAAGCAAGAACAGTTAGGCCAGCATTCCAGCTGTTCATCTCTTGGAGAAAGCTGCCCATCACATTGTGTCCAAGAGATGTCAGAAGGTCACTGCAGCTGGGCAAACAGGACCGACTCCTCAGGATTCTTTTCAGACCACAGTTACTGGACACAAGGCTCAATTCTGGCATTCAGAGTATAGAGTGAGTATAGAGCTAGGAACACTATAGAGACTGGACAAACACTCCCTCATTCAATCAACAAACCCCTCAGAGCAGTCTCTCCCTCTGATCGCTCTTGCTGTCCCCATTTGTTCCCAAAGAGCCAATTAAGAACTCTCCATCCTTGGTATACCTCAGGCTGCCTCTGTCTCTGCCTCCCCAGCGACTGTTATCACTGCTCCAGGGTCTTTGCACACTTAGAAATCAAGAAGGCTCCGTGTCTTCCAGATCTCAACGGTGATTTTCAGGGTGTTTGAAAATTCTAGTTCCAGAAGAGAGAAGGTGTGTGCTGAGGATTCTTAGAGCTGGAGAGAGCCATGGATAGGGTGGTGCTGGCCTTGGTGGTGCTGGCCTTGGGAGGCTGGCCCTGACAGGATCTAGAGTCCAGGATGCTGTCTGAGAGTGGACAGGAATGGGCCCTAATCATAGGGCTCAGAGGACATTACCTGTCAGGTTGTGAGCTGGAGGCTGGAACACAAGTCCAGTGACATTGACCAAGCTGTAGAGGGAACCAAAGGGCTCAGGGTGACCAGGAGAAGTGGGGGGTGTGAGGGGGCTGCCATGGAAGAGTATGAGGACAAGAATACAGGGCAAGATGGGGCTTGAGGGTAGAGGGGACAAAAGAAAGCTCTGGGGTAAAGGATGAAGTAATACTGAACAGTACTAGAGACCAGACTTCAAATCTGCTCAGTGGCAGCACTTAACTGGCTGGCTAGGCCTGTCCCCATGAGACCAGAATGTGGCCAGCCGCAGTGCCAAGCCACACTGGTGTGCTTGGTGTCCATTCTTCCTGGGAGCCTGTCAGCAGCCTAGACATGGGGCATGGGTGAGCAGGCAAAATGGGCACCCAGCTGTCCTGTGAGGACACAAAGCTCCACCCTCAGTCTGTGCCACCGGACACTCACATGACCTATGCCTGGCTGCCTGCCCGCCCACCCACCCTGATGCCAATCACCAGTGACTATCCTCCTACCACACCTGCTCATGACTGACAGAGGTCTCTATTCCCGGCCAGCCGCCTGCTCGGGTTATATTTAGGCCACAGGGGTGGTGCTGAGCTGCTGACCCCCTCCTGGGGCCCAGAGCAGGGGCAGCTGGACTGGGCTGACTGCCCAAGCCTGGCCTGCTAGCTCAGGCTGAGTGCTAAGAACTGGTTACTATCTGCACGGCTGGTCCCTCAGTCCCTGAGCTGGTTGATGAAGAGAGACCTGGGCTCTGGTTATAGTATAAGCAGGAGAGAGAGACTGGAGCAGGCACTGGGCTCTTATTCACTCATGGAGGTTGGACATGATGGCTGAGGAAGATTCATGGGGCCCAGCAAGACGGAGGAGCTAAGAGGTCCCGGCCAAGGTCCAGGAGAGCAGTCAGGGGCTTGGGTAGACAGTATAGCTGTTCACCCCTGGAGCTCCTGCACCTTGTAGGGGTATCCTGAATCCCAGGCCCAACCCCAAGCTGTCTCACAGGGTGTGGCTCGGCAGGAAGTGGTCCCTCACAAGCCACATTACCTCTGCTGGAATATAAGGACACTTCATGCCTTCTTGGGCCTTAGTCCTGACCCCACTCTGCCAGCCTGAGCTAGACCCCAGGCTTCCTGTCTCCATGGCAACATGGAGGAGCAGGATGTCCCATCACCCCACAGGCTGGTAGATCTGATTCCTCAGACTTCAGACCTGAATATTTTTGTGAGACCTCTTGCTACACAGCCCAGACAGAGGGATACAACCGGATTCCTGTGTCAGGTTCCTAACCATCTGTTCTGCCCCTGCACACACATCCCGCTCTGGAGTCATCTGCCACTGTACCAGTCAGGGTTTTGTTGAGGAACAGAACTGAGTGGGTGAATATATATATGTATGTGTATGTATAGTTTATTAAATATAATAGTTATTCAGCCAGCTTACTTCAAAATAGTAACAACTTGTTTCCCACACCTCAGAGGCTGTGTACCCCAGCATAGGGAACAGTGGCTGTCACACACTGGAGACGGTGACAACCCAGTAGTTGCTTGGTTCATGAGGCCAGGTCCCTCAGTAATCCCAGTCTGGGGCTGGTGACCTGGAGATTTCCTGAAGAGCCACTGGTCCCCAATCCATGTAGGAGCCTGTTAACACTGGAATCAGCGGCATGACGGAGCCGATCAACTCTGGGGAAGATTGAGATCACTAAGCAAAAGGTGGGGGATCTTCCTCTTGCCAGACAGCTAACAGAAGGTGCTGCCCATGCTTGAGAGACGGGTCTCCCACAGCAACTAAAACCATCAGTTCTACAGGTGAGGCAAGGCTCCCTACTTCCTATTCAGATGATTTTTTTTGGGGGGGGGACAGGGATTCTTTGCGCAGTCTTGGCTGGCCTGGAAATCACAGAGACCCACCTGCCTCTGTCTCTGAAGTGCTTGGATTAAAGACCTGTGCCGCCACACCCAGCTCAAATGATTCTAATTTGTGGCAAAGTGACATTAAAGCAACCATCACAGACTCCCTGTCTGTCCCAGGGTGCTCTCCTGAGTCTGGCTACCTATGAAAGCAACAGCTGCACAGACCAATCCCTGCCTTTGTACTCAGGGTCTGGCCAGGGACCACCACCCAGCCCAACCATCAGTTCTAACTCCAGGGGTGGCTACTCAAAACTCAGTCCTCCCCTCCCCCCAGCTTCCTGCCCTGTTGACCCAGGATCTGAATGAATGTCTGGGTCTCGGCCTTAACTGCCCCCCTCATCACAGGAAACACATCACTGGGGGACTATGGGACCACAGACCACGCAGAAGGCATTAAGGGCAGGGCCAAGGGCTCTTGCCGGAAGTGGCCGCCCTACTCTCTGAGGTTCAGGAAGTAGGGGTCTCAGAAGCTTCCTCTGGGCCAGACGAGCCTCGGTGGAGCTGGGCAGTGGAGGGTCAGAGGCCTGGCTGCAGCTGCCCCTTCCTCTCCAGCAAGTCACCAGCTGGGTGGCCTGTATGTATGGGCTGGGAAGCGGGGGTGGGGAGGGTTCCTTGGACTCCCACAGGTGACCAGCAGTCAGAACCGGAAGACTCTTGAGCCCAGCATCATCAGAAGATGGGGGAAGTGCTGCTTGTGACAGGGGGTATGGAGCAAATGTGCCCACCTCAGCTTGTGCACTACCTGACAGATCTGCCTCAGCCTCAGTTTACCCATCTGTATAGCAAGGCATCCATCACTGTACTCAGGGCCAGAGGATCCGACATGGAACTGCAAACTTTGTAGGTGGCTAGGTCTGTGAGACATGTCAGCCCAGGCCCTGCCCCTCTATGTGCATACCAGGGGACACACACACACACACACACACACACACACACACACAACTGGGACTGAACTCCTCTTTTCTCCGCCTGATGCCAGTTCCACCCCAGCACTAAGGAGCCCTTACTAGGGCCTGGGCCATGTGCCTGCTCACATGTGTAGCTGTGAGTGCAAGTAAAGCCTTGTGGCCAAGACGGCCAAGATTGTCCTGGGGCAACAGTGGCAGCTTGGTCTTGAAGGGCCACACTCCGGCTTGTCCCCCACTTGCAGAAGAGACCTGGAATAGAACTCTTAGACACCACTAGAGCTGGAGACTCCAGGGACGCCCCTGGTTGTCCACCCTGGAAGAGTCTCAGAGTAGGTGGAGCTGGCACCTCAGCTCATGCTTGCTCCTGTGTGTAAGCTGGCCTGGCCTGGCCCACACATGACGAGTGGCTGTCCATCAGCACGGCCAGCCGCTTTGGCCATCCATCAGCAGCCAGCAGTCACAGGAGGAGCAGCCTGTTTGTTTTGCCAGGTCTGTGCCGCTCCCTGGGGCGGGGCCAAAGGAAATGCCATTTTCTGCCTGGGGTGCAGGGTGGACAGCAGGAGGGGGGACAGGCAGATAGCAGGAGGGGTGGAGCACCAGGAGCAGGGCCAGGCTGGGATATGGAGGGACCCCTGGCTTAGCTCAAGCTCTATATAGATGCCCACAGCCTTTCCCTATTCTGTCCCTTCTGGGAGCAGGATGAGTGACACTGAAGTCTCCTGTTTCCCATGGTGGCTGTCTTTAGCCAGGTCACTCAATTCACCCCTGTTCCTGGCCACTGGGTAGGGTGGATTCAGGTGTCAGCTGCCACTAGTTGGGGGGTGTCTCTGTATCTGAAATCCAAGATGCTTGATCCTAGCTGTCCACACTGGCATGGGAGCTACTCTGGGGATGAGGACTGGGACAAAGACTAAATATTTTGGAGAGGTAGGGCTACTAGGAGATTTTGCAGGGCCTGGACACTGGCTTAGAGGCTTTCAGCCTTAGAGTCAGAGCCAAGGATACACGAGGCTACATTAAAAGAGGTAACATATACATATCTGGTATCCAGGAAGCTGGTATCCAGACCCTGGGACAATGTCTTCAGCATCCACACTTGCTAATTTATTCATCTGTTATTTGTATCAAATGAAGATTCAGCTATACTTGTGTCTGCATATGAAGTATATGAAACAAGTTATTTAGTGTACTGAGATTCAAGAATCATTTTAGTTTTTTTTCAAGATTTATATATTTTTATTCTATGTGTATGTGTTTTGTCTGCATGCATGTACATATACCATGTGAGTACAGTGCCCAAGGAGGCCAGGAAAAGATGTTGGATCCCCTGGAACCTGAGTGATAGACATCTGTGAACCACCACATAGGTGCTGGGTACCCACCTCTGGTCCTCTGCAAGAACAGCAGGTATGCTTACCTGCTGTGCGGCTCTCCAGCCCCCTGTCTGTTCTCATCAGGCCCTGGAGGGGGCACATCATACATTGACATATGTGTGGGTTTGGAGTGTTTTTTAAAGATGGGATCTTACTCTGTTGCCTGGTCTGATGCTGAGCTTCTGGGCTCAAGTGACTTCTCAACTCAGTCCCCTGGTAAGCCAGGGCTACAGGCTCCCACTTCTGTATGTGTTTGTTCACCCTTCCTTCCTTCCTTCCTTCCTTCCTTCCTTCCTCCATTCCTCCCTCCCTCGCTTCCTTCCCTCCTTTCTCCCTACCTGTCTTCCTTCCTTCCTTTCTCCCTACCTGTCTTCCTTCCTTCCCTCCTTCCTCCCTATCTGTCTTCCTTTTTTCCTTCCTCCCTCCCTCCCTTTCTTCTTTCCTTCTTCCCTACCTGTCTTCCTTCCTTTCCTCCTTCCTCCCTACCTGTCTTCCTTCCTTCTTTCCTCCCTTCCTTCTTTCCTTCCTCCCTACCTGTCTTCCTTCCTTCCTTCCCTCCTTCCTCCCTATCTGTCTTCCTTCTTTCCTTCCTCCCTCCCTCCCTTCCTTCTTTTCTTCCTCCCTACCTGTCTTCCTTCCTGCCTGCCTGCCTACCTGTCTTCCTTCCTTCTTTCCTCCCTTTCTTCTTTCCTTCCTCCCTACCTGTCTTCCTTCCTTCCTTCCTTTCTTTTTTTCCACTGCAGTGTTGAATGTGATCCCAGTCCCTCATCTACCATGTGATCACACTATATAGCTCCAGTCCTAGGCTACCAAGGACAGTCTATGTATAAGGGAAAGTGAAGCTCAGAGTCCATAGCTGGACTTGGTGGGGCTCTGCTCTTGGGGCAGATGCTGACACAGGGACTAGATTTGACCAGTGTCCCCAAGCTGGCTCTGTTGCTAGGAGGCAAAGCCAGGAAGTACTGAGGTCAGGATGATGCCTGTTACCTTAACCCCTATAATGCTGTCCTGCTGTCCACAGGAAAGGGGGGCTTCCGGGAAGCATACATTTTCATGCGAACCTTTCAGAATATTCTTCCTTCTTCCAAGGACTGCTTCAACATGAACACGGCCTTCTGACAGCTCCGCAGGTGTTTGCAGGGTGTGTCTACCCTGTGTCATCTCCCCAGACTAAGAGCTGCTGTCAAATTCATAGACAGCAAAAGTAGACAGTAGGGATGCCATCTAGCTAGATGCTTCTGCACCAACAAAGAGTTGTGAGCAGCCACAGAGTGCCTGCAATTCTCTGTGGAGGGAGTGGAGCCCAAAGAGCTCGCTCAACAGCAAAACCAAACAGCCACCCCAAACCTACAAAACCTTATAGGAAGGCCCTTGGAAGACTTGAATAGAGGGTTGAGAATGTGATTCACTGTATAGAGCATTTCCATTGCATGCATGAAGCCCCAGGCACCACTTCAAGGACTGCCTGGAACCAGGCACAGTGGGACACTTATGTTGTTCTAAAGTGTTTATCTCCTAGAGAGTAGAGCACAGGTCATCAGAACTCAGGGAGCTGAGGGGAGCTGGGGAGACAAGGACCAGAATGAGTGGTTGCAGTTAGACGGGGGGGGGGTGAAGAGAGCTATGGGGCAGCATGGTGACTGTGGTTCATAAATCACATTCTTGAAGAATGCCAAAGGACCAGATTCTGTAACTCTTCAAGGTCATGCGTTTTCTGGCTGCATCTGACATTTCCACAGGGCACATATACACACCTCAGTGTGCTGTATGTACCGTTCATGAGGAATACAAACAAGCTTACCCGTTGATTTAAGACTTAAATACATTTGGCTACTCTAAAAGTAAAAACTGTTAAAGTCTGGCTGCTCAGAGCAAATGTTTGTGAGGTGTGCAATTGCAGAAGTTCCTTGGAAAGTAGGCGTGACAGCCACACAATGTTCAGGTACAGAGCTCCAGTGGGAGTGATATGAGCTCCAGTGGGAGTGATATGGGGTAGTACCTCTCCTGTGCTAACTTGAGGATTCTGGAGCAAGAAGACCTATAGTCTGGTTCTGCTTCCACTCAAACAAAGAGGGACTTCCCTGCACCCCCAGGCCACACAGCTCCAGCTCCACCTAATGAGTGCTGCCTTAACTGGTCTATTGGGCCACTCCCTTGTGGTTTTTGAGGTCACTCGCCAAGACATTCATTTCCTTTTGCACACTTCTCAGATGTGAGTATCTTGGGGACCTTGAGCTAGCCTGGAAGGAAAAAGTGACACACCGGCAAATGCTGTGGGGATAAGAGCTGTCCTGAGGATCCCGGGGAACAAAGGAGCATGAGAACAGAGTCCTCAGCCTCCAGAGCGCAATCCTGAGATCTGTGCATCTTACCACAGAACAGGACGGAGAGCCCGGATTGGATACAGAGCCAGGGGTAGTCCACATGAGATCCAGGATTCAACAAACAGGTGATGCAGAAAGTCCATGGTGCCATCTGGAGCAACTGCCTGGCCTGCTGCTCCCTGCTGGATTGTTAAGGGAGTGCTGCCTCAGTTTCTTCAGGTGTGCCTTGACCTCCAGGTTCAATGGGCATCATAGTTGCTCCCAAAAGCCTCAGGGCCTGCTTGTTCCCAGTGAAGCATGAGACAGCCTGGCGCCTGCCCGCCCACACACTGTGGGGTGGCCTCTGGTCACTGGGTCCTGGCAGACACCATGGAGGGAGGGGCTGGACTGTCTTCGGGACTCCAATAAAGGCTCCTGTCCATCTGTCTGTCTTCCTAGGACAGCTGGTACAAACCACACTCAGAAGGACGCTGCCTCAGTGCTGCCTTGACCCTCCTTTCCTACCACCTGGCCAGCTCCATTCTCCTCCTCTCAGCCTCAGTTTCCCCATCTCTAGGAGGATGCTCTGGACCCTCCCCTTTATCCTAGTCTCAGGGTTGAGCTGACTAGAGCAGGCTGGAGGGTCCATGCCGGACCAAAGGCACCTCACATCACCCCAGAGCCTTTAAGAGCTTAGTGGGAACCCACATGGGGTAGTGACTTCTACAGAAGCAGAACAGACCCACCCTGGCCTGCCTTGGAGATCCCCATGCACGGCTGCATGCCAGGTCCTCGTAACTGGGGAAATCTTTGTAGCAAAGTCTGTAGTGGAGGAGATGGCAGAACCAGCTTAGCCTGGGATGATCCAGATTTCTATAGGGATCCAGGATGGTCCAGGGAGAAGGCACTACAAACCGGGACTCTGACTTGGGGCCCCTGAGCTGTCAGGACAGTTCACTGTCCCACAGCTGTCTCAGCTCCCATCTCCCCCACCCGCCCCAGGATTCCTATTTCACTGAAGAGATTAAGACCACCTGGCAAGAGCCCCCTCCCAATAGCCTTCCCTGGCCCCAGTCCCCCAGCTCTGGAGCCCCTCCCCCAACCCCTCTCCAATGCCTACATTCCCCTTCTGCTGTGGCCTCAACACCACTGCCACCTGATGTCTGCCTAGAGTCACCTTCACAGGAAGCCAGGCCAGGCTCTGCCCTCTATACAAGCCCCAGCCCTGCCTACAGTGACCCCTCCCAGGCAGTCACCAGTTACTGTCCCTGTACTGAATCCTGTTCTCTGACTGCCTAGACTCCTGCCATCCTTGGCTGCTGTTAAAGGGGGCAGGACTGACTAGGCTGCCCTGACTTGAGGTTCTGAGCTTGGGTGCAGCTCAGCAGGTCTGGAACTTCAGCCAGCTCAGACTCAGACAGACCCAAGAAGAACCTTAGCTCTGGGAACCACAGCTCTGAGTTCCCCATTTGTTTGCTTAGAGAAATTCCAAGCCAGCTCAGCAAAGCCTCAGAGAAGGGATCTGTCAGGGTCTGGGTGGGGCTGGGCCAAGCTCTTGGACCTGGGAAATCCAGAATGCATTGTGACTCATGAACCAGTGGAAGTAGAGCTGAGGGAGCCTAACTGGACATCCCTGGAGGGTACGCCTGGGACTTTCTCTCCCAATCCCAGGCTAGACTGGAGCAGTGCAATGAAGGCAATGGCTGTCATCTCATGGTGCTCAGGGACCAACTGGGATGTAGGAAGGTCCCAGAAGGCTGAACAGTGACAATGATGACATCAGCAGAGGAGCTGAGTAACAGCTCGCTCTGTCCATTTTTTGGTGCTTCTGGCATTCTTCCCATTGCTCGGGTGTAAACACAGAGGCCAGGAGGAGAGTGCCAGGGTGTCTCCTGACAGGATACTCACCATGATGAGCCCTGCTTCTGCCCCACCTCACAAACGGGCCACATCACCTTCTTGGCTCCTCACTGCTCTAAAAGGTCAAGGAGACAGGGCCACTGTCTCAAGGAGTCTTCCTTTCCTCTGGGACAGAATTCCATGCCTTCTCCATATTGTGTGGGAGAGACACTGGCAGAGGCAGCAGAACCTGACCGGCACAGTTGTCCCCCACCAGGCAGTATAATCCACAGAAGCACTGGCCCTCCTCCAGCCTGTGACAAAGGAACTCCATGCATCTTGCCCATCAGACTCCTCTGTTCTTTTATCCACAGGGATGTGTGTGTGACAGACTGTGTGACTGGCCGGCCAGCTCCAGCTCCAGGCTAGTGGGAGCTTCCTGAGAAAGTGAGGCTGGTGAGAGGGCAGAGGGCTCTGGGCACACCGGTTCAGAACATCAGACCAACTTTCTGACCATAGTTCATGCTAGTGGAGAAGTCAGAGCCCTGGGGGAGGGGGACAGCAAAAGGCAGAGTGGACAGAAAAAGGCGAGAGTCCTTGTGGGACAAGGTTTCAGCACACACTAGCTGGATTTCTCCAAGCAGTTCAGCTTTGTTGTTGCAATGAATTTGAGGACACTTACAGAAATTCCAAGTTCAGCTGGGCATGGTGGTATATTCCTACAACTCCAGCAATTCAACTAGTGGAGCCAGGAGTATTAAGAGTTCAAGGGCATCATTGGCTTTGTGGTGAGACCCTGTCTCAAATAAAAATGAAATGTTCTCGGTTTGGGTCCTAAGAGAAAAGTCTCAGTGTTTAAGAGTACTTGCTGCTCTTGCGGATGCCCTGAGTTCGAATCC
Organism: Dicrostonyx torquatus; assembly: GCA_028555095.1. Lineage (NCBI taxonomy): Eukaryota > Metazoa > Chordata > Mammalia > Rodentia > Cricetidae > Dicrostonyx > Dicrostonyx torquatus. Next base: position 424,306 of record JAQHUG010000294.1, read on the forward strand.
TAGCATCCACATGGCAGTTCACTACAACATATAGGTACAGCTGCTGCAGGAGATCTGACCCACCCTGCTGACTTTCCCAAGTCCTGCACACATGGTTCATATAAAACACACAAAGACGCACATACACACACATAAATAAACTAAATCTTTTGAAAAATATTCTCAGAATAATATGTTTATTTTACTACTTTGAACATGTATTAGAACAGCAACATATGGAATGATTGATCAATCACCAGGATTCTAGGCCTTCAGAACTGGCTTGTTTACCAACACGCCAGACTCAGGACTAGCAGCTTAAGAGGGAAAGGGCCTTCCAGGTGGGTCCATTCAAATGGGTCATCTTTACTGATGTTTTCCCTGTGGGATACCCTCGTACATAGTGTTACGGACACTGGGCTGGACAAGAAGCCCTTCCCCCACAGCCCATCACCTGTGTTACCTTTAGCAAACAGCAGACATGAATGGACTAATATATTCTTCTCTTACTGCGCAGCAGCAGGTTCCACAAGGGCCCTGTCAATCAAAGGTCCACTTATGTTTCCAAAATGTGTGTCAACATCAGTAAGGACCAGTTGTAGCAAGCCTACATGTGTGATGCACTGTATGCATGCACTCTGGGCAAGTGTCTGCATGTACAGTATGAATGTGTATGCCTGTGCTCATATGTCTTTGTCCCTGTCCAGTCTGTGCATGATGACAGTTATGCCAGTGGTGACATATGTTATGGTATGGTATGCATGTGTGAGCATGCATGCCCATATACATATTCGTGTTCGAGTAAGTGTTCCCAAGTGCTCATGTGTGTAGCTGGCATCCTATCCTGTTGGGGTGCCCTGCAGACGAGGAGAAGCTTGGATTTTTGGCAAGGCTTTCTAGCCACTCACCCTGAGTCAGCACACCTCCTCAGAGCTAGCCCACTCCTTCCCTAGGCAGTGTGGTAACTCCTGCTGTGGCCAAGGAAGGGAAGGGGAGAGGCTGTTTTCCTCAGCTGCCTCCTCCACAGGCCACCTCCTGCCACCCCTCTAGCCTGAACCTAGGCCATCAGAGGCTCTCTACCACACCGCCACCTCACAGTACCTGGGGTAAGGGGCTCTTATGGCTAGAAGATAGACAGCTGACTCCCCATGTGGCTGGCTTCTTCCGCCAAGTGGGCAGCTAAATCAACAGGCTCAGAAATTGGAGAGGGGCTCAGGCCCAAGCTGTCCATCAGTCTGTCTGTTTGTTTGTTTGTTCTAGAGTTGTGGGGGACTTCTAGCCTGCAGGAGGCCCTGGTGACCTGGGAGGATGGTATTGCCCATCCAGCCTGACCACCGTTCTCACCAGTTCCCCTCTGGACATCTCTGACACTTAGCCCAGAACATTGCAGCCAGGCTGTTTATGTGGGAGGCAGGTGGGAGGCAGGAGGCCAGCTGTTCATGGCTGTCCTCTTAGCTGAGGTGAGGGTCCTGTCTTTTCCACCCATCTCCTTACCTCTCCTATGACTGTATCTCTTGTCTTCATTGGTCTCTGTTCACCCTGTGATCACCAGTGCCCCAGGACCTAGACATTTCAGGGTCTGAAATGGTTTAAACTTTGCCTTGAAACAGGAGTCTGGTGGCCCTGGGACACAGGAAGAGTCTCAGTGAAGAAGTCAGCAGCATGTCAAGAGACAAATCTCCAGGCCCTCACTCAACTACAGGATGAACACAGGAAGCTGCTCATCAAGTTGCCGAAAAGCCTGAGCAGGGGTGCCCAGCCAGACCACCAGGATGGCTCCCTGAATCCCCTGATCCTCCCCTATGAAAGCACACTGTAGAACTGGGATGCTATCCCCCATTTCCAGGGGTCCTGTTTGCTGCAGAGTACTGAGCCCCAACTGGGGAGTACCCTCCCAGAAGTTCCAGTGAAAGGCTTCACTCAGGTGGGTTTGACAGGTCTTTAGGTTCAGCAGTGGGTCCAGTTCAGAGAGGGAAGGTACCAAGAGAGAAATGGGTCAAAGACTCAATAGGGGAATTTGAGTTAAGAAAAGGCAAGGAAGGAGTGCTTAGCTCCACTCTCTCTGGGCAGCATCCCTGCTGCTCATAAAATTCATAGCACAAGAGCTCAAGAGCCATGCCTCTCCTGTGCCCAGTCCTGCCTTGCCTTTGACCTCATCCCTACCTCCAAGTCACACCAGGACTCACCAGCGCCTACTTCTGGCCGGTTAGAGCGTTTGCACACGCGGCGCATGTGCTAGTGGTTGCACGTGCAGGAGCTGGCAGGATGTACAATCCAGATTTTGATGGAATCCGGAGCCACCAGCGCTCTCCCCAGTACAACTTACCCCCACAATTTTCCTCTCAAGATTGGGTGACTGGAGACCAGAGAGGGCGGGAGGCCACAGTTATTCAGCCCCAGAGACTGTGAGGCACGGCTCTTACCTGCATGCCTCCAGAGCTGCGGTCTCCCGATCTGTCCTTGTTCCCCAGGGTCACCTGGGATGGCTTAGTTAAGGCCTCTGGCCAACAAACAGCCTACGTGAACTGTCGCGGCCAATGGAGCAAGCCCGAGGGGCCTGGGTTTCTGCGGAGGCAGCCGCCAGGGGGCTGAGCGGGAAAGAGCTCAGAGGCTCCCGCAGCCCAGCCCGCGGCTCCCGGCTCCCGCGAAGGTCGAACAGGCACCCCGGCGCCTCGGAGACTCCCGCGCGCGCGTTCGCGTCTGGGGCGTCCAGGCAGAGCCGCCGACGTCAACCCAGAAGCCGGGGAAGCTGTTCCTGGCATGGCCACCGGTTTCCTTTGAGTTCTTGAGGCCGCGTCCAGGCAGGCGCTGGAGGCAATTGCCAGCTATCAATCCTGAAGTGAATTAACCGGGTCACGTAAAGCCCAGCCTCTCTCTGAGCCTCCCTCAGCGCCTTGAGGGACGCCGCCTGAGACTACCCTCCATGTTCTGATTTCTAGAGGAGGGGACCCCAGCGGCCCGACATCTGCACGGGTCCACCTGTGTGCATGTTTGCTCCAAGTAGCCAGGAGTCGACGCCGGGAGCCCTCTGGATCCCGCGCACTTTATTCGGGAAGCCGGTAAGCCCTTAGACCCGTGGGCTGTCAAGCCGCCAGCGACGACGGTGCGCAGGGACTTGTGCTGCTGGGAGCCAAGCTCCGAGAGGCCCGCGTCTTTACAACGGACTGGAAGTGAGGAGTCGGGCTAGTGGGTGGGGGGCTGGTCTGCCCGCTCCCCTGGGGCAGCCACGTGTGCCCAAGGGAGGCGGAGCCGAGCCGCGGCGAAGCAGGCCCGCAGGATTCTCTAGGGGTCTGACTCCTGCGCTCTGGGAACTTCAGGAATTCGCCCGCCTTCGCCTCCGACCCTGCAGATGGCCGACCAAGGGGTGTGTGAAACTGCGGCAGAGTCCAGCTACGGCGCGTTGGGGTGCAGCCAGGCGCCCGTACGGGCCTGCCGCAGGGCCCACGGTTCAAGGCAAAAAACAGCTGCCCAGCTTCTTAGTCCCATTCCGCTCCTCCTGTCTCAAGCCTCTGCTACCCACTCCTTTCCTACCAGCCGTCAGTCTCTACGCTTAACCTCAGTTTTAGGGCCCGTGAAATGGTCTAGTCAGGGATGTCAACCCCCTGCCTCAGCTTTGGAAAAATGCTCCTCTCGCTCTTCATGGCAAGTGGAGGAGCGGAGGTGTGCAACCAGGCCCCAGCCATGCACTGCGCCCTCAGAACCAAGACGTGCAGCCCACGACCCCTGCGTGCAGCGTTGCTCTGTGCTGCTGCAAACCGCCGGCTCGCAGCCAGGCCTCCTACCGCCACGGTGGAAGCGCCGCCGGCAGGGGGAGCGAGGCGGAAGGGAGCGGCGGCCGGTGCAGGTGAGGGAGGAGCACTTCCCGAGGGTAAGGCTCTGCGTTCCTTCTGAACCGGTGCGCGCGCGCGGGGTATAAGGCTACCAAAGGGTTCGTTCCTTTGCGCTGCGGGCGAGAACCGGTCGTAAGGCAGCGATGGGAGGAGAGGAGCGCAGGCCAGTTACTGGGCGACAGGCACCGACCCAACAGTTTCGCCCAGGGTGGGGGCGGTACTAAGAGTCCGGTCCTGAGGTCCTGAGGTGGCTGCTCTACTGCAAGCAGGGAGGGTCGGGTGGACTCTCACTTGCAGGGTTTCGAGTTTCTTAAGCCAGTCTTCTTAGGGGTTCCAACTTTTTACGGTATTGGCTAGTGTAGGGAGAGTTAGGGAGGAAGGATGCCGGTGGCCAAAGAAAGGGGTGCGTATCTGCTGCGACTGGAGCCCGTTGGCCACACAGAATAGGCCAAGTGGGTTCCTTCACCCATTCCCAGAGAGCCTCTGCTACAGGGGATTGTTCCTATCCTGCCTGTGTCTTTGCTGTGAAGTGTTTGCTGGCCCACAAGTGCCGCCACAGCAGGAAGGGGTTAATGGAAAGTAGGGAGACTTCCCCCACCACTGCAGGTGAGGTCTGGGGTGTCAGTAAGGACCCCAGGGCCGACCCAGAGTAACCAGGAGTTCCAGAGGTTTTTCACTTTCACTTCTCAGTGTTAGCCTCATTGAGGCCCAGGATCTGACAGCAGCCCTAGGAAGGGGTGCGGGGGGAAGAGCTCAGCTACTCCACCCTAGGACGATGTACATCCTAACAATGCAAAATCGCCAGAGCCCTACCTCTACATCTCCACACAGCCTCTGTGGACAAAGATCTTGATGCTGGTCCATCTCTGCACCACTGCTGTGACCTTTGTGCACCTGCCCACCTGCCCAAGGCTGGGCTAGCCTGTGGAGGCAGTCCCTTCTGAGGTTCCGGAGGCAATGGGTAGCCCTGCTCAGGGAAGAGGGAAAGAACCTGTGGCCCACCTAGTCTCCACACTACACTCCTTAGATCTATCCCAGGGTCAGTAACACAGGTCACTGTCACTCTCAGTCCCCCGAATGGCCAGCCACTCAGGGACCCAGGAATGAGCCAGCGACAGCCCCCTTTCTTCACATGCCTTGTTCTTAAACTTTCAGCTGCAGGCTGGGGCAGCCTGAGGGTGCCAGTTCAGTTACACACACCCTCACCCCCAACCCATCTCACACAGCTCCCGGGTACCCACTCCCTGCACCCCGGGCCTTGATCAAGTCTCTACCCAGTAGTCACTAGAGCCCAGGGATGGAGGCCCTGAGACTGTAAACATCCGAGGAGAGACTGTCTGCATCATGCCATATCTTGAGTCAGCTCAGCAGAAGACCTGGGGAAAGGCCTTGACTGGGCCTTGTCTACTAGTCTTCAGCAGAGTCAGAGAGGTTCTGAGCTTCATATCCTGAGCACAAAGGGCATGGCCATACTGAACCGGTCAGAGAGGCCCTAAAGATGGTAGGTATAGAGAATATGCAGGAGAAATGGGGCATTGACGTAGTAACGCCTTGAGGCCCAAGGCTTAGGGCCTGGTCCTGCACCTTAGCAGCTAGGCCTTGCTATGGTCAGGCTGGTTGCAGGGAGGAGAGGGGACAGCACCCCACCATGCGGTCTGAATTTCTCCGACGTGTCCTCAGCTCCCTCGGCCGGCCAGGCCCCGCCCCCGGCCCTCCCTGCGCCCCGCTGGTGCGCAGGGAGGTCGGAGGAGCGGGCACTGCCCACCCTCCGGATGTAAAAGCGTCCTGGCCAGAGGCGGGCGGTGCGCGCGGGGTGCGCGTGACGCTGGGGCTCCCGGGCTGTGCGGCCTGGGCGGCGTCCCACGGCTCACTTCCCCACCACGAAAGCAAGCTGACCCAAGGGGCCTGTAGGGGCATTTGCTGGTGAGGTCCAGCTCTGCGGCACGGAGGGACGAAGGACTCCGCAGCCCTGGGGCTATCTGCCTGTGGCCTGTGCGAGAGCCGGAGCCACTCTCTACCCAGGTGCAGGGGCCGCCGGGGAGGAGGTGGAGGCAGGTGGGGCCAAGGGCAGGGCTAGACTCAGGCAGCCCCTCAGTGCCTCACCAGTGTCCAGCCATTTCAGCCTGGGACTTAGTGCTCGTGACATAGCGGCTTCTCCTTAGGGGCTGTAAGCTCTGGTGGTGGCTTCGCCGAATAGAGGGGACGCCCGGCCTCCGCTGAAGCAGCGGGATGTTCAAGGGGCGTTGGTCACACAGGGCCCAGGGAGCAGAGGCCAGGGACAGAGAGCTTGGAAGTCAGGAGGGCCCTGAATTTCCAGGGCACTTCAAGAGTTCGGACTCCCGGGCCAATAGTGGCTGAAAATGGGGGGTCTCATGACGCCATAATCCCCTGGGCCTGGGACCGACGGCTGTGAGTGGCACTACAGGCCCCCGCCCCCGGGCCCCCTGCACTGGGCTGGGCGCGGTTCGGCTGGGCGTACGCAGTCGGAGGCGGCGCCGGTCAGGCCCGGGCGCCTATGGACGCGCGGAGCCCGCTGTCTGCCCGGGCCAGCGCGTTCAGCATCGCCTCTCTTGTTGCAGCCGAGGCCTCGGAGGGCACCGCCCACCGGGGCCCCAGGCCCTCGGACCGGGCGAAACTTCGCCGGCTACCAGGATCCCCAGCCGGGATGCACTTCAGCACAGTCACCAGGGACATGGAAGGTGAGCCTTCTGTCCGAGTCTACACCGACTGGCCGCCCGCCGGCCCCCTGCTGTGAGGCCCTGAGGCCCAGCGGGTAGAAAGGAGCTCCAGGCCGGGTGGGCGCCAACCTTGAAGCTGGGACTCTGGGACAGGGAGGAAGGGCCGGCATTCCCCAAAGTCAGTCCACCCACCATTCTGAGATGCCAACCTTGGGGACTGAGCGCAGCAACAAGGGCTTCCAGAGAGAGAACAACGGGAGGCTTTGAACCGGCAGGAGGAAAGATGATTAGAGAAGAGTCAGGGAACACAGTAAAAGGGAGGGAGGGGACAAAAACAAACAAACAAACAAATAAAAGTATGAAGCATCGAGATCAGCCTAGGAAAAGAAATTGTGAAAACAGAAAATACAACAAAGGTAAGAAAGAAAAAAAGGAAGACACACACGCAGGAAATAAAGATAACGAAAGAGAAAATGAAGGAAAATTTGAGACAGAAAAAAATAACGTCATTAAAGATAAAGAACAAGAGAAAGATTTCAGATTTATTTACTTTTAAAGGGGCAAATAGACGAATACTAGAGAACATACAGAAATAAGAAGAGGTTAGATGAAAGGGAGAGCAAGAAGTTTTGAGAGTGGAGTGTCACTGAGAAAAGAGCGAGAAGCAGGGAGTTAAGGAGAAGCTGCAGAGAGGAGACAGCTCTGTGATGAGAAGTTGAAACCAGGGACACAAAAGGTAGAGGAGCCAGAACTTGGGGGAGCGTCTGGCGCAGAGCAGAAGCCTGCGCGCGCTGGCTACGAGCAGGGACCGCACACCGGTCCCGTCGTCCCGGGAGCCGGTTGGAGCGGTCGGGGGGCCCGGGCCCGCGGAGCCGCGGCGGGGGAGGGGCGGGGGGAGGGGCACGGGCTATTGTCTCGGCGGGGCGGGGCGGGGCGGGGCGGCTCCGCGGGGCCGGCCCGCGGGGTGGGGCGGTGCGGCCCGGGGCGCGTGCGGCTCAGCGCCCGCCACTCGGCCCGCCGCGCGGGACGGCGCACTGATCTGCGGCGGGCGGCCTTCGGGTCATGATCTCCGCCGTGTCCAGCCCGTGGCTCACGCAGCTCTCACACTTCTGCGACGTTGCAGCCTTCGCGGCCAGCAGCCTGAGTGGCCTGGGAGCCCCGTCGCCTGGCGCCGATCCGTTCGGCCCGCGCGAACCGCCGCCACCGCGCTACGACCCGTGCGCCGCCGGCCCCGGTGCTCCGGGCCCGCCGCCGCCGCGCGCCTACCCGTTCGCTCCCGCCCCCGGGGCGGCCAGCAGCTCGGCGGCGGAGCCCGAGGGTCCGGGGGTCACCCGCGCGGCCGCCGCCAAGGCGCCGGTGAAGAAGAACCCGAAGGTGGCCAGCGTAAGCGTGCAGCTGGAGATGAAGGCGCTGTGGGACGAGTTCAATCAGCTGGGCACCGAGATGATCGTCACCAAGGCGGGCAGGTCAGGCGCCCCCTCCCCGCGCCCCTGCCCACGTGCGTGCAGCGCCTCTGGCTGAGTGTCCAAGGGATGCGCTGGAGCCTGGCCGAGAAGCGGGTGGAGGTGCGGCCCGCCACCTGCGGGTCCCTCTGGCCTCCCTGCTGACCCGGCTCCAGCGATAACCCGCAGAGCACCAACCGCGAGTCCTGGGACTCCGCGAGAAAAATCTGTGGGCTGAGAGTGCGCCCGACTGCGGTGCGGTCAGGCAGCCACCACCTAGGAAACTCCCGCGTGAGTTCAGTCTGCACGGCAATATCAAGAACAAACACCCCCTAATTGTATAGAAAATTTTAGGAGAGAATTAAGACTCTTAAAAGCCAGTGCGCCCAGTTTCCGGGAACTTGAGACCCGGTTTTCTTGGGCCTCAATTTCGGCCGCTCTTGGGCCCAGTTTTCCTTAAGCCTGGCAGAGTATCAGTGCCAGTCACCCTGTTATTTGTTTTAAGGGCCGAGAGGGAAAGGGAACAATTGCAGATGCTCTAGATTTGACCAGTAGACAAAGGCGGGTTCTGGGTTGTGTCTAATGTACACACCAGCTCCGTGGCCAAGGAGGCTCAGGGCCTGTTTGCAAAGCCTTTCTCGAGGTTTCTGTTTCCCTGCTGTGCAGCCGTCCCTGGGGAACCTAGGGCCTGTCCTTCCCTGAGGCTCCGTGGATTTTCTCCAGGCTCTTTTTGCTGTCCATACCCGCACAGCCTATTGAAGAGAGCAGCTTGGCCGCCTGGTCTGAGGCAAGGCAGCCTAACAAGGGCCTTGAATGTCACTGGAAGGGTTCGGAGGAGAGGGAGGGAATGCATAGTCTAAGTTCTTTGGGGTAAGTGGGGACTTGCCTGTGTCCTACATAAAGGGGTGAGAGTCTGGATGGGTCTTGAGAGCTGGAGTTCCAAGGTGCGGCTTTACTGGGGGGACTAGACAACAGCCGCAATGGAGACTTGGAATCACTGCAGCACTTGGTTTCATTTTGTCAGAGCCGGGAACTCTTTCACTTTGTTGGATCAAGCAGGGGAGGCTCCGAGAAGGACAGAGAAGCCAGGATCTTAGGTATCCTGCTTCTGGCTTAGGTTAAGTCCAGAAGGTTAAGGAATTCTTTGGGCAAGGCTGTCTGTGTGGGCAAAGAAGACAGAATAGACTCTGGGATTGTCCAGCTCAGGCGCCTGGTTAGCAGTTTCTGTGTTTTCAGAGAAGGACCTGGGGCCCAGCCTGCTGCTGCCTTGCCCATGGTCACATAAGGGCCTACTTGAGGTTAGAGGGCAAGACTGAAGGGCTGGGCTGAAGACAGCGGCTAAAGAGGGCAACAGACTGGGCTAGGGGTTGCCAGGTCAGAGAAGTCAAGAGTAGAGAACTGTCCTGTCCGCTCCTACCTGAGGTGACCTGACCTCCCCCAGGCGAATGTTCCCCACTTTCCAAGTGAAGCTCTTTGGAATGGATCCCATGGCTGACTACATGCTGCTCATGGACTTTGTGCCTGTGGATGACAAGCGCTACCGGTGAGCCAGCCCTTGGGACCACTGGGACAAGCTCTGTGTTCAAGGAACAGGGAGGGTGTGCTAGAGAAAACCGACTCCCTGACTGCTGATAGACTACAAATACCACACAAGCCAAATAACTCTTTCATGGCCGGTCCTTCTGTACTGGCTGCTCCACAGACCTCTCTTGCCCTGCTCCCCCTTCCCTGCTTAGATCCCACCCCTATTTATTCTCTAGAAGCTTCCTCAGAAACCCACTGTAGTAATTTCATGAGCTTCTGGCAACCGGCAGCTCAGATGCCTTTGCCTGGGTGGCCGGCCACTTTACCCCTGTCTCCTGGTGACCATCTTGTCCCCTTCCCCCATCTCTGGAGAACCTTCAGTTCCAGAGCTGGGCCGGAAAGGTGGGGTGGCTGGTAAAGATTATGCAGGGCGGGCCTGGGTTGCCTGGACAATTAACAGTAATTAATAAAGGGAACATGAACCGCCCTGTGCCCAAAGCCACTGGCCACTGACTCCAAATCCAGTCTCCTGCCTCCTGTGCCCGGGGGCAGGCTGACCCGCTTGCAGCGAAATTTAAGAGGGAAGTGGCTTCCTCTTTTGCAGCAGTAGGGCCCAGACTCCCCACACACACACCCTGCACATTTTGTGTATCGAAGCCTTTGGAAGTTTTCTGGTTTATCCACAGTCCCCTCTCTAGCTGCTGTGACTTGGGAGTCTTGATTTTGCCGTGAACAGAAACAATTCTGAAGCAGGGGTCTTCTTGTTTCCCCCTAAATAGCGGGACCCCTCCCACTATGTTGCCCTAGGTATGCCTTCCATAGTTCCTCCTGGCTGGTGGCTGGCAAGGCAGACCCTGCCACACCTGGCCGAGTTCACTACCACCCTGACTCGCCGGCTAAGGGCGCACAGTGGATGAAGCAAATCGTGTCTTTCGACAAGCTGAAGCTGACCAATAACCTGCTGGATGACAACGGCCATGTAGGCGACCCTTCTTTCTTCTGGGCTGTGCCCACCGACTAGAGACAGAGGCAATACTGGGGCAGCCGCTGGGGCAGGTGCAGGCTGCTGACAGGGTGGCCTTGGTCTGAGGTGGGGTCACCTTCCTTCTCTTCCAGACTCTGAGCTCACGGTGGGGGGCTCTTTAATTGGAAAGGATGGACCCTTCCTAAGAAGGGGGCAGGAGGCCTGTGGAATCCCAGCCTGGGCGGGGGTACTTTCCTGCTGGGTGGAGCTCTGTCTCAGATCTACCATCCTGCAGGCCTTGGGCCATCCTGGGGTCCTAAGGAAAGAATCTACAACCCCATCATTTGCCAGCATCTTTCTTTGGAGGGCCTAAGTGGGCTGCAAGGCCCTATGTCTTCTTTAGAATGAGGGCTTTTGCCCAAACTAAGGAAATGCAGTTTCTCAGACTTCACTGTCATGATTCTGGCCTGAATCTTCCCCCAGCCTTGGGCTGGAACTGAAGTCCCACCCTTGTCTTCCAGATTATTCTCAACTCCATGCACAGATACCAGCCCCGCTTCCATGTTGTCTATGTGGACCCTCGCAAAGACAGCGAAAAGTATGCAGAGGAGAACTTTAAAACCTTTGTATTTGAGGAGACACGCTTCACTGCGGTCACCGCCTACCAGAACCACCGGGTGAGGGCCTGTTGGGGGGTCCTGGGACAGGTACACCTCTGCCCTCTCCTTCCATAGGCCGGCCCAGCCTCCTATATCAGCTTGACCTCTGTAGCAGCAACTGTCACTGCAGTCTCAAAGTTTGTTTTCCAAACCATTCCGGAAACTCCCCATCAGAGGCCTGATCTGAGCTTCATCCAGATTCCTAGAGCGCCAGCTCCGCTGCCCTCTTTCTGCTGGGGGGCTGAGGAGGACGGAGGTGACCACATTCCCATCTCAGCCATGGACACTCTTCCTCTGCACTTATTTGGGGAGGCAAAGATAGGTCTAGTGAGAAAGGAGGCGCATCATGCAGGGGCAGGGGCAGTTGTGGGCCCCTTCTTTTAGACAGCGCAGAAGACCTACCCCTCTAAAGTTGGAAACACTACCCTATCTGCCTCTGCTGAGGTCGGGCTGCTAGCATGGCTAGTTTATGTTGGCTTCCCCGCAGATCACGCAGCTTAAGATTGCCAGCAATCCCTTCGCCAAAGGCTTCCGGGACTGCGACCCCGAGGACTGGTAAGTGCCCGCCAAAGAAATGGCTAACGCCCCTGGCGCTTGGCTTGGACGCCCCAAAGTGACCCTCTCCCCTTTGCAGGCCCCGGAACCACCGTCCCGGAACGTTGCCGCTTGTGAGTGCCTTTGCTCGCTCTCGGAATCCCGTGGCTTCCCCCACACAGCCCAACGGCGCGGAGAAAGGTAGGATCTGGGGTCGTGGGATCACGGTCGCAGCCCGTGAGCGCTCCGCTCGGGTCTGCCACCACACCCGGCCTCGCCTGCATCCCGGGGCATCGTGGCTTCACCCATTGCACAAGGAGGTGGCGGGCGGGCAAGCGGGCACTCGTCCGCCCGCCGCACCCCGGACGTCGCGGACCCGGGGTGGGGGTGGGGGCCATGGCCCGGCAGGTGCGTTCCGGACAGTCCCTGCCCGGCTCTCATCCCCGGCTCTCGGCTCTCCCCGCAGACGCGGCCGAAGCCCGGCGAGAATTCGACCGTGACTCCGGACCCGCTGCGCTCGGTGACGCCGCGCACCCGCCGCAGCTGCTGGCGCGCGTACTGAGCCCCGCACTGCCCGGGTCCGGCGGCCTCGTCCCGCTACCCGGAGCGTCCGGAAGTCGGCATAGTCCCCCGCACCCCGAGCTGCGCCTAGAGGCGCCGGGTGCGTCCGAGCCGCTGCACCACCATCCCTACAAGTACCCGGCCGCCGCCTACGACCACTACCTCGGGGCCAAGAGCCGGCCGGCGCCCTATCCGCTGCCCGGCCTGCGCGGCCACGGCTACCATCCGCACGCGCACCCACACGCGCATCCGCACCACCACCACCACCCTGTGGTGAACCCCGCCGCCGCCGCCGCCGCCGCCGCAGCAGCAGCAGCCAATGTGTACTCGTCTGCGGCCGCGCCTCCTGGTGCCTACGACTACTGCCCCAGATAGTGCGCCCACGCGCGGGCCCCAAGGGCCACCTAAGGACGCGCTCCCCCACTGGGGAGCCTTGTGGGCCTCCCGCCCGCCAGTGCCAAAGCTCCCGTCCGAGGCGGAAGGAAGTGGTATTTATTGTTCTCCGCGAGACCGCGTCGCCTCCGGCCCGGCCGGCAATTGCAGTGTAGACGACCCGAGTGAGCCCCGCCTGCGGGCGGTGTAGATATGTATAGATATGTGTAGATACTGTAGATACTGCACCGGCGCCGATTTGATTTCATAAACGGTTTCGCCTCTTTTGGAAACTGCCAGTGTGGCTTTTTATTTGCATCCAATTCGAGGGGGCATCTTTGGGAGAGAGGGACTTAGTCTTCCCAGCCCCAGTCACTAATGAGGGGCTTGGAGCAAGGGTCTCCTCAGCTCTAACCAGCCCTCCCCTTTCTCAGACAGCTCCCCGGGTCCCCACAGGCTGTCTGCGCCTTTCCCCAGAGCAGGCAGTGGCTTTCACTTCAGTTCTCCACACCTGCAACTGCTATTGCAGAACTCGGGCCTGAGCGCTGACCAGTTTGCAGGACTAGACCTATGAGTTTTTTCCGTGGAAGCCCGGAATGATAGTCCGGACAGGACACTGTCCATCTGGCCTCAGATGGCATGTGGGAAGAAGACAAAAAAGACAAAAACAGGATTCCTCTTCCAGCATCGCCCTGGCTTGGCACCAGCCCAGGGTTGCGTTTCCCCTGTTTATTGACTTTATTCACTAAAAGTCCCCACAGAGTGACAGAGGGAGGGGGTGGGGGCGTACAATGACAGTGGTCGTGAGTCATCTTGAAACTCCCGTGTGAAGCAATTTTCCCCAGGCCAGGTGGCTGGGTGACCTGTCTCCATTAACTCAACACCATCGAAGTGGCCAAAGGAGCCCTTTGATCCCTCCCTTCCTGGGCAGGAAGGGCCAACCGAAGGCCAGCCAGAGTCAAGGCTGACTTTTGCCTCAAACAAATGGGAAATGCCAGGTTCTATCCCTGGCCTTCTGTTTCAGTGTGTTCATGGCGCTTGCTGCCAGCTGAGACACCCCTTTCCCAGGCACTTCCAGATGTTAGCCCCAAGTCCAACTTTGTCTCATGTCTGACCTGTCCCAGGTTGGGTGGCCAGCCCCTTCCCTCCAAGGGCATCTAGCACAAAGGCGTGAAGACTTCGGAAGCATCCATGCACATGACCAGAAGAGCCATAGCTGCAGGGAACTCTTCTGAGGGCAGCTATTGATACTCATTCTCAAGTACTGTCCCTACTGTACCTTCAAATGCAAGATTCCTTCTGCAAGCCACAGTAGGCTCTGTTCTACATCTCATACTTTTGTCCCTAGGAAGCCAGGGGCTCTGTGTCTAGTGGAGTAGTAGCCTGGGGTTTGTCCTGCAGAGGGCAATGGTCGGCTTCAGGCAGCCCTTCTCCCCGATGGAATGCAGCCCTATCACATTCTTTCAACGAACAGGGCTTTTTCAGTAGAGAGTTCCACTTTTGTGTTTAAGGCTGAAGCAAGCCGTCCCAGCACCCGGCTTTTCTAAATAGGGGTGGAACACATCACAGAGCAGAGACCCTAAGTGTGTAACTCACTGACCTTGAAAATATCCCTGCTTCCACAGAGCTGGCACATCCTCCACAAGCCACACGAAAGCACATTTTATGACTCAGGTCCTCACCAGTGTGATTCCTAGTGTCAACCAGAGGCAGCAGAGACAGGTGCTTCTCCCTCATCTTTAGGGACGAACCTAAAAACATCTTGTAAACAGAAGGCCATGCAGGGGCACACTGCTGTCATGTTCTCCTTCCTCCTTTATGGTTTACTGTGGGTCTGCTTGGCACTTTCCTGGCTGCTGATTCCAGGGAGCTGACCTCCTATGGGCAGTTGCCTCTGAACAGCCCTTGACTGCCTTATGGGAGGATTTTCAGAAGTTCCTTTTTCTGTGATAGCCAATCTGGCTTTTTGTTTGTTTGCTTGGTGATATATATAGATGATAGATAGATGGATGGATGGATGGATGGATGGATAGATAGATAGATAGATAGATAGATAGATAGATAGATAGATAGATAGATAGATAGAGAGATCAATTGATCCTGGCCGTCCCAGAACTATGTAGATTAGACTGACCTCAAATTCACAGAGATTCACCTGCCTCTGCTTCATGAGGGGTTTAATCCTTTAAAGACTTGCTCCAGCATGTCCTGCCTTGTTTTCTGACTGTGTACAACCCCAGCACAAACTTTGCACTCCTAATGTGATGGTATTTGGAGGCAGAGCCTTTAGAATGTGGGAGTGGGTTGAGCTCCCCTGTGAAGGATTAGCACCCATTTAAATGACGACAGGGGTTCTGTAGAGATGGCTCAGTGGTGAAGAACACTGGCTGCTCTTCAAGAGGATTGGAGTTTAGTTCTCAGCACCCCATGGTGGCTTTCAATGGTTCACAGCCAATTTCAGGAGCTATGACAGATGCCCTCTTCTGGCCTCTACCAGCACTGCACACAACATAGGCACAGGCAAAACACCCATATACATAAAATAAAAATAAGATTTAAAAAGGGGGCCCCTCACTCTTGTGCCACAGGAAGACTCAAGAATGCGACCATCTGCAGCCCTAATGAGAACAGACCCTTCCAGCCTCCAGAACTAAGAAAGAGAAATGAGCACACCTTTAATCCCAGCTCTCAGGAGACAGACAGGGGGTTCTTTGTGAATTCTACGTCAGCCTGAGAGAGTTCTAGGACAGTCAGAGCTACAAAGACCCTCCCTTCCAAAGGAGAAATGTCTCCTGCTCCTGCTGCTAGCCCATGGACTGTTGTCAGTTGTTATAGTTGACTTGGATGACTAAGAGAGCCACTGTCTTTTCCTTTCACCTTAGTTAGCTTTCTCTGTAGCCACGCCGCCTGCTCTGCTGTGCTGTAAGCTGCTTTGCTGTCCCGTGTGAGGACCGAATGTTTTATTTTACCTGTATCTCCTCCATTACTCACACCCCAGTTGCTGAGCTCTCCCCCAGGGATCCCTAGATGGCAAGATAGTCTAGGTTCCTGTTCATGCCTCAAAATTCTTCAGAAATACAATAAACGCCCAACTGGAGAACTAGCTACCACTAGGGGAGGATGAGACGATGTCCAGAGCCACAGGCAGCTTGCTAGGGACCCCCGGAGCGCCTGTTCAGCAATGGTGCCTTTGTGTGGAGAGTGGGGGAGCACCACACTGGCTTGGATCTTCCCCTGGGGAAACATTTGGGATGCAGAGGACAGGGGGAGACTGTTGAGGGGTGCCTAGAGTGGTGTTGAAAGGAAGACCCTGGCTGTTCTGCAATTCCGGCCGCCAGCCTCAGCTGGGGAATCAGGAGTGTGCATGATTTGTCTGATGACAGTGTGCAGGACAAGACACCCATTTCCAGGTGAACTGCAGATCAAAGTGGCAGCCAGAGGGAACACAATCAGCATGGCGTTGGCAGGCACTGAAGGATGGCCAAGGAGGCAGGATAGCAGGGCAGACTACTTGGCCTGGGCTATGTGGATCAGTTTCCCCTTGGTGCTGTGGTAGTGCTGGGATCTGTGTGGACTCTGGAACACTCTTTGTCTATGCTTCCCGTCCTGTGTGTGATTCTTGGGGTTCCAGCCGAGCTTGATCAATGAGTCTGCTCCATGCCACCCCTCCTCCTGCATCTCTCAACCCACCTTCACATCCTGCTGTGGATCTAGCCCAGACCAAGTAGAGCCTGGGCCTCTGGCCCTGCAAGGCTGGTGGGACCTTCCTCCTGGCAGTGAGTCTCACGTTCTTTGTGTTTCCCTAACCACACATCAAGCCTTTGATTCAGTTCCCTTTCCTGCTTGTTGCATTACTTCAAACCAGATGGGCTCCTCAGATGAAGTCTGGAGACTCCGTGTCTGTGTAATGCTGCCAGGTCTGTGTGTGGGAAACAGCAGAGGTATTCGGCTAACAGCACTGGGGCGGGGAGGGGGGGGCTCTCAGAGAACAAATTAATGGATGGCATTGCAACATCCTTTATCGGTTTTCATTTGCCAGTTTCAGGTACCAGCTTCATCCCCTTCTATCATTCCATGCTCCATCTCTGGACTTTGGGTTCAGGCTTCAGCCCCACAATGTTCCCACCTGTCTGAGATGTGACTGCTTTTGTGTTTTCCTGGGGCCCCTCCCTGCACAGACCCCGTATCCTCCTCCTTTTCCCGCCATTCTAGCCCTGGTTCATGGCAGCACTCTGCCTTCCACCCCTGCCTTTTACTGCAGACAGGTTTGTTCAATTTTTCCCCAAGACAGTGTTTCTTGGGTAACTGTTGCACAACAAGGGTGCCAGTGACAGCACCAGGCTCCTAAGATGGCTGTGAGTTAGACCCTCACCTGAGGCCCTGATTCTGCTCCTACGTGGCTGGACTAGAATCCTCCCCTGTAGAGCTGACTCTCGGAGGCCGGTGAGTTGCTCTGGTGGATAGGGACAGCATGGAAGACTTGGGAGCATAGACCTGCTACCCTGCTCTTCCTGTTCCATCAGCTTCTGGTCCTCCTGGGCTCTTGTGGTGAAGGCCCTTTCCTCAAGGTGAGCTAGTTTTCCTTAGGTGGGAGTATTCCCAAGAGTCAAGTCCACAGTCAGAGCCCATTTCACAGGAACTGGCTGCTTCTCTCTGGCTTAAGAAGCCATCAGTGACCTTCTGAGACCAAGCACAGTCCTGTTCCCCTCACAGGCAGCTGCTCAGCAGCTTCCAGGAGAGTGTGGCCCTCAGGGGACCAGTTGCTGGGCGAGGATGGCCTCTAGGTCCCTGCATGGGACTGACCTACTGCTCAGTCTCAGACTATCCTTGGCTCTTGGTGTCTAGGTTTTCCTCCAGCACTGGTTCAGGTGATTCCCAGCCTAGTGTCTTGCCTCTAGCTAGACTAATTGTCTGGAAGGCAAGGATCCGACCACCAAAGACTGGCTTACAGTAACAAAGCCTTGGGTTAAGCTACAAGGAGATACTACCTCACACCCACTAAGGTGTCTGTTATTGTTGGTTGGTTGGTTGGTTGGGTTTTTGTTTGTTTGTCTTGTTTTTTGAAAGAGGGTTTCTCTGTATAGCTCTGGTTATCTCTGAACTCATTTTTTTAAACTTTTTTTTTCTTTATTGATATTTATTGAGCTCTACATTTTTTTCTGCTCCCCTCCCTACCTCTCCCCCAATGTCCCTATGCTCCCAATTTACTCAGGAGATCTTGTCTTTTTATACTTTCTCATGTATATTAGGTCTATGTAAGTCTCTCTTAGTGTCTGCATTGTTGTCTAAGTTCTGTGTGATTATGGTTTGTAGGCTGGCTTCCTTTGTTTTATGTTTAAAAACCACCTATGAGTGAGTACATGTGACAATTGTCTTTCTGTGTCTGGGTTACCTCACTCAAAATAATGTTTTCTAGTTCCATCCATTTTCCTGCAAAATTCAAGCTGTCATTTTTTTTTTCTGCTGTGTAGTACTCCATTGTGTAAATGTACCACAATTTCTTTATCTATTCTTTGGTCGAGGAACATTTAGGTTGTTTCCAGGTTCTGGCTATGACAAACAAAGTTGCTATGAACATAGTTGAGCACATGTCCTTGTGGCACGATTGAGTATCCTTTGGATATATACCTAAAAGTGGTATTATTGGGTCTTGAGGAAGGTTGTTTCCTAATTTTCTAAGAAATCACCACACTGACATCCAAAGGAATTGTACCAGCTTGCATTCCCACCAGCAATGCAGAAGTGTTCCCTTTTCCCCACACTCTCTCCAGCATAGGTTGTCATCAGTGTTTTTGATCTTGGCCATTCTTACAGGTGTAAGATGGAATCTCAGAGTTGTTTTGATTTGCATTTCTCTGATGACTAAGGATATTGAGCATTTCCTTAAGTGTCTTTCAGCCATTTTAGATTCCTATGTTGAGAGCAGAACTCATTTTTGTAGACCAGGCTGGCCTTAAACTCAGAGATACCCCTGCCTCTGCCTCCCAAGTGCTGGGATTAAAGAAAAATGGATTTTTTTTTTTAGTTTTTCAAGACAGGGTTTCTCTGTAGCTTCTTTTTGGAGCCTGTCCTGGAACTAGACCAGGCTGGCCTTGAACTCACAGAGATCCGCCTGCCTCTGCCTTCCAGGTGCTGGGATTACAGGCCTGCGCCACCACAGCCCAGCTAAAATGGATATTCTTAAAAATAAAATAAACAAACAAAACAGAAAATAGCTGTGTAGCTGAGTGTGTGGCTTAGTGGTCCATTGCCTAGTGCCGAAGAGACAAAGCCCAAGTGCATTCAGTCCCCAGTTCTGCAAAATAAACCAAAAATAAACAAAGAAACAAACACTCCCCACCACAAAAGCCAGCTGTGGTGGCTCACAGCTGTAATTCCAGCTCTTGGAGGCTGAGGCAGAAGATTAGACAAGTCTGAAGCCTACCTGGACTACATAAGGAGATGCTGTCTGAAAAAACACACAAATAGATTTATAAAAAGCAGTAAGTATAGCTGAAGAAGCACAGCGCTGGCAGCTCTCAAGTGCCTCAGGCACAGGCGTACAACAGAGCTGGGGGTGGGGCGCAGATTCAGTACGCTTTTATCACCTGATCTAGCAGTTCTGCTCCTTGAGACACTTCGAAACAATTGAAATAGGGGCACCACCCTGTACGTGCACACCCATGATCGTAGCTGCATTCCTCACAATAACCGAGAGGCAGAAGCAACCTACGTGACCTGTGGTAGATACATAAGAAGCCAAGAGTGTGTATCCATACAATGGAATATTACCCAGCCTTCAAAAGGAAGGAGCCTGACACCTGCTGCAGCACAGATGGATCTTGGCAGTTTGCTCTGTGAATCGGCCAGTGATTAATGGACAGGTTCTATGTGATGCCGTATATATGAGGCCACCAGAGGTCTGGAGACGGTTCTGGGTTAGAACCCAAGTCGACTCCCAACACCCATATATGTCTCACAACCATCTGTAATTCCAGTGCCAGGGGATCCAATACCCTCTTCTGACTTCCTCAGATATTAGGTCCTCATCTGGTGTACAGA
>JAQHUG010000294.1:447719-467168 GCA_028555095.1 Dicrostonyx torquatus
AAAAAAAAAAAAACAACAAACAAGCAAAAAAGAAAACAAACAAAAACCTTCAACTAAAATAAGGAAAGTAGAACGGTGGTGCCAGGAGCCAGAAGGAGAGGATGGGGCTGTTTACTGAAGCATTTTGGTTTTGCAAAATGACAAATTCTTGAGATGGATGCTGGTGACAGTTGCACAAGCTTGCCGCACATCCGGCACCACTGAGCCACACTTACTAATGGGTTAGCTGGGTGGCAGTATTGTTGGGTCTGGTGGCAACACTTATAAAGGAGCCAAGTAGATGACAATGTTGTTTTGCTTTCTGGTGGTGTTGGAGCTAGAGCTCGGGCCTTTGGACATGCTAGGCAAATCCTGTACTTCCGAGCAAACCCCTAGTTCCAAGATGTGTGCATTTACATATACTTGACAACTAAATACATGAAGAGTTTGCAGACCCCCCTCCGTGTCCCTTTCCAATAGGAGTGATTTCCTCCCCTGTGAGTTTTTGGCAATGCCTGGGATGCTTTTGCTGTTTGTCACTAAGGCGGGGTTGTATCCGGGTAAATGGTAAGTAGAGACCAGGAATGTTCCTCAGCATTCTTTTGAGACACAGTCTCTACACAGCCCTGGCTGTCCTGGAACTCTGGCCTTGAAGCTACAGAGACCCACCTGCCCCTATCTCCCGAGTGCTGGGATTAAAGGTGTGTTCCACCAAAGCCAGCTCTGCTCAGTACCCCACAATGCATGGACTGCCTCTCACACACAGCACTTGGCTCAAGCATCAGAAAGCCACAGTTAGTATGTCCCAGGCAAGAGTTCAGCCTGGAGCCCTGAGTCCTATTAAGCATATAGCTGCCCTGTTTCATGGGAGCTGTATTCTGGAGCTTCTGCCCCAGATAGCCATACACCTGCTGTATGGTGAGGCTGCCCAGACTGGATTACCTGAGGGGGCCCAACCGTAATAGAGGTAGCCTTGAGAGAATTAATAAGGCTGGTGATTGCCTTGAGGGAGAAGAAAACTATTGGTACCATTCCCTAGATGTGACCCCTGCAGACACACATAGGACTGGTCAGTATTGCCATGCCACTGTCATCAAGAAGTCAGGAAATGTCCCAGTGGCCTTCCTCCCATGAACAGCATGGAGACTCATGTCCACCCTAGCTCCTGGCTACTTGTGGCTGTTGTGGAAAAATTAAAAATGCTGCAGGATCCCCAGCGGCAGTAGGCAGCAGAAACGCTGTAGGTTCCCAAGCAGTGGTAGCAGGCCATGTGGTGGCAGGCAGCTGGCCCTGAGAGCAGCCAGTCCCAGGCAGAGATGGCTGCCAGTCCCTGAGCAGTGGCTGGTCCCCAGCAGGGAGACACGTGGTGGGCAGGCAGGAGCCAGAGACATGGATAGGCATGCCATGCAGAGTAAAGTTGAACATTTATTAGGATTATGGGAGGGAAGAAAAGAGGGGGAGAAGGGAGAGAAAGAGAGAAAGAGAGAGAGAGAGAAAGAAAAGAGAGAGACAGAAGTGGGGGGTGGGGGAAGTGGGAAGAGAGGCAGAAGCTGCCTCTCCAAGAGGAAAAGAAAAGAGAGAGCTCTCAGGCAGAAGGTGAAGATCAGCCTGCCTCAGCGGATGGGGGAGTGAGTGGGCGTGGCTTGTCTCTTAAAGGGACAGAAATCATTACAGTGGTCCTGTGGTATCTCACTTTCAGTTCCTTCCTCATGCAGCACTGAGATCATAGATGCATAGTTCATGTCCCTGACTCTCGAGGACCAGTGACACCCTTGCTGTGGGTGGACCTAGCATGTCCTAGTAGGTGGATGGCAAAAGTTAAGAGCATAGGGCCTATCACACAGTTGATGGGGCCAGGAGTCACAGCTCCTGCTCTGAGGAGCACATTTCCGTGAGGAGAGAGGTCATATTCATGGGTAGCCAATGTCTGGAAGTTCACAGGCCACTGTGTCCAGAAGGATGGAGAACTTCAGTAGTGAGAGGGGATGGATGTAGGGAACCATGATGCTCCCACACCTGAGGTTCACATCAGCCTGGGATCAGGCAGTGGAGTCTAGAGACAGCTGGCTCGGAGCAAGCATGTCTGAAAAGAGGAGGGGGTACAGAGAGATGTGTGCTCAGTGTCCCAGAAATCCCTGTCCAACCCAGGACAAAGCCCAACAGCAGCACGGTGGTGACTGCCAGGAAGAACAGCTCAGCAATGGAAAAGGAAGGAAGTGCTGACATATGGGACCACAGGAGGCCCCAGGCACGGTGTCGAGTAGAGGAAGCCTGGCCTGGCTGGCACTATGCTGCAGGACTCCATACATGCCACACAGAAAGGACAAGCCACGGTGAGGGTCAGCGTGTGTGAAGGCAGTAGGCGTGGGAAAGGCTAGTCATGTCAGGGCGGGAGAATTTTACTGGGAAATGGAACTTTTGCTAAAACACTGTCAAAACTGGGGCAATGACTCAATCAGTAAATCTGTTCAGTGCTTGCTGAACAGATATGAATTGATCTCCAGAACCCAAGTGGAAAGCTGGGTGCAGCGGCGCACGCCAGGGACCCAGCAATGGAGAAGTGGAGACAGGAGGAGCCCTGGGATGCTGGCTGGCTGACTCAGCTGAATCTATGATCTCCAGGTTCAGTAAAAGACCCTGCTCAAAACCTAACATGGAACATGACCAAGGAAGACACATGAACAATATACATGAAGTATATTGTTTTATACCCAAATGAGTGCATGTCACACACACACACACACACACACACACATACACACACACACACACAATTTTGCCAAAGGCATTTTTTTTGTGTGTGCATAAAGAACAACTTGCTGGGGGTCTTTTCCTCTCATTTTCAGCCTCTTGCTGACACATCTATCTCCTGTTCCTCCTCTCCTGCTGAAGCATGAACATGGTTTGTCTCTCTAGACTGACTGATGTACCACTGCCATTAGGCGGCTCACAGCAGAGGAAGACTGATGAGCTGGTCTCTCGGGAGCAGCTGGGCAGGGAGGCTGCAGTGTGCTCTGCCTTGGCACATCCCTGCACTCTCCTACCCTGAGCCATTGCTTGAAGTAGCACAAGGCCAGCTACATGGAACTATACAATCTTGGACTTGGCAGCCTCTTTTCTATATAACCCATCTTGTCTCTGCTATTGTGTTACAGCAACAAAAATGAGTCAGTTAAGCCATGGCTTGCCCCTTCCCTGAGCTCCATGGTGTGTCTGGCATAGTCTTGCGTATTATTACTATCTGTTGATGATGTTGTTTTTGCAGTAAGGATCAAACCTTGGGCCTCAAGAATGCTAGGCAAGGACTCTACCACTTAGACAAGTGCCACAGTTTCACTACCCCAGGGCCTGCAGAGCTAGAAGGACAGGGGACTGAGAGGGGACTATGAGCAAGGCCTTTGTTTGACACTGAAGACAGGCAAGGGCTGCAGGGCTGTGTTCTTCCTTCACTTTGATTTATGTTGGAATGTCCGAAACCAAAAAGCTAGAGTATCAATCACTCTTCTGCGGCTGTCATAAAACACTGTGACCAAGGCAATCTATAGAAGGGAGGGTTTATCTGGCTTATGGTTCCAGAGGCCTAAGAGTCCATTATGGCAGGAAAATATAGCAGCAGACAACAGACATGATGACAGGAACAGCTGAGAGTTCATATCTCAAACCATAAGCCAGGAAGCAGTGAACTGGGGATGCGAGTTCAAATCCTGCCTCCAGTGGCAGACTCTCTTCATCACGGCAGTACATCCTAAGACTCCCAAAACACTGCCACAAACTGGGGACCAAATATTCAAATGCCTGAGACTATGGGTGATATCTCATTCATACCATGCCAGCTAGTCATTCAATAAATGCCCAGGGTTAGGGGATTGTGCTGCACAATTAGCAGCTCTCTAGCCAGCTACAGGCTGAGTGGAATGCTCAAATCCATAAACCAGCCGGAGCTGAATGGCCAGTGCTGGTCTACTGTAATGAGGCCCCGAGTTTGATCCTGCACTGCAGAAAATCCTACCAACCGAGTAGCAAACAGAAGCACCCAAGCCAAAGTTGCCCGAAACAAAAGTCAATCCTCTGTAAACATGAAACTAAAACCAGAGGGCGAGCACTTCAGACCTGAGGACACCTCCTGCATCTGAGCGAAGACACATTTGTCAGGAAAGAATGAGTCCCAGGGACTGTAGCGAGAGTTTCCCTTCTGCTCTCTATAGGGTGTCACTACCTAGGCTGGTTAGCTTCAGGCTGGAGATTTTCCTGCCTCAGCTTTATTCCTCCCCCCCCATAACAGCTAATGAACATGACCTACTTTTCTTCTGTTTTGTTTCTTATTTTGAGACAGGTTCCTTTTTTGTAAACCTGGTTGGTCTGGCAGGTGATATGTAGACAAGGCTGGCTTTGAACTCAGATACCACTGGCTCTGCCTCCCGAGTGCTGAGATTAAAGGCGCACGCCACCACCGCACAGTCACTTTTCTTTAACTGCTTTTTATGGTGTCATGGATGGAAGTCTGTACGCAGAGACTGCATGTTCATTTTCCAGCCACCCGGGCCTGAATAATCACACAGAAACTATATTAATTACAACTCTGGCCAATAAATTAGGCATCGTTCTAGTTAGCTCTTACATTTTAAATTAACCCATTTCTACTAATCTGTGTATCACCACAAGTTCTGGTCTGCCTCCTTTGGCAGCTACATGGCATCTTCTTGACTTTGCCTACTCTCTCTACATATATATATCCCTTTCAGCCTGGCTATATTCTGCCCTGCCATAAACCAAAGCAGCTTTATTCATTAACCAATAAAAGCAACACATATACAAAAATACATCCCACATCAGAAGTCAAACCTTGGGCATACTGGGCAAGCTTTACCAATGAGCCACATCTGCAAGCTAAGTAAGTTTGTTTTTTATTTTTGATCATTTGTTTCTTTGTTTGAGACAAGGTCTCACAGTGCAGCCCTGGCTGGACTGAAACTTGCTATGTAGATCAAGTTGGCCTAGAACTTGAAGTCAATCTTTCTGCCTCACCACGCACTGTGCTGGGAAAATAGGCATGTACTACCAGATGCAGCCCCAACTGATTTTGGTTTGTTTGATTTTTGAGACAGTACTGTGTTGTCTGAATGAGAATGACCCCCAAATAGGCTTATATATTTGACTGTTTGGTCATCAGGGAGTGGGACTGCTTGCAAAGGTTTAGAAGGATTAGGAAGTGTGGCCTTGCTGGAGGAAGTGTGTCACTGGGGGTGGGTTTTGAGGTTTCAAAAGTCCATTCCAGGTCCAGTCATATCCTCCCTGCCCCCCTCTCTGCCTGTGGACCAGTACTGCCCCAATGCTGTGCTCCCTATCATGATGATAATGGTCTAAGCCTATGAAACTGTTAGCAAACCCCTAATTAATGCTTTCTTTTATAAGAGTTACTGTGGTTGTGGTGTCTCTTCACAGCATAGAAGTTGGTACCTGTGACAGGTTGACCATGCTGCTTGTTGGCAGAATGTGAGCTTTGGGATCAGGGGAACTGCTGAATGCTTTAAGTATGACTTAAGAGGCCGTACTAGTGGAGCATGGATGCCACTGGTGCTGAGAGCAATGTACATTTATAACAGCCCAGCTCAAGAAGGGAAGAGTATTAGTAAGTGACCTGGAGACAATTCTTGCAATATTTTGGCAAAGAAGGTGGCTGCATTTTGCCCTTGTCCTAAAAACCTGCCTGAGGTTAAATTGGAGTTTTGGATTCGTGGTTTTGGCAGAGGAGATTTCAAGATAACCTAATATTGATTGTCCTGTGGTTTTTACTAATCCCTCTTACACAGATCTATAATGAAAAGGAGCAAGTTTGACAAACAGAAATGCAAAATGTACAGTTTGAGGAGAGAAGAAGCACCAGGAAATGCTTTGCTGGAACCAAGTGCTGTGCTCAAGGAGATAAAACGTTTAAAGGAAAGCCTGCTGTTAAATGGAATAAAGGGAGTGGTGACTTCAGGGCAGGACCCCACCCAGCTAAGCTTCCAACCTGTGGAAAGGAATTAAAGGAAAGCTTAAGCAGGGAAGGAAACCGTCAAAACAGAAAGCTGATGCTTTTCCCTCTCCTATCAAAGTCACAGAACTAGGCAGGTTCAGCCACTGGATTTTGGCTTTAGATAGAAGAAAGGGGTTGTGGAATTCCTGTGACTAAGGAAAGCCACTGAGGCCAGGCATGTGTCAGGGTGTCCAGGCACCGAGACCATTGTATGAAGCTGCAAGGGTGAAATATGGATTATAGAGGAGATCCCACAATGTTGGAGATGTCAGAGTCACGGGACACCTGCCAGGGAAAGCTGCTAAGGAGGAGTAGAACCAAGAGAGAGAGAAGTGCATTGCAATCAACAAAGCTGAAAGGAGTTGGAGATCTGAGGAGCATTTTGACATCAGACATGGAGATGCCAAGTTTGGAGTTTGCCTTGCTAAGTTTTAGCCTTGTTTTGGTCCAGTATATCCTCACTATGCTCCCCTTTCTTCCTTTTGGGATGGTAATGTATATTCTGCTACTGTATGTATGTTGAAAGTGTGTGATCTGCTTTTTGATTCTGATTTTACAGGGGCTTACAGATTGCCATTAGTCTCAGAAGAGACTTTGAAACAATGTTGAGACTGTTATAGACTATGGAGACTTTTTAAGTTGGACTGGATACATTTTTGCATTATGGTATGGCTACAAGTCTATGGGGGCCAGGAGGTTAAATGTGGTAGTTTGAATAAGAATGCCCCCCTTCAAAGACTCATATATGTGAATGCTTGGTTCCCAGTTGGTGGTTTATTTAGGAAGGACCAGGCTTGTTCTTGCTGAAGGAGACATGTCACTGAGGGTGAGCCTTGAAGTTTCAGAAGTCCGTGTCAGGCCTAGTCTGTCTGTCTGTCTGCCTGTGGATCAGGATGTAGCTCTCAGCTACTGCTCCAGTGCCTGCCTGCATGTCACCATGCCACCTGCCTGATGAGAATGGACTAAACCACTGAAACTATAAGCTAGGCCCAGTTAACTACTTTCTTTTATAAAAGTTGCTGCGGTCAGACTGTCTCTTCACAGCAATAAAACAGTGACTATAACAAGTGTCTTGCATAGCCCAAGCTGCCCTGAAACACACACATCATGGAGAGCTCTGACTTGTTGGAGATGCTCTTGGGGACCCCATGAAGGAAGCGTGCCTCCCCTGATAATCATTCCACCGAGAGAGGAAGTCATCTGTGCAATTGTCTTGTTACCAGTTCCTAGTGGCCCCTACCAAAGGGCTGGGGACACAAATGAAGATGCTAAAGGTTGAAGAGGGAGAGCGGGTGCTTCAGACACGACTGCTATGTGGCAAACACCCTGTGGCCAAGCTCCTCTTGGACCCCGACCATGGCTCTAGGTGAAAACATCAGTTTGCCACAGCTCTAGGTGAAACCATCAGTTTATCATCCAGCAACAGTGACAGGACAAAGTCAGATGAGCCAGTTCTGAAAGAGTCCATGTTTATAAAGACAGAATTAAACACCTCTAGCCTGATTCCCTGGGTAAATGCCCTACTGCCTTCTTACAGGTCAGATTTCCCATCTCAGTGAAAGAATTCTAGGGTCCATCTCCTGTCCCAGCTGTGCTGTGCCTGCCTTGATGCTGAGGTGCCCCAGGTCCATGCAGAAGACCCAGAGATTGTGAGACACAGACTGTAGCAGCAGTTAGGTCCCCCCGTCACCTGCATATAGTGGAGGTGGGCACCTTTTAGCGTGAAGGCTGACATGCTTTCTCTGTAAATACTGGCTATGGCTCGTGGGGCTCTGTCATCCCTGATCAGATATCATGGGGCAGCTGTGGGGCATGTGCGGGGGCTGGTGGAACCGTGGGCCGAGCACAGGGGTGGAGAGAGCTCTGTTGGGCTGCACGTGGGGGTGGGTTGTGGGCCGGGCATGGGAGTGGAGGGAGTTGTGGGCTGTGTGTGGGGGTGGAGGGAGTGTGGGCCAAACATAGGGGTGGGAGGAGTTGTGGGCCATGCATGGGGGTGGTTGGCAGCAGAGTGCAGGAATGCTCAGTCCCTCTCCCTGGCAGGGGTGGACCATGAAAGCAGCCAGCTTATTTTATTCTTTTGTGTGTTTCTGAGATAACCTTCTTCTGTTGAAGCACCCATTTAGCTCCCATTTTTCATTTTATTTTGGGGGAAGAGGCCTTACTATGCAACCCTGGCTGGCCTGAAACTCTCTGTGCAGACATGGTTGGCTTCACAGAGATCTGCTTGCCTCTCAGGTGCTAGGATTGATGGTATTTTAAAGTTTATTTACTTTTTCTTTTTATTTTTTTGTGACAGGGTGATCTTGCTGCACAAGATAACTTGCAATCCTCCTGCATTTACTTCCCAATGGTGTAAGCTTCCATACTCACCGGAAATGAGCACCTGCTACCAATCCTGGCTTGATACTCATAGCCACGCCCTGTCTCCTCATGGTCCACAGTATCACCCTTCACTGGGTGTTATATGTTCCCTGGGCAGAGATGAGGAATCTTTCCTGTAGTCTACCAGTCTCTACCAGGTGAACTCCCCGCCCTTCCCACCTATCCATCCTATCTAGATACTGCCTTCCTGTCTGGTTCCTGGGCCTCGCTGAAGGCCAGAGAATGGCTTGCTGACCCCAGGAAGCCAACAAAGTGTTAGGAGAGCTCATCCACCACATTACCTGAGACACCAGGAGTCCTCAGGCAACTGAAGAACACCTATGGGGGTGGGGGTGGGGGCGGGGTTTGCAGGCTGAGGCCTCACAGCAGAGCTGGGCCAGGCAGACCCTGCAGCAACACGCCTTTCCCAGAGCTGGTGGGGTTGGTTGTTCCTCACCTTGTCTGTATGAGACACAGGCATACAGCAAGTTCAGCTTTAATGATGTCCTTGATGCCAGCTTGCTGTCTGCCACGTCGGGGTTCCGCATGAATTTATACCTAGTTGAGAATCAAGCATTTCTAACGAGCCCCGAAGGGATAGTTCTTCTTTGTGCAAACAGTCCTTTTATGCAGAGGGAATTCTGTGACTTCTTGGCAGACACAGGTGGGAAACACCTCAGTGAACACCACTTACTCTCTGCAAAGTTTAGAGCTATGTGCCGCATGTCAGCACAGCCAGCCCTGGGCAACAGGTGGCTTCTCTGCAAGCTGTGCTGAGATCCCCTCTTTGGATGACCTCACGTAACTGACCCCTCAGTGTCCAGCACTGAATCCAGATCTGGCCTGTTTAGCTTCCTCCCAAAGGCCAGAGCTCCAGACTCTCTGTGATCCCAATTGTCTTAGTTAAGAGTTTCTGTTGCTTGGACAAAAACGCCATGACCAAAAGCAGCTTGGGAGGAGAGGGTTTGTTTTATCTTCTAACTCTCAGGTCACTCTATCACTGAGGGAAGTCAAGGCAGGAACTCAAAGAAGGAACCTGGAGGCAGCAGCTGAAGTAGAGGCCATGGAGGATTGCTGTTTACTGCCTTGCTCAACCTGCTTCTTTATACAACTCAGCATCTGCCCAGAGCTGGCACCACCAAAATCAATCATTCATCAAGAAAGTGCCAGGCAGACTTGCCTTATAAAGGCTTTTCCTCAATTTAAGAATTCTTCCCAAATGGCCCTAGCTGTGTCAAGTTGGCAAATAAAACAAAATAAAAAAACCCAACCAGTCAACACACTAAGTTATCCAGGGAAAAAAAGAGACAGGTGCTACCAGGGTCACTTGTCCTAGAGGGGCCCAGCTAGCAGCACAGGGCTAACTAAGTATGTGCTGACTACCTGAGTCTCACAGAGTAACTGAGTCAGGAGAGGGTGGGTATTGTGGTCCAAGGCAACACTACTCAGGTGGCCAGGCCACAAAGCCAGGGCTTGAGTCTCTGTAAGTCTCCTGGGTCAGACAGAGCAGCAGAGCTGCTTTGGTGGAGCTCACAGACAACAGCAGCATCCAAATCTTAGACTGAGCTACAGAAGTTACCAAGCAGACACTAAGGCTACCCTGTTTGCCAGAACGTGGGGCAGGACTTGGAGCAGCTCCTCTGGAGTTCAGAGCCCCACTCGGCAGCCACAGGATCTGCTAGGATCAGGTAAGGAACCAGTTTTCTATCACCTGACTGCCCTCTTTGATATACTAAGGACAATCATCTTGCACCTGGCTCCCGACTCAGGGAGATGCCCAATAAGAACATCATGGAAGTTGGGTATGGCAGAAGGATAATCTCACGCTCAGGAGGAGGCAGAGACAGAGAGACAGAGTACCAGGGCAACCTAGGCTACATAGAAAAACAAGATGGGAAGGATGTTATGACTGAATGCACCAACCCAGAATCAGCACTGAGCACAAGAAACGCTGCAACCATTTCCAGCACTAGCTTTCTTTGGCTGTGAGTAGTCTCCCGTGATGGAGAAGTGGCATTTGTGTCTCTTAGGTGACTGGCTATCTGGTCTGGGAAATGTCTATGGGGATGAGTGCCCTGGACTACTGGTCTAGGACTATGCCTCTGCCTCTGGGAGTGTCGGTCCCCCCAGCTTGTTCTGGGAACATGCACAGAACTCAGGTGCTTCTGGGCAGCATGTCTGCTCTGTGTGACTCCTTTGCTACAGCTGACAGGAAGCCACTGTTCACTCAGAGACAGGGACAACTTTAATGGAGGCCTCACAGCTCAGCCAATGTGGACGATGCAATTTAAAATGACTCGTAAAGGAAAGAAAGAAAACAGTTCACATTGCCAGAATAGGCATTTGGGCTCTGGGAAGAAACCACAGGGTTGGATCCATATGGCCCTGGTCACGCAGAGCGTGTACTGAGTATACAGGTACCCAGAGCATCACATATACAGACACAGGCTCCATTCCCTTTTCCTGGGGAAGACATAGACAAACATCTGTCCACCCTACACTGGACACAGATGGCAGGAAAAGAATCCATCTCAATGACTTCACTGGGGCTACCTGCAGAGCATAGGTGGCTCAAAGGCAGCTGAGGTCACCCACTGGGGATCTCTCAGGAAAGCTGCACACCTGGAGCTCCCTGTCCAACCGGCAGGCAGTGCCACTGGAGAGTGCTCTCTCTCCAGTAACTAATACTTTCTGTAGCCTTGGGGAGGGGTCTTAGACTGGAGTCCTGTGAGCCTCCTTCCTCAGAGGCAGGAGGGGATGCTCTGATTGGGAGGAAACAGCTATCTAACCGCCAGCCCATGCACAGAAGAGTCTCAGGAAGCCCTTGGCAGCTGTGCACTGGCTGCCACATCCAGGTGTGTAACAAGGAAGGGGTTGGGAAGGTTCCCTTATGAGATGAGGCTTGCAGTGCAAGGCTCCTAGGGTAGCCATAGGACCTGCACAGGCTGAGATCATCTCCAAAGGTGCTGGGAAAAGGCAACTAAAAGTGGCGACGGGAGCACTCCACAAGATGGCTCAGCGCTGCTGGGGCTTCACAGCATGGCCAAGATCCACCTGCCTCTGTCTCCTGAGTGCTGGGATTAAAAAGATCAGGCTCCACTGCAACTTCTCTTACAGGGGTCATTGAAGCCTGGCCTGTGACTCAGTGACCCACCCTACATCCCTCTACAAGCAGATATGCTGTCGGACTTTCTTAGGACCGCCAGCTCCCAAATAATGACACAGAGACTATTTATTAATTATGAAAGCTTGGCCTTATCTTAGGCTTGTTCCCAACTAACTCTTATAACTTAAATTATTCCATTTATATTAATCTACATTCTGTCATTACCTCTCCTCCATACTGTACCTCTGACTCCCTCTAAGTCCGCAAGCCTCAGATTCTTCCCTAGTTCTCCTCTCCCCGGAAGTCCCTCCTATTCCCTCTTGCCTGAATTGGCCATTCAGAGGGCTCCTTAGGCAGAGACACATCTTCAGGGTGTATAAAAAGATTATCCCACAACCCAGACAGCTGTGCCTCTGTCTGATGGAGAGCTGCTGTATTAGTTGCTTTTCTCAGCACTGTGACCAAACACCTGAGGAGAAACAACTTAAGGTAGGAAGGGTTTATTTGGTTTATGATTCGAGGGCACACAGTTCATTATGGTGAGTAGCAGGTCACACTGCATCTGGTCAGGGAGGGTAGTGGGGAGGACAGAGGCTGAGCTATAAACTCACGCCAGGGACCCATTTCTTCCAGAGTCCCTCCCTCCTATAGGGCCATGACCTTCCCAGTTGGAGCCACCATCTGGGGACCAAGCATTTAGACACATAGGCTGTTGGAGACATTTCACATTCGAACTGTAGCAGGCATGCTCCTTTCTCCCTGCCCAAGACACACAAGATGCTGACATCCCCCTGTCTCCCTCTCATTTGTCCTTCCTTCCTTTCTCCCCTCCTTCAGAAATTCTGGAAGAGGGTAGAGGGAGGCTGAGGCAACCCATCTTTTACCTTGAGAAACTTGAGGCCTTGTCCTGATTTCAGAGGCCTGAAGCTACAGGGCCTAATATTTCGGGACTTGGTGTCATAAGTTAATCAGGGTAACACAAACAGGACACTTGGGACAGGGTATCAGATCTCCTGGGGAGGTCTGGTGAGGGATGAGCAGTGTCTTTCTTCAGAAGGAGTGAAGAGGCCTGTGCCTGTGACTAAGGGCTGCTTTGGGGACTGGGTCAGACTACTCACTAGGCCTACATGCTACTTTATGTGGATCAGTTGGCCTGCCCTGTCTCTAGTGACTCCAGGATGTCCAGCCCTGTTATAGAACACTGCTGGTCAGATTCTGCTGAAGGTGGCTCCCAATTCATAGCCTATTACAAGAAGTATTTCTACCTATCCTTGGTGATCAAGTGCCACCTTTTATACACCTGGCAGCTTAGATCCCGATTGCAGTTGGGGCTGGGGCTGCAGCTGCTGTGGTAACATCTCAGGGCTCCTGTGGCAACTGCCTCTCTCAGTATGGGCCAGAAGGCGCATCCTCCCAACCCACCTATAGACGGACACATTCCGACCTTCCAAATGTCTCCTCTCCAATTGGGCTTCTTAGCTTCCCATATATACACATCTTTTCAACTGCGCTTAACCAACTTGCCACCAATCCAACTGGGCTTTCTGTGGCCCTGGAGCTGTGACACCAAGCCACAGTTCTTGCAGCTTGTATCTCACCTGGACCACACACTCCTTTCCTGTCCTCCCACGTGTCCCCCAGCTTGGCAGCGCAATCCTTTCAGCACACACACATTCAGCTTTGGTAGCCACGTGTCATATTTTGTTACAGACAAGAGGCCAAGGCTCTAACGTCAGGAGAGCCTGACAGGGCAGCACCAGGGCGTTCCAGCTCTTCGGGGTACAGGATTCTTCTGCTGTTGATGGAAGATGAAAAATCTGAGGTCCCCACTCCTTAGCTGCATCCTCACCTTTGCAGTCTGGTCCCTGCAGTCAAAACCACCTCAAAGGTTGCCCACCAGTAAGCCCCATACTCAAAGTGTCTTTGGGCACTCACTCCGAAGTAAGGCAATGTTCCTCCATGTCCCACAGGGCTATGCTGTGCCCTGGGCACTACAGAGGACCCTGGCTTGTGACCTGTCTCAGCTGGTTTCCCTTGCCTCTTGCAGGTTCACTGGGAGACGGGCTGTCCCCTTTACCTTCTCCTGCCAGAGGCTAGGGCCTCCTTTCTTGGTCTTCTTTCTGGCTTTTTATTGCATTCCACAGCGCCTCCTTCCATGACCACTGGTCACCCCTATGAACCCGCTCCTGTCTCCCTTCTTCTTCTTCTTCTTTTTTTTTTTTTTGTTTGTTTTTCAAGACAGGGTTTCTCTGTGGCTTTGGAGCCTGTCCTGGAACTAGCTCTTGTAGACCAGGTGGGTCTCGAACTCACAGAGATCCACCTGCCTCTGCCTCCCGAGTGCTGGGATTAAAGGTGTGCGCCACCACCGCCCGGCTTCCAGCCTCCCTTCTTTATGGAGCCCAGTTTCCTCGCCCCGACCTCAGTCCTGGATGTCAGGGCTTCCTGAATATTTCTGGGACACTGAATCAGGGGGATGTGGCAGATAGCCACTGCAGGACTGACAGCCTCCCAGGGCCAAGCCCTGAGTACCTGCACCCAGAACTGCAAGCTTAAAAGTAAGACTGTTGATGGGCCTGCTTGGGGCTCTGACTGCTCTGACCCTAAGGGGAGAACACAGGGATATCTCCATGGAAAATTCCCACCTTGAGCCTTCATGTTGGCAACGGGAAATTTATTGTCAAATATATTCAGGCTGACCATACTACCAGGTCCAAGCTATAGGTGCCAGGTGTCTGAATGGTAAGTCACAAAAGCAACAGAGAACCTTATGAAGAAAGTGGATCCCATAGACCTTTGGCCACAATTTGCTGTCCTCAGAGGTTCCTGAGGACTTTCCACAGGGCAGGGTCAAGACTGGAGTAAGACAGCAGTGTCTGACAGCTGAGTCATGGGCAGGGGTAGAGTGACCAGATGCTGATGCGCTGGTCCTTGGACCCTGCAGCAAGCAATCCATTAGTAGCAAAGGCTACACAGTACACAGAAGCACTGTGGAAGGCCAGAACAGCCAGTGGCTTCATTGTCTTCCAGTGAAACACACGGATGCGATGGTCCCAGCCTGCTGTGGCTAAGATCTTGTGGTCTGGCCGGATGGTGACTTCGGCAATCCCAGGATTGGTGAGTTCATGAATCTTGCACACCTATAAACAGGAGAGCAAGAAGAACCAGGTTGCTCTTGGGTCTTTGCAGTCCTTGGCCCTTCTGTGGCCCTACTATAGGCTCTGTGACAGCTACACATTCTTGTCCATCTGGCCTCCTCCTCAACCCAATGGTCATAGCAGGGACTTCCCTAAGTACACACAAGGCCACAAGGTTATGCTGAGCTCCTCCCAGCTCTGGAAGAAGCTGGGAGGCCAGGTCATGGGTTCTCAGTGTAGAGGAGATAGCATAGTCAATGTTTCTCCTGGAGGAACGCCACTGAAACTTATGGCATGTGATGCAAATGCCATCAACAATAATACAAACAGTTAAGTGAGACCCAGAAACATGGCAGTGGGTCCCAGATTGCTCAGAGAAGGGGTTGGCAGAGTGTAAAGTGTGCTGTGGCTTGAATGTGTCCCTTAAGAATTCACAGTCAGAAACAGAATTCTCAAATTCACCTATAATGCTATCTAAGGTGGGGTATTTGGCAGGTGATGAGGCCTATTAGTGGCTTTCTCAGAGAAGACCTGAGCTGGCAGCCTGTTCTGTCTTGTCTAGGGATGGTCCCCATGTTGTGACTGGCACTCAGCAGATGCAAGCTTCCGAGCCTCCTGGTCTTCAGCACCACTAGCCAAATCAACTATTTTTAAATAAAAATTTTATTTTTATTTTATGTATTTTAGTGTTTTGCCTGCACATATATCTGTGCATTATGTGTGTGTAAGGCCCACAAAGGCCAGAAGAAGGCATCAGGTCCCCGGGGACTGGAGCTGAGAGCTGTCATGTGGGTATTGAGAATCGAACTTGGGTCCTCTGAAGGAATGGCTAATTCTCTTAACTACTGAACCATCTCTCTGGCCCTAAGCTTTTATCCTTTACACACTGCAGGATTAGCAGTCTTAGGCATTTTACTGTAATAGGAAATAGAGTAAGGCAGAGGGCGAGGGAAACGGCACTGGAGGAGGAAGAAGGAATCCCGATGTGCTCCTCACTGGCTGTGGAGTCCCCATTTCTCTGGCTTTCTGCCCGTCAGTGTGGTCGATTCCTTGTATTTCCTCTGCCAATTCAGCCACCCGAACTTTAAACCCCTACAACTTCAAGCTAAATTAAAAAGTTCTTCATAAAGTTAGCCTGCCTCAAGGTCTCTGTCATAGTAATGAAAGCAGCCTCTTGGTTACAGAGGCCTATCCTGCACACTGAAGGTCACTTGACAGCTCTGTTCCTACAAGAGGCCTGCCTGAGCCACAAGCTTTCTGTTAGTCCTTTTGTCTTCAGTGCCTTCCAGCAGGACCACATCACCCTTTGCAGACAATGCTCATCTTCACAAAGATGGCAAGGAGGCTGGGCACAGTGGCCCGTGTGTTTAATCCTAACACTCTGGAAGAGGGACAGGCAATCTCTGTGAGGGAGGGAGGGAGGGAGGGAGGGAGAAAGGAAGAAAGGAAGGAAGGGAGGGGGAAGGGAAAGAAGGGAGGGAAGGAGGGAGGGAAGAAGGAAGGGAAGAAGTAGGAAAAATGAATGATAGCATCCATGGAACCAGTAGAAATGGTCTCAGAACAATTTAGCTACAAATTAACAAAACACAAGAGAAGTAGGTCATTCTTAAACCAGTCACTGTGCGCCTTGGCAGGGCTCAGGAAGAAGGAAGAAAAGAACAATAAAGGGAATGATCACCAGTGGAGACCTTGAATGAGGTAGGATTGGGTTTGGGCAGGGGTAGGAAGATTAGAAAATAAACCACCAGGTGAGATCAACACAGTTGCAAGGGACCAGAGAAAACATGGAGGGCAACAGAAGAGCAACTTCTATTTACTGAAAGAGAAGTTTTAGGATATAAGTCCAAAGAAAGGCTGCAAGCGCATTCAAGAATAAGACATACTCTAAAATTATTAGGGCCAAGAGTGAAGAGAGACCTTCTAATAGCCAGGCACAGCAGAAGTTGTCACCAGCATGTGTGCCAGCAGAGAGTGGAGCAATGCTCATGCAGGCAGAAGGGAGTATGGTCCAAGAGTTTTATATCCAGCCAAACTGTCACTCAACTGTGAAAACAGTAGACAAACATTTTTGAACATGTAAGAGCTGAAAGAATATTGCTCCCGTAAGTCCTTCTGGAAGAACAAGAAGATTAACTCCCGTCTTGCAGATGGCGGCTAGAGAACTCTAGTGAACGGTCTGGCAGACAGCACTGAGTCTACTTACCTACAGGATTAGGCACAAAACACGGGGATTATGGCTGGGAGAACCAGTTATGTAACTAGCAGAGCATGGGCGGGTAATGAGAAAGATGGGGTGCTGCTAGGGATTTGCTCATTGGTTGACCTCACATCTGAGGGGGTCTGACCTCCCGCCATAAGTGATGGCAGCTCAGCACATTTCCTTCTCTCACAGCTGAGACGAGATGTCCTGGTTTTCTGGTATTTGCTTTGCATATCTGCATATGATAATACTAAAATACCAAAGCAATAAAGAATCAATATTCTCTGGTTTTAAAGATGAAATCCCATGCAAAGTAAATCTGAACCTGAGCATGCAGAAAGGGTCAGACAGCAGACAAGCCAGAGCAGAAGTGAGGGAAGCAGTAGGTAAGATGAAACTTAGTACCTAACACTGAGATTCAAGAGTGTGACTGCGTTCAGCAAAGAGGCTCATCTTTCATAAAGTGGTTAAAACAAAGCATTCGATGCCTAACTAGTCATCTTGATGGAAACAACCACAAAGGTGAACAAAACACACAAGGTAATTGTTGACAGGCCCTGGACAGCAGGCAGGGTGGAGCTGTGGCATTCTCTGCCTGGAGAGATGTGATGGGGGGAGGGGGCTGAGGACTAGATATGGGTTCCCTGGAAGACCTTGTTTGAGGTCTAGGCTCTGAGTGTTCACAGCAGATGACAGGCTTACCAGAGAGGCTGCTGCAGGGCGAGAGGTCAGCAGTGAGAGCTAAGAGAGGCTGGGCACCAGCTCTCACATCAGGAATAATGATCTGACTCAGAGTGTGGCCTTCTCCAGATATCTAACACGGTGAGAAGCCAGGACTGGCAAGGTCTGCGGGGGGGCTGGGGTTACAATGAAGGCGGGTGGCTGAGATGGCTTTTCCACAAACCTGGCCCAACACAGCATGAGGACATGCCCACACAAGTCCAATGTGAACAGCCAGCCACTAACCTAGATCAGAGGCAAATGAGCATCAGCACAAAATAGCAGAATTCGGGGTCTCCATCACATGCCATTTACAATGTCCAGCACATTAACAGTACTTACTAGACACACAGAAAGCATGACTGTGTGCTCCATAAATAAGGGAAATCACGTCAGTAGAAACTGATCCCCCAAATGGTGCAGGTCCCGAACACATCAAATAAAGATGTCTATGAAGGGAAAAAGGTCACACAGATGGCATCAAGTGTGAAGACCTGAGTGTGAAATCTGTGGGACCCACAGAAACACCCAGGTAGGCGGGGCAGCCACCGGGAAGTGAGGTGGACACTGGGAACACAGGGCGGCCCACCTGGAATCCCAGCATTTGGGAGGCAGAGACAGAGGACCTTGGACCAGCTGGCTAGCTAGACCAGTGGATACTGGGGAATTCTGGGCTCAGCAATAGACCTTGCCTTGATAAACACAGTGGAGAAACATTAAGGAAGACAATGTCACTTTAGGACTCCATACACGTGCATGCTCACATATGAACACACATGTATTCATACACATGTGAACATACATGCACAAATGCATGAACACTACAATACACAAAAACACTAAAGAAAAATACATTAAAATAATTATAAAATTATTTATATAAATTAAGCAGATAGGAAATATTAGTACAGAGTAAGAATTATAATAGGACTAAAAAATATCAATTGGAATAAAATGGACAGGACAGGGTTAATAGCAGACTAGAACTTGTTTTATAAAAAAGTGAAATGGATAACAACATCATGAATTTTGCAGGCAAATAGATGGAGCTAGAAAATATCATTTTAGGTGAGGTAACTCAGACCCAGAAAGACAATTATCACATGTACTCACTCATAGGTGGTTTTTAAACATAAAGCAAAGAAAACCAGCCTACAAATCACAATCCCAGATAACTTAGACAACAATGAGGACACTAAGAGAGACAGACATGGATCTAATCTACATGGGAAGTAGAAAAAGACAAGATCTTCAGAGTAAATTGGGAGCATGGGGACAATGGGAGAGGGTTGAAGGGGAGGGGAGAGGTAGGAAGGGGAGCAGAGAAAAATGTAGAGTTCAATAAAAATCAATAAAATTAAAAAAAAAAAGTGAACTGGGTCAATGAGCTGGTCAGAGGGAAAGGTGCTTGCTACGAAGCCTGACAACGCGAGCATGATCCTTGGGACCCACAGGGTGGAGAAGACCTGTGCTTGCAAGCTGTCCTCTGACTTCTGCATGTTCACCGTGCACATGCACAGCACACAAACACACAAAATAAATAAATAATGTCTTCTTCCAGATAAAGAGGTTGACTCTAGACAGGACTTGGGCCTACAGGAACGTGTCAGAGCTGGCAGCTACTGATAAATAAAAAACACTCTGTGTGTGAGTGCGCGTGTGCATGTGTGGGGCAGGGGATGCTTAGCAGGGAGAGCGCACTGGCTGCTCCAGAGCATGAACATGGTGGCTCATAGCCACCTATAACTGCAGCTCCAGGGGAGCCAATGCTGCCTTCCAGCCTCCACAGGCAGTTGTGTACATGAAATACATTCATTTGCAACACAGAAACAAAAACTAAAAAATAAATATTTAAAAAAATACTGTAGTTCGACCTAAACAGAGAACTCTCAACAGAGGAATCTAGAATGGCTGAAAGACACTTAAGGAAATG
>JAQHUG010000294.1:467723-494628 GCA_028555095.1 Dicrostonyx torquatus
AAAATAATGACATCTTGAAATTTGTCAGCAAATGGATGGATTTAGAAAACATCATATTGAGTGAGGTAACCCAGACCCAGAAAGGCAAACATCATATGTACTCACTCATAAGTGGCTTTTAGACATAAAGCAATGAAAAACTAGCCTACAATTCACAATTCTAGAGAACCTAGACAACAAAGAGGACCCTAAGAGAAACATACATGGATCTAACTAATCTACATGGGAAGTAGAAAATGACAAGATCTCCTGAGTAAATTGGGAGCATGAGGACCATGGTAGAGGGTGGAAGGGGAGGGAAGAGGAAAAGAAGGGAGCAGAGAAAAATATATAGCTCAATAAAAACAATTTTAAAAAAATACTGTAGTTCTAAAGTTAGAAAAAAAACTATCTAAAGCAAAATTAATATAAGAGGGTGATGTACGCAGAAGCCCAGGAATACTCTGACAGTCAAGAGTAGTGGGAAGACCTCACAGCGCATGTCTCAGAACACGCCCACTGTTTGACAAACACAGATGGACTGGGTCAGCATGGAGAAACACAGAAAAGGAGCAAATGCTAAGAGTACAGACCCAACCCCATTCCTGATTGGAACACAAAGTACAAACGAATCAAAGACTCCAATTAGAAACCAATGATTGTCAGACAGCCTTAAAAAAAACAACATACAGAATGGCATGATGGCTCACACCTTTAATCCCACCACGAATGAGACAGAGGCAGGCAGATCTTTGTGAGTTCAAGGCCAGCATTCTAGGCAAGCCAGAGCTACATGGTGAGTCCTTGTCCAAAAAAAAAAAAAAAAAAAAAGGCAAGAAATAACAAGTCATCCATAAAGATAATTTTTCATTATACATAAAGACAGGCTGAAGGTAGAAGCATGGAAAAGATGTACGACACGAAGAACAAAGCTAAGACAACAGAGGCTGCTGTTCAGGATCAGCTCAGGCCGATTTTGAGACAAAGTGCAGCAGGAGGCAGGGGTTCAGGGGCACTGCTTGCCCAGCACATGGAAGTCCTGGGTTCCATCTCAAGTGTTCTCCCTCTTCTCCCCTCTCCATGCTCTGGCACACTTACATGCAACACACACACAGTTCCCCACATGTAACTTCAGAAAGAGCGTGTCATTTACAAGGGGGAAGCAAGCATCTGAAATGTTTACAGACCTCACTGCACTTCAAAGATGACGAAGCAAAACTGGCAGAAACAGAGGGTAAACTAGGTAGGGCAGGACAGGTCCTAAGAGCCTTCCTCAGGAACTGGTAGAAAACTAGACTGCAGCCCTAATCAGTAAGGACCTGAACTGTAGTCTGGCTCACATGACAAACAGCAGACTGACTAAAACGGCCAACATCTGTACCGCACCTGTCCTCTAGGTGTGTGAGGTCTGTTCTCACACACAGTGCCACATGCAGGACCAAAATCAGAGACTGACAACAGGATTAACTAGATTAAAGATATCTACAAAATCAACAAGTATTTGGAGATTAGCTAATTCTTCTAAAGAATTCATGGATCATAGAATAAATCACATGAAGAAAAGATTTAGGCTGGGCATGAGGGATCTTGAACTCACTATGTAGCCAAGGCTGGTTTTGAACTCCTGATGGTCTTGCCTCCTCTTCCAGGCATAAAGCACCAGACTTGGCTTTGAAGTTGATGTAAAACAAAGACATGCTAGCTGGTGGTGGTGGCACACCTTTAATCCCAGCACTCAGGAGACAGAGACAGGTGAATCTCTGAGTTCAAGGCCAGCTTGGTCTACAGAGTGAGTTCCATGACAGTCAGAGCTACATAGAGAAACCCTATTTTGAAAAACAAAACAAAAAACAAAGACAAAATGTCTAAGAAATCTGTATGATATCCATTTCTGGAGATATCTAGGCTGGAGGTTGACCTGTCAACAGCCCGTGCAGGTGGATCCAGAACTGTGAGCCCCACAGAAGCCTTTCCAGACACTGGTACATCAGAACCAACTCACACACTCAGAGGCCACTCCACCAAGGGGCTGAAACACGGTCTTAATTTACGGGAAGAGGGCTACCATTCAAGAATGCCCCAGCATGCCAGGCATGGTGGCACATGCTTTTAACCCTAGGTCTCGGGAGGCAGAGGCAGGCATATCTTTAAGTTTGAGGCTAGCTTGGTCTACAGAGTGAGTTCTAAGACAGCCAGGAGTATATAGAGAAACCCTATATCTCAAACAACAACAAAACCCAGGATTGTTTATGGTGTAAAATGCGACCCTTTGGGCTGGTGTGGTACACATGCCACCCTAGCACTTAGGAGACAGAAGCAGGATCAGGAGTTTAAAGTCATCCTTGGCCACACAGCAAGATTGAGGGCAGTTTGGGCTGTATGAATCTGTCTCAAAAATTAAAATAAGGAGGCTGGAGAGATGATTCAGCCATTAAGAGTACCCATTGTTCTTCCAGGGGACCCAGGTTTGCTTCCCAGCCACCTGTAACTGCATCTTCAGGGAGTCTATCGCCCTCCTCTGGCCTCTCCTGGAACTGTACAACATGGTTAACAGACAAAAAACATTCACACATAAAATAAAAATATTTTAAAAATTTAAAATAAAAGAAAGTTTATGAATAAATAAAAAAGAAAAAGGAATCAGCAGTAGGGCAAAGGCTAGATCCATAGGACACAGCTACATCTTGAAGGGCCAGGAAGGACTATGAAGAACTGAAACCCACATAGGAAACTCAGTGTAAGTCTCATGAACAGCTGGTGGATAGACTTCTTTCCCAGGGGACTGAAGAAAACTAGGAAGATAATTACCTTACTGGCTGTTCTTAAGCTATTT
Organism: Dicrostonyx torquatus; assembly: GCA_028555095.1. Classification (NCBI taxonomy): domain Eukaryota; kingdom Metazoa; phylum Chordata; class Mammalia; order Rodentia; family Cricetidae; genus Dicrostonyx; species Dicrostonyx torquatus. The sequence continues at coordinate 470,536 of JAQHUG010000294.1, forward strand.
TTCAAATGCATAAAACAAGAAACAATGGGAACAGGGACTAGGGGAGGGAGAGGGCCAGCAGTGAGGTTCTCTTGTACCCCAGGGCCTTGGCCATGTGTGTGCCTAGGCAGGTATCTATGTGTATCTGCAGAGACAGCCATATTCTTCTCAAGCACATGTGGACCACTGATGCAAACTGAACCAGCTCTGCATTTCAAAGAACTGAAATCATTCAGACCTTGTTCTCTGACCACAATGTAATTAAGTTAGAATTTGAAAACCAGAAGATAACTGGGGTGTGGGGTGGGGAATAAAATATTTAGAACCATAAAAAAACACTCCAATCAGCTCGACTTAGGGGCCAGAGAAAAATAAACACAGGGTCTACCTAGAAGTGAGGGGGTGATGATACCTGGCAGTGGGAAGCCATGGGGACACAGGCAGAGGAACTGCAACTGATAGTTGCCACGTCCAACAGGAGTTGGAATGACTGAGTATGCCCAAGGACAGGGCTGAAGAATGTGGCTGACACTCACATACCAGTCGCCAACAACTACATAACGTTCATCAGACAAGTATGTAGGGATTTTTCACACTTAAAGTTTAAAGTCTAGAAAACATGCCCCATCCCGAAGCGAGCATGCGAAGTCCAGACTAAAGCAGCTCAGGCCAAGTGTTTGAGGAACAATAAGAGCCCCAGGTTTCCTGCCTGGACCCCCAGCTCTGCAGTACAACAGCAAAGAAGAGGTTAATTCATGCCTAGACTTAGCCTCTGAGCAGAAGAGTGGGGGCCTCTTCTGCAGCTTCTAGCCCCTCAATGCCACCAGCAAAACTATGTGGTAGGAAGCTTGGGTGCCAGTCAACTGCAGCCCAAACTCTGACCCAGCGGAGTCAGTGAGACACATATGCTGCAGTGGGTTACCTTAGAACTATTCCTCTTAGAAATGGAGTCTCACTAGGGTCTCAAGTGAGCCTCTTGCCTCAGCCTTCTGGAGAGCCGAGACTACAGGTGTCCACTGCTGCAGCAGGCTTTACTTCATTGCTTTGATACTAAAGGGGAAACAATTGCACTTTCTAAATTAACAGAGTCAAGAAGAAAATCCAAATCCATAGAAATGGCTCCGTTGGTAAAAGTGTTGCTAGGCAAGCACAGGGACCTGAGTTTGGGTTGTAAGCATCCACATAAAAAAATCTAGAGCAATGATGCTGGCCTGGAATCCCAGTACTGGGGAGGTAAGGACAGGAGGGTCTTTGGGGCTTGCTGGCAGCGAGTCTAGATGAACTGGTAAGCTCCAGGTTCAGTAAAAAATAAAAAATAGAAATAAAGGGTTGGGGCTGGCTCAGCAGTTAAGAATGAGTCTTTACAGCTCTTGCACCCACATCAGGCAGCTTAAAACTGCCTCTTAACTCCAGCTCCAGGCGATCTATTATCCCTTTCTGGTCATATGCATATATATACACACTTTAAAATAAAATAAATCTTTAAAAAAACAGAGTGGAGTGTGACCGATAAAGATACCAGAGGTCAACCTCTACCTGCACAAGCACATACATAGACATGCACATATACCTATACGTACATGAACACATATATACAAATAAGAGGAAGAAAGCCTGTGTCAGTCAGAGAGAGGCAATAAACACATTATCAAAACCTAGCACCTAATCACAATCCAGTTCATCCCCCACAGACATGGAAGTAACTTCACCCAGTGAGAACCTGTCACTACCCAGTTCCATCCAAAGTGACCTGCTTCATATGACAAGGCTGTGTCCCAACGACTGCCGCCAGCAACACAGTCCTCCAGCATTTTGGTTGCCATGCCCTTTCTGGCCCTTCCAGTGTTGGGCTCCAATTCATGGCCTGCTGACACCCTCTGTCCACTGGCTCTGACCACCTCTTCTTGCCCCTCTGATGTCTCTTGTGGTCTGAATATTTTGTCCATCTTCTACGGTCTCACCTGGCAGAGCCCCACCTATTCTACAGTGTGTGGTCCACAAGCAGTTAACAGAGCTACAGAGTGTAGCTGTCCAAGAGCTCAGGTGGGTCCTCTGTGTGCGAGGCATCTGTCTGCTGATGTGGACCCTCCATTGTTTTCTGTCCTCACCAGGCTCCACACACAGGTTGCAAAGCCTGCACTGGGGCAGGGTGTGGAGCAGATGCTGTGGTGTGGTGCGCCTGAGCATGCATGTGGGGCCCGCCCATGCCTACAGACAGACCCGGTTGCTCCTCCTGAGACTGAAGAGTTATATATGATCCTGGGAGAACTGGGGGCTGGGAACCTATGCATCAGAATGTATTGACCCTGTTTTATCCTTCTCTCTCTGGAAATGCTGGCTTGGTCAAAGTAGAGAGGGGACTGATGGGCATAGAGGGGCCCCACGGGACCCACTCAAGGCCCTGTCTCAAGAACACTTTCTTGCTGCCTCCTTGTCCTAGGAACTTAACAATGCTGATTCCCAGAGAGATGATGGCAGCTTTTAACCCTATGCCTGGTTGCTAATTACTCTGAGCCCTGGTAAGAAGGCCAAGAGAGCCCCAAATGTGATCCTCAGAGGCAAAGAGGTATGCAGGGGCAGAGAGCGCCCTCACGCTGACTTTTTCCTGCCTCCCTGCTAGTTCTTCATGTGAGAAGAACCTCATGTGCTGCTCCAGTATGTACAGGCACTCTTGGTACCCATGGAGATGACCCTACAGTTTTCTGACCAGCTGCCCCCAGTGGATCTGCTGAGGCCACGACTGTGGCACACCAGGACTGCAGATGGATACAAGGCTGAGACTCTCTGCTCAGCACACTGGGCTGATCTGGGTAAGGGAGCCTTGTTATTACTTAACGACCGAAAATACTACGGGCTGTAAATCAGTCCCTGCTTCAAGGCTGTGGGCCCTGCTCTGTGTGGAGGAAGGAGCAGGGCCTGGGTACCACCTGTATCTAAGCCCAAATCTGATGGCTAGCAGCAGAGCCACCTCAGGGAGGCAGGAGTGAGGTTCCCCAGGCACTCTTCAGTATGTTGTCTTCTGCAGGCATCCTACTGGTCATAGCAGCCCCTCCCTGCCTGAGCCCTAGCATGGGCTCAGGACCCTCCAGAAAGGATCTCTGGCCACCAGTGGCTCTTACAGCTCATGACCTCAGGTGCCAGGAATGCTCGGCGCGGCACCATCTGGTTCTGATTACCCATGCTAGGCTGCGGGCGCCCCAGCCAGGGATCTGTGTCCCGAGTGGTTGGGAGATTGATTTGGGTTCCTCAGAGGCTTTAGCAGGAGGGTGTGAGGGAAGCACGTCTGAGACAGTGGGGCTTGGGCTGAGGCAGGCGGCCATGTTTTGGTACCATGGCACCAGTAAGGATGCTGTGGACTGGAGGCCATCTCACTGGCTCTCAGGTGTTAAAAATGACCTCAAATAGCTTGCCCTGGCAAATTGCCAGATGTTTCCTTCCCTGAGTGGGCTATAAGAACGAGGCTCTTTGGGGCTCTAAGGCCAGCACTGGACCTGACTCTGGATTAAACAGCACTGGGCCCTCATCAGATTCATGAGTCATTCTCACCCTCCCAAGCAGGAAGGCAAGCTCAGCAGGGGGCCTGGGGCTCCCTACCTCCTTTGATGTATACTGCTGAGTTGGGCCCTGCCCACCTCACCCCAACTACTTCCAGGCTGCAGTTCCTAGCTCCCCTTCTGCTTTAACTTTTCAATTCATTAGTAGAGTAAAAGTTCATCTCTGGACTGAAACATGCCCATAAATTAAGTCTTAAGTTCCAGCAGCTGTTTCCCAAACATGTAGGGAGATTCCAAGAAGATATGGGCTGGAAGGTCTTTTCACGGGTACAGGGTACGAGAGTAGGAGTTGCCCAGCTCTTGCAGGAGGGGCCTAGGTGTCCATCCTTTGCCTTCAGGCTGATGAGTCAAGCGACAAGGGGATGGATGCTGGACCCCACAGGGTGGTGCCGCTTCCCTTTACCAGGCCTCAGAGGCAGGAGGGATACCCCTAAACCTACCTGCTGGGCTCAGCACCTAGTGAGGTGGAGACTCAGGACACACGGATGCAGTGGTTGATACTTGTGCTTTCCCTTATGCTCACATGCAGGGCATGGTTTTGGGGGCTTAGGGACTCTTCTGCAGGTTGGAGACCCTTCCATTTACAGCAGAAAACTTGTGGGTCTCTTAGACACTGAGGGAAGAATGGATGGACATACAGGACAGTTTTACTCTCAATCCACTATCTGCCCAGCACAGCTGGACCCTAGAGATGGTCAATGCCCAGTGCTATGTGCGGATATGTGCCCGCCTTACCGCTGGGCCTCACTGCCCACCTTTCCTTTTCTGCTAGGCACTGCTGGTGGGGAGGCCAAGTTACCTATGCTGTCTCTACTTTCCTGGATCTGCCCCTACTTGACTACAGTCACTGTGCCCAAGCCATGGCATACTGTCTTTGAGTACCTCTTACGGTTCTATTCCACATCAGCCTCCTTTTGGTCTAGGATTTCCCTAGACCCTTATCTACTGTCCACAATCAGTCCCTTTCCCAGAACGGCCTCATGATAAGGCCCTAATTTCTACCCTGGGTTTAGTGATGCCCTCAAGAACCTGGGTGCCAACTAGCACCAACCTAGCCCTGACTTTCCCTACCACACCCCTCAGGAACTGGGTAAGTCATTTAGACCTGGACCTGATGTGCTCAAAGCAAACCATATCCTTGGCTGCAAGATCTGAGCAGGGCGGCGTGAGTGTGCTGAGCAAGGCTTCCTTCCCACTTTGGGAAAGCTGCAGTAATGACCTCTGACGCCTCCGATTGGATGGAGGCAATCTGGATCACCATGCCCCCAAAGAAGAGTTGGCATGGCCCCCCAACTGACCTTGGTGCTTTAGCTAATCCAGTGAGACTAGGAGCTGGGCTAAGGCCATATGATATTCCATAGGGCACGTGGCTCTCCCACCAGGGCTGTTTCTACTGTTTGGCCAAGGCCAGGTCTGTCTTCTCAGACTCCTGGTAACAGGCGCCTTTCCTACCTTGAGTAAGATTATCCAGGCCACCTCTGGTGTCTTAGCAGCCTGTAGTCTGCCAGGCCTGTACAAAACCAAGTTCTGGATACATATTTCATAACCCATGCCATAATCTCTCCATCCCAAATGGGGAACAAGCCAGCTAGGACCATTAGCTGCACTCTAGGGGACAGGGGCAATCCTGGGGCCATACAAGACATTGTGGAGTTGTCTCTAGCAGGCCTTGCTCCTCCAAGGCCTTACTGCCTGGTGGGTTTTCCTGTGAGCAACAGTATCCCTAGGACCAGCTTACAGATCCTACCAGGCCATTGCTTTGCAGGATTTGCCATAATTTTTTTCTTTTCTTTCTTTTTTCCTTTTTTTCCCTTTGATTAATCAGTTCCTTACTGACCAAATTCCTCTGAGTTTTCACAAAGGAGTTTGGTCTGCCTGGACACTACGTGCCTTTTTTCTAGATGGACAAGACTTGATGGCTGTTAACCCGAGGTCCAGGAGAAACCCAAACCATGTGAATGGTGAGTTCACGCCCACTGGCCCTTGCTCCCCTACTGCCTCTGAGTGATTAATTAGCTAGGGAACTGCAGCCACTCCTCTTCATGCCTAAATATTGTTTCAGCCTATCAGACTGTTAGTGCAGAGCAGGATAAATGAGGCCCGGGCCTGTGCACTGACCTGCAGGGACTGCTGGCCGTCCAGACTCCAGACAGCTAGTACCTTTCCGGCAGAGCCTGAGACGCCCTTGGCCTTCCGAGAGTCGAAGTCAAGGCCCATGACAGGTTCTTCATGGCAGGCGATTCGGCTGCACACCTTCCGCTCTGAGATGTCCCACAGGGTTACCGATCCATCCTCATAGCCAGCCAGAAGGAGAGGGCGGGGACTGGAGTTAGTCTGTAGGGAATGGCACAGTGGTTGGCTCCCAAACAGTCTTGTCTTCAATGAACTTTAAGACTGCAGGATCAGCTCTCTCTCCAGCCATGCCCACATTGGGGGTGGCCTGGTCAGAGCAAGAGTCCCTTTGCTTTCCATGTAACCTAGCAGCCTTCCACATCCCTCTCATGACAGTGGAGGCCAGAGCAGTCTGAGCCCCCAGGACTCACATTGTCATGCATTTTCACCTACACTGGATCCTGTCCAAAGCAAGGATGACATGATACCCACTGGTACCCGTCAGCACGCCGGGGCAGCCAGGGATGGACTCAGACTTCTTCCTTTTCTCCTCCAGATGTAAGACTTGAAGTCACTCCTATTTGAGACAAGTCATCTTCTAGAACCCGAGGCAGGAAAGTTGCAAGCTCATGGAGGTGGACTTTCTGGGCTTTGTTAACATAGCTGCAGGAGCCCGCCCCCCTTTGGAAGTTTGGTGTGAGAGGCCCTCACTATCGTGATGGATGAGGGCGAGGGTCAGAGGGCTCTGCGCCCTGGGCTGACGCTCGTTTATTTAGCCTCTGAAACAACTACAAAAGAAGAGTGCTTCAGGATTCCAAGTCACCCTCAGGGACATGCCATCAGTCCCTGTACTGCACAGCAGCCCAAGAGAAACTGCACAGGGCTGAGCAGGGAGGCCAGGGCTAGCTAGAGGCCTCTGGCATGCATCTAACAAACAGCACAAGGGCCAGGGCTCTCTGGGTCAGGCTGTGGCTGAGGTGTGGTGTAGTGTAAGCCTTGGGGGGGGCAAGGCACACTGTAGACTAGCATCTGGAAAGATGGCAATAAGGAAAGGATGACACAATGACCAGACTTTCCACAAGTACAGTGAACTTGCCAAGGCCAGAGCTGCCACCAAAGGGGCCCCTCTATGTCCCCAGAAATGGCTTGTAAATGAGTGTATCCTACTGGCGATTCAAGTTTACATATACAAAATAGGAAGGAGTGGGGCTCCTGGGAGGAGACATGAAGTTTCCTGTGTTTCTTGGGCAACTTACTTTTAGCATCATCTTCCGTCCCTCTCTGCTAGGGCCAGCGTTCATACTGTGTCCTTTGACCACATCCCTAAGAGGCAGGGCTGTCCCAGAGTATGTCCAGTGCCCAGCAGAGTGGTTTTGCTTGGCTCTGCAGGGGCCCTGGCTGCACTGCTACACTGTCCCTGAGTTCTGTCACAGGGAGGAACTCCCTGCTGGTATTTCTCAGGTCATCTGCTCGGAAGTGGTTTATGCAGGCCTACAGTGTTTGCTGCTGTTTAGACCAGGACAGTGGCAGCACCAGGCTCAAGAATCCCAGAACCCTCTGCACCCCAACCAGGAATACAGGCCAATTGTTGCCACTCTTAATCACCACCCACAGCATGGGCACCTGGTAGATGCTACCCTAGAAGCCCACTTAGAGAACCCTCCCACTACTTGGCCAGAGCCCTAGCAGTGACCTGTGGTGACATCTACACCCACCTCTACAGCTCTGGCTACGCTGTCTCCTTCCCCCTGCAGCTTTCCTTGTTTGGTTTTTTGTTATTGTTGTTGTTGTTGTTTTGTTTTGAGTTGGGGCAGTTCAGAATCCTCATCATTGGTGTCAGCTCTAATTGGCATGTACAAAGCTTGTGACCGAGTTCTGAGCAACACAGATTATTCAGGAGCTACTAGATAAGGTCCCTCCGCCATGGTGCCAAGGGTGGCCAGAGCAGGAGCCAGACCAGCCTAGGAGGTATGTCTGGTCTTTCAGCCCCTGCCAGTTACCACCATAGTGTAGCCCCCCACCACGTTACTCTACTGGATCTCCCCTGGTTCCTGTAGCCTCCCAGTGACAGGCACCACAGGCTGCACAGTGTCCTGACAGCCAAGAGGCCCCTGGTGGTCACAGCCTTGATGCTGCAGGACTGAGGATAAGAAGTCACCCTGCCTTGCCTTCCCTAGCAGTTCCCCTCACCTTCAGCTGGGACCTAGACACAAAGATTGGTCTGGTAGCTTCTCCGGCCCTTTGAAATAAGCCTGAGAAAGAGGCTTAATAAGCCTATAGGAACCCCAATGGTGCATACAGCTCAGTTGAGAGGCCCCAAGATTCAGACGGGAGCTTTCTCTGAGGGTGGTACTGGTGATATTGCTCAGACCTGACTTATAGCCTCATCTGTCCTGTAATTATTATTGTAGCACGAACTAAAGATGGACATGAGTGTCTCAGAAGATACATCGGGTCAGGATACTTTGCCACACTCACACCAGTGAGCTCATACCCTAGGACTTCTGGACTTAGGAGAAAACAAAGAGCATTCCTATAACCAGAGGCTTGTTGCAGGTGTGGGCTTCACATTGGATCAGTATCACCAACAAAACTGTGATTTGTCTTTTTGTCAACCATATTAATTACCGTGACAAGTTGGTACATCCCTTTCTACACTTCTTTTCTCTGATGGAATTTTTACACGATTGGGCAAAGACCCACGTTTTCTAGGGTACAGAATAGGAGTGGTGCAGCCACGGGTGCCCGTGCCAGACCTGTGTGTACCATGGTCACCTCCTTGGATACTTCAGTGTGAGTAAAGTCAGGAGGCAAGATGAGGACACATTTATTTTCCCAGTGCCCAGAATCTCTTGAGAAGCCTCATCTGGACAGTGATGCCAAGAACTAGGCTCTGCCCCTGAATCAGGTTGCAAACTCATGGGCCCAGAAGCTCTATCAGCGAGGCTCTCAGGAGCCTTGACGCCCCAAGGCTTTCCTCCAGGAGCTGCACAGTAAGAGCTGAACACTAGGATCAGCTTACTGAAGACTTCAAATCTAAACTCAACCCTCTCAGTTAAAAAACTACAAGAAGTCGATGGTGGGATTAAAGCCACCTTTAGTCCCAGAACTCAGGAGGCAGAGGCAGGTGGATCTCTGTGAGTTCGAGGCCAGGCTGGTCTACAGAGTGAGTTCCAGGACAGGCAACAAAGCTACACAGAAAAACTCTGTCTCGAAAAACAAAAACAAAGATAGAATGAAAGAAAGAATGAAAGAAAGAGGAAGGAAGGAAGGAAGGAAAAGAAAAAAGAAAGGAAGGAAGGAAGGAAGGAAGAAAGAAACTGCAAGAGCTGGAGGGATGGTGGCATAGTGGTTAAGAGCACTGGCTGCTCCTGCAGAGGTCCCAGGATTGATTCTTAGCACCTCCATGACAGCTACAGTAGTCTATAGCTCCAGTTCCAGGGGATCTGAAGTTATCTTTTGACTTCCACAGGCACCAGGCACACAAGTGGTGCACAAACATTCATGAAGCCAAATTACTCATACATATAAGATAAAATAAAAAATAAAGCAAGAAACTGCAAGGAAAGCCAGTTGAAAGCAGGCCAGACATCTTTCTGCCTTCCATCAGACAGAACTCCTGGGGTAGGCACAGAGGTGCCCTCCCATGCTTTTGAGGGTCATGCGGGCGATTCTGAACTGAACAAGCCCACTTCACCTCACATTTAAAAGAGTTTAAGGAGGCATCAAGCCACGAGGGAGAAATCACCAATGAGAACTAAGAAGATGGTCAGAGGGTTACAACCCCTCCCCGCATAGGTGCTGCCCTGTGACCCGCCCACTGTGGTGTCTGTACCGGTTAAGACTGTGAGGCTTCCCAGATTTTTTGCAATGAGACAGTAAATAGAGACCCAGGAGTAAAAGATGCTGACCTGGATGTGGCTGGTAAAGTCTTCACCTTGAGAAGGTCTGGGCCTGTCTCTGTGTGTAGAGAGGGACTCCAGACCTTAGGCTGTGATGACTATCTGGGTCCTAGTTTTTGCAGCAGCCCCAGGAGATGGCTCTTGGCCCTCCAACAGAAGACTATCAAGAACAAAGGAAATGGCTACAGTTTAGACTTCCCTGGAATGGCCATGGGAAACTGTCATGTTAACGGTCCTGGGACCTCTGTAAGGTAGAGAAGTGGCAAGAGTGAATGCCCAGAACAGTGAGGGCCATGCAGGCTTGTTGACATCAGTTAGCTTTTCCCTCAGCCTCAGCAGAGGCAAGGACCAAGGTGCTGAGGAAAAGGGCATGTGTTCGGGAAGCAAGCCCCACAGCTGACCTACTGTCCCCTCCTCACAGCCACATCTGGGCACTGTGGAGCAAGCCGGCCAGGGCTTGTGGAGGGTGATTTCCTTGCAGTGTTTCTGTTGGGGTTTCTTCCAAGCACCAGCAGGAGGCCAGAAGAAGCCGATGTCCAGTCAATGTTGGGCCCCAGAAGACAGCAGGTACATGCTCTCTAAAGGATAGTGCCCAGAGGTTTGATGACAAATGCAACCGAGTGGGGCATGACTCAGGGCTGTCGGGTGTGGCTGGCGCATGCTGTCTTACCTGCCACAGCCCCAGGCACATGGGCATGCCTGGCTTGGCATCTGCCTCTGGCTTCAGGGTGCACACTGACGTCTTGGATGGCATCTCCAGAATCTGAACCTGACAGTGAGAAAACAAGCTGATTTGGGCTGATGCCAAGCTGAGTCTATGCTATGCAAACAAGAGACGTTTAAGGCGATTAGCCAAGGCTGCTGTGAGTTTCTGTCTGCTCCTCTCCCTGTAGGGACCTGAGAGCAGAGCCTCCTAATTAGTTTGCACAGGCTAAAGGGCTTAGATGTCGTGGGGTCCTTGCAAAACAAATGCTCACATCATTCCTGAATGACCAGCCCTTCACCAGCAAGCAGTTATGGCACACCTTGCCCCAGTCTGTCATTTGGGCAAAGCAGGCCTGACTTACTTGGTCCTACTTACTCTGGCCATCCTCCCTCCTTCACTTGTCTCTCTTGCCTCAGTTAGGATCTCCAGTGGCCCTCTTTGACCAACCTCAGGCACATGAAATGATGCAAAATCTTGTGTGGAAGGCCTGGGACTCATCCACTACCCACCTAGGAAATTACCATGTTGCCAGAGCTAAGGCTAGCTCCACTGAATCCTGGTTTCCCAGTACCCAAGAACCTGACTTACCAACCTAGACAACCTAGATGCCAGGCCTTTCTGTGCCTGGGCCGAGATGGGCCTTATGGCCTGGTTTCATATGTGGGTATGCAAATCCAAGTGGACTGCTTATATGCTGGTCAGCACCATCCGCAAGGACCAGATTAAACTGAGTCCCCAGACATCCTGTATCTAAGGTGCTAACCTGGTACCCTCATTCATTTTTGTCACCTCTCTGTGAGCTCAGCAGAACAGAAGGGCTCCACATGACATGCTGCATCCCAGTACAAACCAGATGTTTCCTATGCCTTTTATCCGCCTGGTTCTACTGCACTTTTGTGCCTATTTGTACCTTCTGGTGTCATGGGAGCTGAGTGGATTCTGGAATCCTAGAGCTTCTCTAGGTACCAGCAAGAGAAATTCTCCATGGCAACTAGCAAGAGCATGAATACAAGCCTGCTTAGCATGCCCAAGTCTGCACACAAGGCATCAGTGCTCCAAAGGGATGAAGGGTATAAATTGGACAGAATATACCCAGTATGGCCAGGCTGGTACAATGTCTGAGAGGCCAGTGCCTAGGTAAATAACAGCTGTATTGTCCTTACCAACCTATGCCACATAGAACCTTATCTGTCACCCATAGATGTGATTCTGGGCTGGGTCCAGGGCAGCTTTCAGGCAGTGCAGAATGGCAAGCACACAACCTGGTCCTTCGGTTAGAGTCCTGCTGATATGTCCACTTCTGATAAATGGGGGCCAGGGTGTTCTCTGGCAGGGTAATCTCACCAGAATCCCCATAGTGATTGGACTTTTAATGGCCAACACTAGTAATGGTTCACAGCCCTGTCTCATCTGCTGCAGCTGAGTCTTATGGCCCCTGCCCTTGTAGTGGAAGGGAAACTTGCTCAGGCCTTTAGGAAACAGACAGAAGAACACTTGGCTGTCTGTGGGAGGTGATAAGGGAGAGTCCCAGGCCCTGGATGTTGGAGTGCAAGGCAACAGGATGGATGTCACAGCTCCAGGGACAGGTAAGCAGGACAGTGCCCAGAAGATATGGTTCTAAGGAGGCAGAGAGGTTACTGTGAGCAGAGGGGTTGATGACTAGGCAGACTACACAGCAGACCACCCAAGGGCAGAGGAAGCAGAACCCACCAAGGGAAAGAGTGCCTAAGACATGGGAAGGGGGTATGTATGGAGGAAGGCGGGACAGAGGAAAACATGTAATAGGAGGTAGGACTGCCGCAGGGGAAGCAGAGATGGACAGTGTGACAGGGGCTCCCAGGCCAGAAGGGAGAAAACGGGAGGGAGATCCTATCCACAGTCCTGTCTCCTCAGGCCCATGGTCCTCCACAGCCAGCAGCACTGAGCAGGCAGCTCCTGCTGGTGCTGGCAGATCAGGCCCGTGTGCTGGCTTAGGCTTGGCTCCTGCCCAAGAAAAGTCATTTTGTCTCCAAGCAGATCTAGTTCATAAATAATGAGATAGTAACAGGCATTTATTTGTTCATGATTGCATTTAAATCACCAATTAGGAGCTACATATACTTTTCTTGCCAGTTTGCCAAAAACCTGTTAAAAGTTTTATTAATGTGAGGGGTGGGGGAGTTGTTTCCGCCTGTACAGCAGGCCAGGCAATGCCAGGTCACCCCAAGCCAGAGAACCACAAGATGCCACTCTGAGGGTTAAGAGAGCTCAGCTACTCTCAGGCTGCTGATGAGTACAGTCTTCCTCTGTGGAGGTCACAGGTTCCTGCACAGTTTTAACCAGCTTCCTGGCTCTATCCCTCAGTGCAGGTGGTGCAAGATTTTCAAAACAGTTTTTATTACATTTCTTTCTCTCTCCCCGCCTCTCTCCCCCTCCCTTCCCCTCCTTCTCTCCCCCTCTCCCCTCTGTGTATGTGTACAACTTTTATGACACAGATTTCTCACCATGTGGAGTCTGGAAATTGAACTCAGACTGTCAGGCTAGGCAGCAAGCACCTTTACCACTGAGCCATCTCAACAGCCAGACATTGTATTTTCAGAAGCTACCAACATATCCTGAGCAAATGGTTGTTTTCCAGTCTGCCAGGAATCTGCCTAAACTGGGCCCTGGAAAAGCATAGCTGGCGTAGGCCCAAACAATGCCTGAGAGCATGCTCCCACCCCTCACGGCCGTCTGGGTGGCCACACTTGCCCAAACTTAGCATTTTTCCTTCTGGAAACAAAAGTTGGCAGTGAATGCCAGATGGAAAGCTCCAATGTCTGTAGGAGGCTCCACACTCAGGAAGGCTAGGCACTGCTCTTCTGGCTCCCAGAGGCCTGGAGAATCAGGCTAGGCAAGGTAGCTGCCCTGGGTCTGACCCTGGAAACCTGCTTTTCTGATGTAGGATGGATGCTGAGCTTTCTACACTCTCCTAGATAGTCCTGAGTTCACCAAAAACTCCCACCTGAGTCCCCTTTATGCTCCAGCCTCTTCCCTGTGGCCGCAATGGGGTCTTCCTGAGTTCTCAGGTAGGAACAGTCCTTGTCATGACCTGTGGGCTGTGCAGATTTTGTATCTGTGACTTCTACCTTCTCATGCACCATCCTTTCCTGAATGTACACATATTGAGTTGAAGCACAGTCCTTGCCTTTTGGCTGCTCATCACTGACCATGCCTTGTTCCCATAACTCTGCATACAGGGTGATGGCAATTCTATAGGAAGAAGCCTGAGACAGGGCTAGTTTACTCTTACAGAAAGCAGAGGGTCCTGGTTTTGGATCCATATCCTGGGACTCCCGTTGTTCAAGCCTCACTGCTGCTGGATTGCCATTTTCAAATGTCTTCTTTTCCTTTTCTCCAGTATGTGGAAGCCTTGGGTGCCCTGGAGTTCCTCTGAACCTCTTCTTACCTGCAGACTTGCTATCATTCCGGCTTTTGAAATGCAGGCTTTATCTTCCCTTCCCTGGCCACTCCCATCCTCATTCAGCCTCCAGAACCTGCATTTTCACTAGCTCCACCCGTGTGTGAATTCCCCTGTTGCTTCACTGTATTAATGACTCTGTTGCCTTTTCCAACATGCTAGTAGTGCATCCAGGCCCCCAGTTTCTGGAGGTCCTTCTCTGTATACAACCGTGTATGTACATGAATATGTAAATAGACATGCATGCTTGTGTATGTGTGTGTGCACAAACACTCAGGTCTAGACATAGCCCTGAGTGGCCCTCCTCCAAGAACAGCATTATGCTGAGTACCAAGGTCTGTCTGAGCCCTTCCTGATTCTCACCATTGCCCTGGAAGGCTAAGAGCTTACAGGTGACCAGGCTGGGCATCAGCCGGAGGCTGCTGGAGCTGCAGTGAAGTTGCAGATCTGAGAAGAGTCCTGTGGCAGCACTGGGCCCTCCTTGTTGGGAGAGGACAAGTGTGTCTGGTTAAGACAACTCATTGTCATTAGTGCATGGAAGGGAGCTCCAGAGGGCTGGTCCTTACCTCATCATTGCCCTTCCCAGGCACAGCAAGCATCCAACATAGCTGTCCCCTGGCCAGGATAGAGCTCTTGCAGAAGCCCACACTGTCCAACTGAACTGCATCCAAGATGGTATTCCTGCCCTCTGCCAAGTCCCACAGGCACAGCCGCAGGTCCCGGCCCTGGCTGATGAAACAAGGGGAGGAGGTCTATGAGACACTGTAAGCATTATATACCCACTTGAACTGGTATCTGGCCTATAGCCCTTCAATGCTGAAGGTGGCCATGTTTCCAAAGAAGGCCAGGTAAGCTTTGCACCATCCAGGCTAGAGGCCTCAGTTGAAGAGGATTTCTCCCTCAGGGTTCACAGCTGAGTTGGCACTGAGGCCAAGATAATTCAGTAGACTAAGACTATGGACACAGGCATGCACCTATGACCAGCCTCCTGCTGTTCAGTGCCACTGAAGTATAACTGCACCCCTTTCTTCTCTGTAAAGTGCCTTAAGGACTCAGAAATCTCACTTGGGTCTCTTCCAAAGTGCATCTGAGACCTACATTCACTCAAAATGCCATGCAAGCATGTTGAGAGCAGTGCCAGGCGTCACCACCAGAGCTGGAAAAAATCCAGCTGCTCTGCAGCAAAAGAATGGCCAAGTATGCTGTGCCACAGAATGCCATTCAGCAAGGGACAGCGCCGACTGCTGACACATGCAACAGTTGAAAGGAAGCTGAGCCACGATTTGTTAAGTGAAAGAAGCCAGATCTTAAGTTCTGTAGCGTGTAGCTACAGTCCTGTGACATTCTAGAAAAGGAATAGGCACAGGGATGGAGAACCATGAAAGAACTGACCACAGTGGGTAGCTCTGCCCTTTGTGGGATAAAAGATGCTCATGTGGCCTTGAGGAAATGGACACATGGCAGTGCTGTGCCAAACCCACAGACCCACAGACAGCATGACTGCCGTTGTACACAATGAAAACAGCCCAGCCAGCTGAGCAACAGCCTGTGAAGAACTGCACTGTGACTATGTAGCTAACGGGGCACTGGTTCAAACAGAACCAGTGCTGACCCGAGGCACACAGGGAGGTGCTGACCGAAGCCTATATTGTTAAAGATTCACATAACTATAAAAACAGTGGCTCTGGGCAGGCCGGGATCCTTACAGGCACTGGCTCTCCCTCTCTGGCTGAGCAAATATTGGAGCAGTAGTGGATGTAGGGATGTGGTTCCTTTCCAAAGAGCTGTGGTACAGCTGGTGAGCATACAGAACTGTGGGTCATATCAGAACCTGGAGGTCAGCATAAACATGTGTGTGGCCAGACACATGCAGATAGGACACACAGCTGAACATAGGTGAATGGGACAGGATGGGCACGTAGGTTCAAGTCCCTGCCCCCCTGTGCCACCCATGGATTGCCCAGTGCTCAAACTCATCAGTTTTCTAAGCACAACAGTCAGGTTTCTGGAGAAACGTTAATTTTACAGCTGGAGTAAGGGAAAACCAAGATGGAGTTCAAGTGTCTTGCAGTGTGAGGAAGCAAGGCAGCATTAACAAATGAAACAAAAGATGCTATTGGCAGTAAGCCCTTTAAGAAAGGGGAAGCAGGGACAGCTCTTCCTCAGAGGTTCCTCCATTCTAACTAAAGCAGTATTCTACCAACAGAGTGAGCAGGTATAAGGGAGACAGAGTTCCATGAGAATACACCAGACATAACTACTTCAGGCAGAAGCCACTGCAGGAAACTACCAGCAGTGGGAAAAACCAGGCAATAGCACAGGCTCAGAGTGTCCCTAGAATGTTCTAGGACCTGTGCTGGCTTTAACAGGCCTGCATATTCTTGGACACCCACCCCCCCACGACCTGCTTCTCAGGGACCTAGGAAATACTACGGGTTGAGGGCCTCTTTTCCCTTTTTTGGGGGGGGGGTGGTCGGTGGTATTTTGAGACAGGGTCTCTCTATATAGTTCCTGGCTGTCCTGAAGTTCACAGAGATCTTTAGGCCTCTGCCTCTGAGTATTGGGATAAAAGTTCCCTGCTGCCCCACTTTTTAAAGGGCTCATTGCCAATAGCATCTTTTATTTTATTTGTTTGCTAAGGCCATGAGGCCCTGCATGAGAACCTCCGTCTAAAACACATGGGACTGCAAGTGCTCAGGTATTTTCAGAGCTTGGAATATTTGTGTAAACTTCACCAGTTAACCCCCCCCCCCATTTGAAAACAGGAACTAGGAAAAGCTCTGAAATCTGAAACTTTTTGAGAGCTGACATGACACACTACAACTTTCCGATTTTTATGCAGGGAGTGGTGACACATGGTTTTAATCCCAGCACCGAGGAGGTGGGTCTCTGTGAGTTCAGGTTCAGCCTGGTCTACAATGTAAAGTGTTCCAGGTTAGCCAAAACTACAGAGTGAGACCCTGTCTCAAAAACCAACAAGAAACAAGCTTTCAGATTAGGGAAATTCAACTTCTTGAATGCTGATAGTGGGTCCAGCAGGCACCACCCACCTATGTGACCAAGGCCAGTCTCAGTTGGCAAGGAAAGACAGAGACTCATGCACCCACAGCACCACAAAGTTGGCAGTCACCACACTGGGGTTCCTCCCAACCCCAGGGCCTCAGTCTTATGCTGAACCTGGAGGCATTCTACCGAGCACGTGAAAAGTACTGAGATCATGGGAAACACAGACTAGGGAACCGATCCCAGGGCCCACGTGTAGCTGCTAGTATTTGCTTCCTGTCTGTGACCTTGGACACGGATGTCAACAGAGCTCAACTGGAGGGGACAGCGGGCTTTGCCTGCACCCCACTTTACCAGCACACTCCAGAGGGACTGCACATCTAAAGGAAGCAACAGTGAGCTCTGGAGATAGGCCAAGGATGTCCATGTATTAGCGTAGTCTCCTCCATAAGACCTAGGAGCCCGACCACATGGGGACGGTCTGGCCAACGTGACTCCATTACCATGAAGTCACCCCTGAGAGTATAAACATATGTCATCCTGTTGCAGAGATAATCTTTGATAGAAGAATAAAATATAAAAAGGAGTTCACATATCAATAAGAAAAATGTAGTCAGTTCAGTAGAAAAATTGGCAGAAACCAGTGGTGTATCCCAAACTGGCCTCAAACTCACAGCAATCCTGTCTGTTTCCTGAGCATTGGGACCACCGGTGTGTACTAAATACCTAGCAGTCTTTTGCTTTGTTTTCCTAACTCAAAGTTAGGAAAAACACATAAAACCATTCTGCTCTTTTTCAAGACACACGGCAAGCCAGTCTAGCAGTCCTGGGCTGCTGCTGCCTGCACAGCGGGCGGTGCTGCAGTGTTGTACTTGACTGGGCAGTGGTTACTCAGGTGCTAAAGGGTCTGCGTGCTCCTGCACTAGCCTGGAAAGAAGTGGTTTCATAATGAAGAAGGTAAAGAAATGCTCTTGTGGCCCAGGTGCAAGTAGGGCTGGGGGTCCTTCAGCCCTGCTAGATACGAAAGCACACAATCCCTTCCAGGGCCCCTTGGAGAAACCTGGACCCAAACACAGCTGAGGCCTCCAGTGCAGTGCAAATGCACCTGGGCATTCCACACCTGACCCTCAGTGGGAACTGTAGGTAGGGCTGCAGCACCATCACCCTGGCTGGGAAGTAGGGTGTTTACATAAGTGCCAGTATCAGGCTACCCTTCATGCCTTGTAAGCCATTTGGCTTGGTCCTAGCCCTATGACCAAGGTCACCCAAGTGTCTGGGCCCTGGGTGAGCAGGGACTCCTTAGGGCTGAGCTTTCAGCTCTTTTGAGCCTGGGTCCTGCTATATTCATCCCTGTCCCTTTAGCACATGGTACAGTTACCTCTGCCCACTTCTAAGTCACAACCCAGGGCCTTTCTATCAGCTGCCTTCTGGCTGGTGTCAGCTAACTCAGATGACACCTCCAGAGAATCCCAGGGAAGAAGATGGTCCCACCTGAGAGAAGTCAGAGCTGTCTACTTCCCAAAGGCTGGAGCTGGCCCCACACTCTCTATAAACTACAGCCAAGCTGGCAGGATGCCCCTAACACCTTTGGTTCATTGCCATTCTGCTCTAGCTAAAAATAGTCACAGGGCCTGTCAAAAGACTTCCCAGCAGAGGTCCCCTGGAACCTAGTGCTCCCTTGTGCTGCTGTGACCCACCTGAGGAGCTGGTGCCCCTGGGGCAGTGTCTTCAGCCAGGTCACACCCTGGCCCCCATGGCCATTCAAGGTGGCCACTGTTCTTCTGGTCTGCAGGCTCCAGATGTGCACCAGGCCACTCTGAGACCTGTTGGAGATAGGCAAGGCAGAGACAGGGGCAGCAGTCAGTAGACATCTTGAACTAGCTCCAGACCAACACCACACACAGCCAGTGGAAGATGATACATTAACTGGAGGAGACTTGACTCTGAACTGAAGGTCAGCAGAGGTGGCCAGAGGGCCTGGGGTTGGAGTACTTTGTCAGAACTCAGTGGTGTGAGACAGAGGCAAGACTATCTGCTCCTCCAAGGAGTTCCAGAGTGGACAGTGTTTCAGGCAAGCGCAGGGCCTTCTGCCAGCACCTTAGGTAAGCACCACACTCTGGGAAATCCAGTGTTGGACATCACCCTAAGCTTGGGGTAGGACAGCTGTTACTCACCCCGAGAAAAGGAGTGGGCTCCCCAGAGCTTGGGATGGTGGGCCGAAATGCAGCGTGTTCACAGGTGACTGTGTGCCTCGGAGGACAAACGTGGGACCAGGCGGTGGTGGTGACAGGGCTGCCATGTGGTAGATGCAGTCCTGGGGTGCAAGGGAGAACATGTGAGTGGCAGAGAGCTCTCTATTTCTTCAGAAGGCAGCTGGAAAGAGGCTTCTAGAAAGCTGTTGGCTCAGTACTCAACTTCTGTCCCTTTTGGGAAAAGGATGCTTTTCTCCATCATGCAGACAGGCTCTGAAGCTGAGGAACAGCCAGCTCTTGGCATGAACCACACGGCTGCCAGAAGTACAGCTTGTTGGGGGCTGCACACCCCTGGCCCTTTGACTTTCTTTGCCTGCCTCAGACCCTTTGCCTGCTGGAGTGAACTAAGCAAAACAACTTGTTTACCTGTGCCTGCAGCTGCTCTGAGCACAAGACCCTGATGGCAGGGGAGTGGGTTCTGATGAGGCCTGCAGCTGAAAGACCCCCGAGAGCTGGAGTGTGTCTATCAGTTAAGGATCCCTATATAAGCTTCCCTGGAGCACAATAAACTTGGCATTCTTGTATCAAGGATGACCCGTGTCCCTGTCTGTCTATGTGCGTGTGTTTTTAAGTTTCCAGCTTAGTTCCCGGCTTGCATACTGTCCTGTAGTGCAGGCGCTTCAGCAGCCCATCCTTGCCTCAACTGTCAACCTGTCATTGTTCCTGCCCAGCACGTCCAGCCCTCCCCATCCCTGAATCCCCATCTTATCTATCAGCTCTGGTATCACAAAGGTTCAAGCCTGCCCCTCCTTGGCAATCACATCCTGGGAACCCAATATAGAGGTCTTGCTGCCTCTACAGTAGAGCACTTGCCTACGAAGCTCAAGGCCCTGGACTCCACTTCTGGCACCACAGAAAAGGAGCCTTCGCTTGACCAAACTTGATTCAGGTTCCCGGACCTTCTTGTAGGCCCACATGAACACTTTTAGCAAAAACTCAGTCAGTTTAGTGTCACCCATACCCATCATCTGCGTGCCTTCGAAGCCATCTGCTGACCCTGGTCCGACTTCAGCCTGGTCCCCAGACTCCTACCATGTCCTCTTACCTATTTTCCATGCACTCCCCCCATGTTGTAGAATATATTTATGCTGTGTGAAGATGTGTTGCTGTGATTGGTGTAATAAAGAGCTGAATGGCCAATAGCTAGGCAGAAGGTATAGGAGGGACTTCTGGGGATAGAGAGGACTCTGGGAATAAGAAAGGTGGAGACTCCAGGAGGCATAACAGTCACAAGCCACATGGCAGAACACAGATGGATATAAATGAGTTAATTTAAGAGCTGGTTAGGAACAAGCCTAAGCTATAGGCTGAGCTTTCATAAATACTAAGTTTCTGTCATTATTTGGGAACTGGCAGGACAGAGAAACACTTGTTACACTTCTACCTGCCCCCTGCTATAAACCCTGACTTGTCACCTTTCAGAGTTAGGTCTAATCTCCTTTTCCCACGAGAGCCCACGTCCTTGTCCCTATGGTGGTCCACGAGTCAGGTGGTCAAGACTGACCCTGCATACTCATAAGCACTCATCCTGACACCCACTGGACTGAGTCTAGCAGCAGGCCTCACTGCTGTGCCTCCCCTGGGAGCCCTCCACTCTGCAGTCCCTTTCCTTCCCTCCCTGCCTGGATGATGAATACCATTCTGGCCCCAGTGCCAGCACCTGCTCAGCAGACACGTGCTTACAAATTAGAGCTGCACGGGGTCCTGAGAGTGCTACAAGCAGCCCTACTGGATCCTGGCCCAAACCACTGAAACTTTTAATTATTTTTGTTTGTTTGTTTTTGAGACAGGATTTCTCTGTGTAGCCTGGCTGTCCTGGAACTTTCTCTATAGACCAGGTTGGCCTCGAACTCAAGAGAGCCACCTGCCTCAGAGTGCTAGGATTAAAGGTGTGTGCCACCATTACCAGGCCAGAACTTCTAATTATAACCACTCTGTGAAAAGCATACTCTTTAATTTTGAGAAAGTGAGGCAGGAAATAATTGGGTGAGCTGCCCCAGATTCCTGGGAGTGGACCTGAAATGCTCTTAAGGCATGTGCCACCAAGTAAAAGGGTACATGTGAAAGGGCAGGACAAAGTCATCTGGTCACACCCACAGAACTGCTGTCTCAGTAGACAGACCATGCCTCAAAGCACAGGACTTGTATTTAAGACCTGCTAGGGTCTACCTTGCAAAGAAGAAATTTCCAGTGCTCTAGATCACACATTCAACCTTGTCTGTAGTCTACCCCCTCACAGTGCCTCAGCTGGCCACTCTTCAGAGGCAGGGCTGGCCCCAAGGCCACAAGCTGGGATGAAGGCAGAGGAGAAAAGGTCAGAGGCAGACAGCAGGGAGGCAGCAGGTTGTTTCAGGCATCTTTCCACTGGGCAAAGGCGCATCCTACTCTACTTACATGCAGCCTGCACAGCAGGGAGAGGCAGGTCTGTCCAACTTGGGTGGCAGCTGCAGCCATCAAAAGAACATGGCAAGGAAAAGAAAGGAGCAAAAGAGCTGGGCAGGATTCTTCCAGAGAGGAGATGATTGGGCTTTAAGGCTGGTGTGGAATGTAGGAAGAGGGACTACAGGCTGAGGCCACACACAGCGACAAGCAGTAAAGAGGCCAGGGAGGCAAAGGCTTCTGTAACAGGCAGCCTCCCCAGGACAACCCTATCAAGTACATCTCCACCAGCATGCCCCAGTGCCATACCTCCACACTATCCTACGCCCTCCCCTTTCCTCTTTGTTACAGGAAAGGCAGGCATGGGCTCTGATCCATACCACAGTGGAAGGCATACAGTAGCCAGAGCCAGGCTACCAGGAGACCACCAGGCCCTATATGGAGGGTAGACAAGGATGGGGGAAGGATCAGGACTGTGCCAGAGAAGGCCAGGAAGGTTTGTTACCATGCCAGTGGCACGAGATCAGACACATATCTCATCCTACTGACCTGATGCAGGTCCCACCAGGTCAAGCCTTTTCTAGGCCAACTCTATGCTTGGACCCTGACTCCCTCAAGGGCTTTCAAAGAAAACAAGGTCACCAGGAATGCAGGTACAAGCTGCCACATCCCCTCTTTTCTGTTTTTTGGTTTTTTTCTGGTGGGGGGAATAGGGAGAGAGCTTTAGCTATACAAAACTCATCATTTGTTAAATGCTAACTCTTCGCAATGTCTACAGAGAAGACACGACCTACACTGTTCACAGACACACGCCCCTGAAAAGATCACAAATGCTAGAAGAACTGCCTTGAACAGGTAGTCCAAACAACAGGTCCAGAGGGCAGCTGTGGGCTCTCCAAAGCCCACAGCTGCCTGTGTTCTTGCCAGATACAGGTCCACAGGCCCTAGTTCCCCCACTGCCGAGAACTTAGTCTCTTACAGCTCGGAAACTCCAAGGCCAGGATAGGGGCATCCTGCCACCTACATTCAAGCAATGAGCTCTGGCAGGCCACCCCCTGTGGGAGGCTACTTCTGTAGGCACACAAGTGCAATCCAGATACCACACACACTGTAGCCATGTTAAACACAAAAGCTCACACTTATACATGCATACATCAATACACACACACACAGATGCAGCCCCTTCAGATGTATTCCATACATAAGGGCATACAGGCCCTCAGGTACACACCAGAACACATGTGTACACTTGTGCTCACATGCACACTCATGCACATACATGTGTAAGAGTTCTCACACACATGACCCTGGGCATTGCCAGCCGAAGCTCAGCCCACACTTGCCGCCTGCCTGCGGCATGGTGGGAGTTTCCAGAGCCTCCCAGCAGAAGGCTCATTGTGAGGTGATGAAATCAAGGGCTCCTCTATTGTCTCCCCAGAAATGCAGGGAACAAACCCGTCACGTCACGCTGTTACAACAGTTGAAAAGCTCAGGCCAAAATTATGCATCAACAATTAAGGGCTCCATCATTTTCAGGCAATTAAAATAAATGCTTTATTTGAAAACTAATTAATTCTACCTACATATTTTTCCTATGACAATATCTTATGATTACTTGATTTATGACACCTAATTATTCTTTATTAATCTAATTGAGAATAATTGTATAATCCTATCTCTCCTGGCCCCTGGCCCCTGGCCACCCTGGGTGGAGGCCGCAGACCTTGTGCGTGGCCCATGCAGTGCTGCTGCGTGGTGTTGAGGTTCTACTTCTCGTCTCTTGCTCCATGAGTGGAAAGCAAATGATCAGAAAACCATGCAGAGCACACTGGGGTTCTGCCTGCTCTTCAAGATGTCAAAGCGAGATAGATTATTTAAAAAATTTCCAGGAGAAACAACCTGGCAATTTGGGAAATGGATGACCTTTCCTATAAATGCCACAAGTGCCGAAGGCCCTTGGCCCAAACATGGTAAATAACAGCACCTCCCTGGGCAAATCATAGCAGCCTTTGTCTAGAGGCCTCAGGGTCATCCTCGTGGAGCGGTTCCCTCTCTGTGACTCTACTGCTAATTTCATGTCAATCTTACACAAGCTAGAGCCATCCATGAAGAGGGAACCTCATCCATCAGACTGGCCTGCAGACAGGCATGTGGGGGACATTTTCTTCATTAATGGTTGATGTAGGAAGGTCCAGACAACTAGGCCAGACAAACTCTTTGCTCCCCATATGCTTCTGGTCCCAGTGTTTTATCACAGCAACAGAAAGCAAACTGGGGTAGAGGGGATATATCCCAAATCAGATCTGAAAAAAGATCCAATCTGGTAAAAGGTTGTTGGGAAGGTTTCCATGGTACTCTTTTGTGATTACTAGTCATAGAAGGAAATGTGCCTTTACCATGGAGACATCTAGCTGTCACCACCTTCCCCAAATGATAAGACGTCTATGCCACTAATGATAAACAATAGGCATTGCTTATCTCCTGATGAGATACGATAAAGTGTCATGGCGCCATCTGCAAGAACCCATGCTGACAACTTTCAGACATGAACCTGGCCATGGAAACAGACACATCCAGACATGGTACACTACACAAAACTAAAAAAATTTAGTTTAGGCTTGTGAAAATGGACAAGGTCAAGAGAAACTACAGACTTAAAGCAATATCAAAACCAGCTGGGTAGCTCTCAGGAGGCAGAGGCAGGCAGGTCTGTGAATTCAATGCCAGCCTGGTCTACAAAGTGAGTTCCAGGACAGCCATAGCTACA
>JAQHUG010000294.1:524185-552495 GCA_028555095.1 Dicrostonyx torquatus
ACTTACACAACTTTCTCATAAATGTCCTCATTTTGAATCAGTTGTTTGTATCTATGGGCACAGCGTAACATTTCAATACATGTACACATGGTGCCATGATGAGATCATGGTAATCAGCACATCCATCAGCTCAAACAGTTATTTCTTTGCACTGGACAACATTCAAAATCCTTTCTACTAGCTATTTTGAAATGGACTATCATCAACCCATTACCCTGCTGTTCTTCTATGTCTATCCTCTTCTGGGTTGTTAATTGGCACTTACATGGTGGTTCACAAACATCTGTAACTCCAGTTTCGGGGAACCTGGGGTTCCAGAAGATGTTCTGTCTTCCATACGCACTGCACACATATTGTGCATACGCATATACTCAGGCAAAACACCCATAAACAAGAAAGACTAATTTAAAAACAACAAAATATTTATAGAGTTCACACGCATTAAAGACTTGGTCTTCAGAGTGCTGCTACTGGATAGTGTTGGAACTTTCAGCGGGTGAGACCTAGTAGGAGACTCTTAGGTCATTATGGGGCCTGCTCCTGAGCAGGACTCTTCCTTTGCTTTGTTGCTTGCTTTCCATCACTGCCATCAGGTACTCCTGAAGCCTAGTACAACTGGTACTAGGACTGGCACCTCTAGACCTGTGAGTTAATAAATCTTTTCTTTTATAAATCAGTTTGCTTAGGTATTTGCTGTGTTAAAGCAAAACTGACTAATACATAAGAGAGACAGCACTTAGTTTTATTCTCTGTATAGGGATGTCCAATTTTCCCAGTTCCATTTATCTAAAAAGACTGCCATTTCTCCAGTGCACATTCTTGGTGCTTCCATTGAAAACCAGCTGACTGAAGAACAGGTAAGTTGCCCATCTACAGAACTATCCCATTGCCTCCGTTCAGATCCCAAAGACCCCATCCACTGCTACTCCTTTCCTCTCCACCATCCACTCCTAGTGCTATGTCCCTGTTCAAGTGCAGGCAGGTCACACCAGCCAGAAGAACAGTTAGGCAAACATGAGGAAACTCCTTGCTGGACCAGAACAGAAGACCAGAAAGAAACAGAAACCAAGGAACAAATCACTCATTTGAAGACAAATCAGAAATCGACACCTAGACCTATAATTACCCCAAACCCAGATGCCTAGAGACCAGCATAAGAACACAATCAACAACAGCCAAGATAACACATCTAGAACCCAGCTATCCTACCACANTACTAAGAGGGGCATGAGAGATGGTCAAGCAGTTAAACAGAACTCACTGCTCTTCCAGAGGACCCAAGTTTGGTTCCCAGCAGCTTTATTAAGTAGCTCAAAACTGTCTGTATCTCTCAAAACCACCTGTAACCCTAGCTTGGTGGAATCTAACATCCTCCACAGGCACCTGGCACACCTGTGCACATGTCACACACACACACACACACACACACACACACACACGAGAATAAATTACCTTGAAAGTTAGATAGAATTTTTGACTATTTATTTGTGTGTGCATGTGTGTGTGTGTTTTCCCTTGGGTGGAGCTGTGGGCAGTTGTAAGCCTCCTGGCATGATGCTGGGAAGAGAATTCAGGTCCTCTTAAACAGCAACAATGGCTCTTAATCACTGAGCCATCTCTCCAACCCAAGTTATGAAAAGAAAAAGTACTATAAGAAAATAAAAAGACAATCCATCTGGGGGAAATACTTGCAAACCATATATCTATATATCCATAAATAACTTGTATGATAAGATACAATGTAGTTCAATGGTAGAATGCATGTAAGCTGGATCCTGAGGTGGAAAGGTAGAATCCATACACTGAGTATTAAAAAACTGGGCTGGCACACATAAATGGTAGTATGTTTGTGAAAGCACACACATACACACACACACACAAATAAACAAAATGTTCTTTTAAGTTTTTAAAACATGTCCCAGTCATGGTGACACATGACTATACTACTAACACTCAGGAGGCTAATACAGAAGGACTGGTGAGAATTCAAGGTCAGAATGAACCATGGAGCAAGTTGAAAGCCAGCCTAGAATACAAAATGAAACCGTCTTAAAAAACAAACTAACTAATAAAACCAATGCTGACACTGCAGCTTGGTGGTATAGCCCTTGCCTACCATGTAAGACCCTACCAGCTGACCCTGGGTTTGCTTACCAGCACAAACCAAAAACAGTTATTATTATCAGCTGACAGGGTGGCATACAACTGTAATTCCATCACTCTGGGGGATGATCCTGAGTTTTAGCCTAACCTACTACATAGAGAGCCCCTGTGGAAAAACAGTAAAATCAACAACAAAATGAATTTTACATTTTCCAAATAAGACAATAACAAAACATATTTAAACAAAAATAAAAATAGTAAAAACATTTAAACAAGCATTTCACCATAACAAGTGGTTGCCAAATAAAAGCATGAAAACATAGTATTTTTGGTCATTTGGTCATTAAAGAAACACAAAATAAGACTATACAAAAATGTCACTGTGTGCTTGGCAGACGGGCTCAAATGGAAAGAGCTGTCACTAGTTCCTGGAAACTGTGCCAGGCAGCACAAACAACCACACTCTGTAATGGGATTACACAGTGGTACAACCACTTTGAAATAAAGTTTGGTCATTTCTTTAAAAACAGTCCCAAACTGGAAACAACTCAAACATCCATCAACAGCTGAACAAACAGCCGCAATGCACACAATGGAACATATGCACACTCGACTGTGAAAGGTAGGAAGCGCTGACACACGCTTCAATGTGAATGAACCTCAAAATAATCAGAAAGAATAAATACTCTGAGTCTATTTATATAAAATTCTAGGAAATGCTAACTGACCTACTGGGAACCTAGGGAAGGGAAGTGTAGAGAAGGGGGAGGGGAATGCATACAAAGGGTGGGAGGAAACTTTGAGGACAATGTACCCATTGTGCTTAAGATCGAGTGGCATATTATCCCAGGTGTTTGAAAACTATCAAGCTGTTACTTTAAATATGTGCAGTTTATTGTATATAAATGTTTCATTTTTCTAAAACTTAACAACTAAAACAAAATTAAAACCAATTAAAAATCCATTAAAAAGGGCTGAAGAGATGGCTCAGTGATTAAAAGCAGTTGCTGCTCTTGCAGAAGACCTAGCTTCAGTTCCCAGCACCCATACTGGCTTACAACCACCTGTAATTCCAGCTCTAGGAGATCCGACACCTTCTTCTGATTTCTTCAGGTATAAGGTACACAGGTGGTGCACACACATACATGTAAGCAAAACACTTGCATACACAAAAATAAGATAATAATTATAAATAATTTAAAATAAACCACAAACTGGGTAGTAGTGGTGCATGTATTTAATTCCAGTACTTGGAAGGCAGAGGCAGGCGGATCTCTGGGTTCAAGGCCAGCCTGGTCTACAGAGTGAGTTTCAGGGCAGCCAGGGCTACACAGAGGAACCCTGTCTCAAACAAACAAACCACAAAACACTGTTTAAAATGCACAAATGGTAAATAAGCAGAAAAAGTTGTTCACCCATAGCCAGCAGGGAAATGCAAATTAAACAAAAATCAAGAGCAGTAAGTATCTACTGAGTGTCTAAAAGGAAGAAAAGGCAGACAAAAGCAAATGCTGCCAAGAATGTGGCACAAATGAAACTCTGAGGTTGCTGATGAGAAGGTATGTGTGAGTGCTTTAAGAAAGTGGCAATTTCTTAAATATACACACCACGTTCTACCCAGCAGTTCCATCAAAAGTCTATACATGAATGTTTGATTTCATCATAATCTCTGCACAGAGAAAATAACCCAGAAGGCTCTCCTCAGGCAAATGGGCTACAATGAGGAACAGGCTATTGACAAATCCAATAGTGTGGATTAGTGTCCAGAAAATTATTGTTTAAGTAAAAGGATACATGATGTACGGTTCTGTTTATGGAGAATTCTGGAAAAGGCAAAAGTGGAGGTGGGAGGAGAGACTGTAGGCTACTGGGGTCAGAGAAGAGGAAGGCTGTTGAGGGAATGAGTCTTCTGCAGCCTGATGCTGCTGTGGTCATGGTAAGCCTCATTGGGGCAAACACTGCTGCTGCTACTACTAAAGTATCTTCGACTCTATGCTGAGGTAAAGATTTTATGGAAGCCGAGCATGGAAGTATGCACTAGAAACCCCAGCACTGGGTGACTGAGGGAGGACTGTAAACTTCAGGCCAGTCTGGGGTACACTGCCAGCCCCCTGGGGTGGGAGGGAGAGGAAGAGAGTAAAGAACTGGAGAGAACTCCTAAGCAGAGTCCCCAGTGTAGCTGTCTCGCTCCCACACTGTTGGCTCTGGCTCTGTAGTGACTCCCTTCCTCAAGGTAACTACAACAGAGAGCCTGAGGAACAGCGCCTCTGTCAGCCGACCAAGGTCAACACTGGCAGCGGGAGGCCTGGATGACACACACTAATGATTTTAAGTGAAAACATAGGCACCTTATCTTTATCCTCTTCCTCCCTAAAGCCATGGCCTTGGTGTGACCATGAGGCAAACAAGAGGCAAGCCACTAAGGAACATTCTCCAAGCTCTGGATGCTGCATCTCACAGCTGCCTGGTTAGCGACAGTGAGAAGGAGAGGAGACTGTCAGAGTCAGTAGACTAAGGAGATAAGAGAGGAAATGTAATGAGAGGTCCCAGGACAGAAAAGGACAGTAGGTTCAGCTCAGGAGTCTGCATTCAGCCTGGATTTCGGTCCTCAGTGGTGCCCAACTTAAGATCTCAATGAGAGTGAGAGAGGACTCCCCCTTCTGTGTACGCTAAAATGCTCAGCCCCTGCTCACCTGGTCACTCTCTGGGAGACTGCCTTCAAATAAAACAAACTATGTAATATATGTGGGGTCATTTTCTTGTACTTTGGTTAGTGGTATTTAATTTACCACTACTATACAATGAAAACTCAGTTCTTGTTTAGACATATCTGGCTAAAAGCAACATTGCTTCTGCTTTTAAGACAAGGTCTTTCTATGTAGCTTTGACTGTCCTGGAACTCAGTGTAGGAGGTCCTTCTGTATTTCTGTTGCTTTCATTAGTTGAATAAAGAGACTGCCTTGGCCTTTTGATAAGGTAGCCCTTAGGTGGGCGGAGTAGACAGAACAGAATTCTGGGAAGAAGGACAGACAGGCAGGTGCCATGCTTCTGCCCAAGATGGATGCTGGTTAGACTCATGCGGGTAAGCCACGTCCTCGTGGTAAACACAGATTAATAGAAATGGGTTAATCAAGATGTGAGAGTTAACTAATAAGAGGCTAGAGCTAATGGGCCAGGCAGTATTTAAATGAATACAGTTTCTGTGTAATTATTTTGGGGGTTATGCCGGGCATCAGGAACACAGCCCGCTCCTCCTCCTACACCTCACTGTATAGACCAGCATGGCCTCCAACTCACAGAGATCCTCTTGCCTCCTAAGTGCTAGATTAAAGATGTGCACCATCACGCCTGACTAGCTCTATTTTATGTGTATGGTGTTTTGCCTCCATGTATATATGTGCACCACATGTGTGCAGTGCCCATTGAGGCCAAAGGAGGGCATTAGAACCCCTGGAACCATAACCATGAACATGCTGAGAACTGAACCAGGTCTTCTTGAAGAGCAAGGGCTCTTAACCACCAAGCCATCTCCTAGCCCCAGAAGGTACTTTCTTTGTACACAAAGCAGCATGCCATGAAAGAAAGCCAAGGTTTTTCCCTTCAGCCCATGGCACTTGTCACAGAAGGGAAAGACTCAGAATTCAGAATCCACCAACCGGGGCAGGTCTGCAGGAACACAGACAAGGCCATAAGCAGACACACAGGAGATGCACAAAAAGGTGCAAGGGGGCTCCTCCCACCTCCTGCTTGTCCAGAACCATCCTCCCGCCTCCTGCTTGTCCAGAGCCATCTTCCCACCTACCTCCTGCTTACCCAGCACCATCCTCCTGCCTCCCGCTTGTCCAGAGCCATTCTCCCACCCACCTCCTGCTTGCCCAGCACCATCCAAGATCTGCTGAGAACAAAGTAGGCACTAGCTGAGGAACTCTGGTCTCAGCAGAGGCCTCTCTGATGGGAGAAATCAGTGGCATCAAGGCCCAGAAGCTCAGAACTGGCCCCTGCTGCGGCTTTGGCCAGTGTCCTGACTGCATAGACAGTTCTACATTCTCTCCTCCATGGAGCTGTACTTTAGATGCAGCTGTGGCCTTGAGCTGTCCAGCCAGACAACTGGCATGTTGCTCAGTGCTTCAGCTTAAAACTCGGGCACCCAGAATTGGGCTCGGCCCTCTGTATTTGTGAAGTGCAGTGTGACCAGCACACCATGGATTCCATACAGTCCATCAGAAACCAGCTTCCAATACCTTCTCAGCCTCTGAGACTGAAAGCCCACTGAGAAATATCACTTTTGTGGCCTTGGCTCTGAGCCTAAGAGTTGGGTGGGAGCTGCCTCCAGAGCAAGCTAGCAAAGACCTCAAAGCCTTTGAGGGGTGGTCTTGCCATAAATAACACCAAAAACATTTCCATCGGGGCAAGGCCTGCCTCCGTGTGCTGCAACAAAGTTGTGCTCTTTGTCATGTGCTGCCGGCTCTGGTCTCTAACTACATCAGATGCTGCAGTTCAGCCCAGGAAAGATCCCAGGAGGCTGGACCTGCCCCAGCCACATCCCTGACCATGCCCATGCAGCCCCTCCCTGCCCCAAGTGCGCGGGAAGCAGGTTTGCTGAGGTAACTCAAGATGCACAAAGAAACCATTCCTGGAATGGGGCTCCGTTCGGCGACTCAGAGTCAAAGGCGCACTTCATTGCTGCTTTCCAAATCCCAAGCATTGTCAGGGCCTTTCCCCTTTGAAGCCTCGCTGAGTGATTGAAGCGTCTACTTTCTGAGGGGCAGATAGCACTGGGCCAGTAATCTGACTCTAAGCCACGGGATAAAGGTAGTTTGTTTCCTCTCAGCCTGTCTGTCAACACCTCCTCAGTAATTAGCCCTAATTATTACAAAGGGCCAGCCTCCCATTCGGTTATTAAATCAGAAATGGTATCATGGCTGGGCATCTGTCAACGCCCCAACTGGCGACCTTCGATTCATTGAATCCTCTGTCAGTCTCCGCCTTGGGAAGTACCCAGGCAGGCAGGGAGGCAGCTGCTTCAAAGATACAGAACGCAGGAAGCATTCTGGGGCAGTAGGGAGGCAAGGAGGATGGCAGGAAGACAAGGAAAACAGCAAAGAAGGTGGGTATCTGCAGCCCAGTGCCAACGTGGGAACTGGCACCTTCCCCAAAGCGTGGAGAACAACACTCTAATCACTGTCTCACCTCACTTACTCCAGGACTGACCACTGTCAGTCTGTGAAAGTGTAGACTGCGGCTCTTTCCCCTGGAGGACAAGCTAGCTGCACTGGGACATAGTCCATGACACAGGCAGGCAGGCTGCAGCCTTGGTAGACAGCTTGGCCTGAGGCCCAGGGAAGCCCTTTACTAGCTTTGTGAGGCTGCACAGGGCGTTCTCCATGCTGACCTGACACCATATCCCTGAAAGCCCTGAGCAGGCATGGCGACCCGTGCAGCCTTGGCCACAGTCTTAACTTCTCTCTAGGAGAAATAGGTTGCTGCTCATTCTACAACAGAGGCCTAGCACCTGGCAAAGCATTGTTCTAGCTCTGAGGTGGTGCTACCCCAGCAGGATTCATGTACCTCCCTGGGGGCAATGTTCAGCCCATCCTCCACACCTCCTGGCCAATAGTACCTTCCAGTCACTCATCCCATCAGGTCTCATAGGCACCCTCTCAACAGGCCCCAATGACTTAGGTGACAGAAACCAGCTACAGCCCCAGCTTCCTATTAGGCCTGCCCTGCTAGAGACACAGCCCATGTGACAGACCAGGGCAGTAAGCACAGCCCTCCTACCAGCCCACCATTGCTAATTCTTTCTTCCAGCAGTGCCACCATCAAGTCCCTGTCAGGTACACAGCTGAGTCCTTATAGCTAACAACTGTCACAGTGGCAAGGCCAGGCCAGTGGAGTAGCATGGGTAGGTCTCAGGAGCTAAGTACATGAGGTGGTTTTCACCTTGCTGCTTAGAAGTCTCTTGGTTGTACTGGTCAGCCTGCTATAAAGGTTCAGGCACTGACTGAGCTAAAAAGTAATACCAGGAAGGAGCTCCTAAGCTGCAGGGCAGATAGGGTTTCTCCAAGAATGACCACCTCAAGCTGCACCCAAGTCTATTCACTGCTTAGGAGTTTTCTAAGGAGCCTAAGGTATCAGAAAAGAAACCTGCTCTAAGGCACTTATGGGCAGAGGTGGGAACCCAGTCAGCACCAGGCCACAGCCCTTCTTTGTCTACACATGAAAAGTCTTGCTGCTCTAAAGGAAATGTGAGTGACCACCTTTTGTGCTAAAACCAGCTTTAGGCCCAGTAACCAAGTCTCCTTAGAGAAAATGTCCTTAGCCACGGTGGTGGGGACAACTGTCCATCAGCACCAAATGTCTGGGCCCTTGCACTGTACAGGCAGACACCAGGGACAGAATGGGGGAAGGGGAGAAGTCAGATGTCTCTTTCCATCTGCCTGGTAGGTCAACCATTGGTACAGCAGAAGAATCCAATGAATATACAAGCATCTAAGAGCCACCTACACGCCACGGCTCTCAGCTTGCTGGCCTCACCACCCACAGGACCCTCCAGGGCTCAGTGTCCGCTCCAGAGGAACACTAAGGTAACTCAGGGCTCCTGCCATCCTAGAGCGGAGGATCAAGCACATTGCCCACAGACACAGTGATTCCCAGGATGTGAGACACAAGTACTGGAAGGGCTGGGTGAAGAGCACACCAGAGCCCACTACACTTTCCTCTCCCTGGAACCAAATGTGATTTAAAAATTAGCCAACATGAGGAACAAGGTGCAGGTAGATGTTTCTCTACCATAAAGTCAGGACTCCTTATAAAACCAGCTAAGAACAAACCAGACCAGAGTATAATCAGTGGCTGAGGCCAGACCAAGTCTATGCTCCATGGAAAAGGAGAAACAGGATCCTCTGCCAGTCAGGGATAGAACAGGCTGCACTCTGGCATGTATGTGTGCACACACACATACACACACACCTCAGTGGCCCCACACATGAAAAATTTATTGCTTGCTCAGATTACACAGCCATTATGGCTGTCAGATTCTCTGCCCATCACAGGCCTTGACAGAAGACCTCCCTTATCCCAGTCACACTAACAAGAAGAGTCCAGGCTTCATGTCAAAGGCAACACATGAGACTTTAGGAAAACAGAACAATGCCTTTGAACCCTCATGTAGGGAAAATTTTCTTAAATAATAAATGAAACAAGCCCGTGTACAGAACAGCTAGGAACAGCCTACTCAGGGTAGAAACTAGCAATTCTCACCCCAAGACCAAGGCCCTGAGGGGCCCTGCATACAGCACAGAGGGCTGCCCACAGCACTGTTGAAAACTACAAAGATGAAAATAAAACCCATCTTGGGCATTGTTCTAGGATGAAGTACCCCAAATTCTTCAGCTGAATCCTTGTCCCCACTGTGTGACAGAACCTGCTTGTATTTGGATAGGATAAAGAGGTAATTTGGGTAAAATATCTTTAGAGTAGGCCTGATCCAGCATGCTTGGTATCCCGGTAGATTAGGACATGGAAACACATTCAGAGGGATGATTGGGCAAGGACACAGGGAAGATGGCCACCCACAGACCAAGGGGAGGCCTTAGGAAAAACATTCTGCCTGCAACTCAACCTTGGATTTCTCCACTCAAGAACCATGAGAAGACATACTTCTAGTCTGAACACGCACACTGTAGATTACAGGTCCACCCTTGCTCCACAATGGCCTCTAATGTGAACAGCAGCTTACTCAGCTTAATACTGAGTAACTCACCTGTGGTGGTTTGAAGAAGAACGACCCCCACAGGCTGATATATTTAAATGCTTAGTCACCAGGGAGTGGCACTATTTGAAAGGGTTAGAAGGATTAAAAGATGTGGCCTTGTTAGAGGAAGTGTGTCACTGGGGGTGGGCTTTGAGGCTTCAAGAGCACATGCCAAGCCTGGAGTCTGTCTGTCCCCCAGCATCAGGATGTAGCTCTCAATTACTTCTTTAGCTACTGCTTCAGTGCCATGGGTGCCACCACGCTCCCACCATGATGAAAACGGACTAAACTGCTGAAACTCTAAGTCAGCCTCCAGTGAAATGCTCTCTTTTAAAAGAGCTGCCTTGGTCCGAGTGTCTCTTCACAGCAACAGAAGCATGACTAAGATGCCACCCCACATGAGGAGGACCTTTGGCCACAGTTGTGTAGGTGGGGTGACACATATCAGCATTGACCCATGGTTCCCCGCAGCATCACCTGACTGTGTGATAGTATGTCAGATGGGGGACGTGGTGGTAAGTGTCTGACGTACAGCAGCAAACAGAGTGTATCTAGTCCATTCCCAGACACACGGATGGATAGCAAACGA
Organism: Dicrostonyx torquatus; assembly: GCA_028555095.1. NCBI lineage: Eukaryota > Metazoa > Chordata > Mammalia > Rodentia > Cricetidae > Dicrostonyx > Dicrostonyx torquatus. The sequence goes on from JAQHUG010000294.1 coordinate 534,634, forward strand.
GGTGCCACTCAGGTCAGTGAGACTTGTAAATTCTAGCTGGTGCTGACAGAAGTTGTAAGAATGACAGCTTTACTTGCTCTACCCCTGCTGCTGGATCTTTAACTCTTCTAGTTTTGCTGTGCACAATGTAATGACAATCACAGGGGCTGAGGCCTCAGCCAGGGCACAGTGGATATCCTCAGTCAACCCTCCTGAGCACCCAGTGAGGAAAAACTATTTAATACCTAACAGGGGTCAGGTGAAGAAACAAGGTGTGACTAAACTCAGGCTCACTCTCAGATCCCACACACACGATTACATACCACAACTATCCACAGCATTAGCACGTGGGCAAGTGGTCAGATGCCTGGAACCACTGGCATGGTGAAACCTAAGCATTTTATATCCCCACCAACAGCAAGGAGCCCATTGGCCATACCCTTGGCAATTCCGGACATGTCAACTTTTTTTTTTTTTTTTTAGTTACAAACTGACTGGCCCATTAGCTCAGGTCTTCTTATTAACTCTTATAACTTATATTGCCCATTATTAGCCCATTATTCTTATCTGTGTTAGCCATGTGGCTCAGTACCTTATTCAGTGAGGCAGCCACATCTTGCTTCTTCTGTGGTCGGGTCAGGACTCCGGACATGTAAACTTAAACTCACAGAGCTACTCCTGTTCTCTGAGAACTGCTCTAGTTTGCATCTGTTAAAGGCCTGGTCCCCACCTAGGCTCTGCTGGGACAAAGTGGAGCATTTCAAGACACAGAAGTGCCCTTGAAGAGGATACTGGGTCCTCTGTCCCTTATGCTTTTCTCATCCGGAACATGCGGTGAGTGGTTCTGCTACATGTTCCCACCATGATAAGCTACCAATAAGCAGTGGACTAAAACCTCCAAATTGTCACCCCAGACCTTTCCTCTTCACAAAGTGATTATCTCCGCCCTTGTTACAAAAGGAAGCTAACTTGTTACAAAAGGAAGCTAAATTGTTTTTTCGTTTGAGGCAGTGTTTCTTTGTGTAGCCTTAGCTGTCCTAGAACTCTGTAGACCAGTCTGACCTTGAACTCAGAGATCCTTCTGCCTCTGCATCCCAAGTGCTGGGATTAAAGGTGCAAGCCATCATCACCATCCAGCGCTAATGAGCATTTTTGCAACTTTAAAAAATGTCTTTTAATCCACCCTGAATGTGTGCTGGCTCAACTGATAACAGGTTCCAATACTTTCCAGAAAGCCAACTAGTTATCAAAATGGTTTTTCATTTGAAACACCACCAATAATGTACTAAATTTTCAATTTATATGGCTCTAAAAGGGTTTGCCTCACTATTGTTTCTCTATTCTAAAATCCAAGTGCTTCAAATGTTGCAGCTTTACAAAGAATTTCAATGTCTCAGAGGACTTCATCACCAGTATTTCCTGGCTTAAGATTTTCCTTGGAGATAGGTCTTCTAAAAGCCTTTTGCTAGGGCCCATGACCTATTTTTGAGAGATGTCAGGATATTTCCCAGGGAAGTGAGCAGCACACACTAGTCAGAGGCTTGCCTGCCATCTTGTCTAGCTCCCAGGGAGTCCTCCTCTAGGCCATCAGTCTGCATGCCAGCATGGGTGAAGGACCCCAGCCCTGGGCACAGGTCTAATGTGAGAGCCTTCTCTCCTGAGGAGTGGATCACCTGGTGGAAGATTGTGGCTGATGTCACTGTAGACAAGCTACACTGTAACAGTCTGGAAGACCACAGTCCAATCTTCTGTTCTACCTACAGACACTTAGGAGCAGACAAGCTGGGCACTGCAACTAAAATAAAAGGCCCTCCCTCCTTTCCTCAGGAGCAAGAGCCCAACCACAGTGGGTGAACTCCTCCTCTAAATTAGACCAGATTAATTTCCCAGGTCACGGAGACTCTGCTCTTAAGCCTGCCAAACAGCAGGCTTTCAGACATAGGCAGACCATTACCCAAGCCTTTAAGAGATGCCCCAGGAAGATCAGGGTCAGCATGAACGACAGCAATTTCAAGCAGAAAGGTTCAGTTCAGGCCCACCAGAGGTAGGAAGGCAGATGCATTAGGGGTCAGCAAGATGGCAAGGGCCAGCAAGTAACTAGACCATCATCCCAGAGAGCCATTCCAGGTTCCACCATGAGAGCCACAGGCAGGTCCAGCCAGAGACAACTAAAAAGAACAGTTGTTCAGCGATGGGCAATCATAGAAACAGATGGGCAACCTGGAACAGAAGCCCAGGGCTACGCAAAATCACTTCTGTGAGCAACATTCCCAGCTGTTTCGTGTATTCATATACATGTGATGTCTGTGCTTAGAAATAATTAACAAATAAACCACCTGGACCCAAAACATCTCCTAGCAAGTTACCAGGCAATCCAATGACTTGCTCCGAGTTTCACCAGATGCTTGCTCATCATGGCTCTCCTATAGCAGCCAGCTGTTTTTCAGTCTATGGTTCTGTCAAAGTGTCCAAGAAGGTTTCCTCTCTCATCTCAGAACTCTAAATAGTCACACGCTGTGTCCCCATCCTCAGATCAATTTGGCTCAAAGGAGTGTGTATGCTCAGCCTCCCTAAAACCTCATCCTTGTGCAGAACTGGTCTTTCTTCATTCCAACCCCAGGCCTCACATTCCTGTCTGCTACCTGCTCTTCTCTTTACCCAGAGCTCTCTCTCAGAAGTCAGCTCCCAAGACCACCCAACACCTGGTACTCCTCCCCCATCTAACTCCACCTCCTCCAATCAGACCCCCTCACCTTTATAGCCTAATTTGGGAAATACTGCTGCACACCTATGACACTTGGCTGGGCTCTGATGACAGAATGGGAAGAGAACTTCTATTCACAAATAAGAACTATTAGCAGCAGTAAGTCAACTCATATTTATTGAGACCAGCAATGCTTTCAGGAACACTTATCTATGCCAAAACCTTGACATGGAAGTTCAACCTGCCAGGAGATGCAAGTCATTTCCATCACTGGGGTTTTAAGTGTTGAAGCATCAATGTAGCAGAATACTGTGTGTGCGCGCACGCGTGTGTGTATACACTTACAAAGCAGGCAGGGGCTTTTTTAAGTATAACCAGGTGTAGAGAGAACGCTGCCATGTAAAAAAGGGAATGACTAGAGTTGAGCCTAGCAAGAGGCTCCTATCCTCCTGCATTTAAACCTCCCACCCAACTGGTCAGGGCTTCAAATAAGTCCACAGAAAGCATGGTTCTCAGCCAAGATGTCATCTTATCCCTTAAAAGGATGAATATGGTTGTTTCTGCACTGCACATTAGAAATGAAATCCACTGAAGTGTGCAATGACAGAAGAGTGATTTTTTTTTAAAAAAAGGCAGTATATGCATACAATTATTTAACCATATTATCTAACCATAAAACAACACCAACAAAACAAATCTAAGCAACATGGACCCAAAGGCACTGTTGAGTAAAATAAGCTAGGTACAGAGAGACAAATGCCATATATCTGCACGCAGAAGCTATAAAAGTTGATCTAGGAGACGCAGAAGGCAGATAATGGTTAACAGGACAGAAAAACCAGGAGGAGACATGAAGGTTAGATAACTCCACAGCACAGTGTGCACTTAAGAGTTAACAATAATGTATTTCATATATTACAAGCAACCACACGGAGACTGCAAATACAATCCTATACAAAGAAATGACTAGCGTTTAAGAAAAGAAAATGGCAGTCACCAGAGTGGCTCATTATATCTCTGCATCCAATTATATTATATTATACTCCACAGAAAAAACGATTTAGTCCTAGCACTCAGAAGGCAGAGGCAGGGGGTTCTCTGTGAGTTCAAGGCCAGCCTGGTATATGTCAAGTTCCAAGCCATGAAAGGTTACAGACTAAAACATTGTCTCAAAAACAAAAAATCAAACCAAATGGTTTAAAAAGGAGCAGCGGCTTCCTTTAAGCAGCCTTCTTTCCACTGTAGCCTAGCATCACAGGTCAGAGAGCAGGGCAAGGGCCCAGAAACACCAACAGTGCTACAATCTGATGGGGGTGGACTACAGGGTATTTCCTGTAGGAAGTGGCCAGGTGGAACAGCACTCCCAGGTGTGGGGTAGGACCTCAGCTAGAAGGCCAAGACAGGCCCACATTCTGGTAGGAGCAGGGTGAGTTCACATCTTTCTGTCTGACGTTCCAGCCGTGGGTCGGCGGAGTCTTCTGTAGGCAGCACTGTGCTGTCTGGGTGCTGTGGGGCCCCTTGCCGTGCACAGCACTTTATCAGGAGGAGCACTGCTGCACATCTAGACTATGTTCGGAGCACGGATGAGGAGTAGGGAACGTAAGAAAACGGTGGTTCTTGTAGGATGTCTGGGACATCGTCCAGCCACCGCGGGGTACTCAGATATTTCCTGCTCTCCTTAGGTTTTAGAACTCTTCTGTTTTCTGAGGTCCTCAGCTCTCTGGATGACTGATTCTAGCTTGTAAGAACTGGAGTTAACGAATTTTGAAAGTACTGAGCCAAGCCTGAGTCTGTGTCCTTTGAACGGGAGGTGGCTGGCCTCATAGCACTACAATCATGGATGCATTCAGAACCAGACTGGGTCGGGGGCCCCTGGGGACCAGGGAGCTCTCCCTGTCCAACTACTGCTCAAGAACTTTGGGTATAGAGTTAGGCCTGAACCAAGCAGGGGTTAAAGGGAGGAGCTAAAGCAGGCCTCAGGGGAAAACCCATACTGAGTGCTAGGGTCATTAAGAACCCAACCATGCAGTGTCTTACTGTGGGCAGCTATGGGGCCACTGGTGGAAGGCTGAGGACAGGAGACAGTCCTCTGCCTTCCACCAGTGGCCCCATACTCAACAAAACTGTTTGGGTCTTGAATAACTTCTTTGAGATCCTGTCAGAACAATTCATAATCATCAGGCAAGGGCAGGTCCCTATTGAGGTAGGGAGCCACACAGGCCCAAACTAGGCTAGGCCTGTCAGTCAAGTGAGGCTCTCACAGATATAGTTGAGACTGTCCTGATAGTGTTCCAAGTGGAAGACATATATTTCCCAGTCTAGCAGCCATTAACAGCCATCAAAGGTACCAGGTTGGAGCCAGGAACCCAGTGGAAGTCCATCCTGAGTGGCCAGGAGTCACAGGCCAGCATCAGCTGGAGGGCCCCTTTCTGTAGGTTTACTGCTAGAAGAATCATTAGCTGTGCTATTCCAATCCATGGTGGTGTACATGCACGGGGTTCCCACAGCAGGGTCTCTCAATTCAGGAATCCACCAAGGGGTCATGCCGTGAGGTATCATCCGTCTGCTGCCAAGGGCGTGCACTGGTGAAACTGGCTGCCACCTGGGTAGGATTACTAGGACTCTGCCAATGGCACCTGCCATGAGGCATGCCAGGAGTAGAGGGAAGAAGGGCCCACTCAGAGCCTGGTGCAGACAGAAGAGGCAGGCACAACACAACAGTCCAAGAAGCAGCTGGACAGGGTGTGGCAGACTGCCATTCCAGGGAAACGCTGAGGACCAGGGGAGCTGAGCCGGTAAGAGTCGAGGGACTGTCAGATGCAGGCCATCATCCAAGGAAATCTGTTCAAAAACAAGGTGGGGAAGAGCAGGAACAAGGCCCAACCATCATCACTGAGCTGGCAGGGCGGCATCAGGCAGAAAACCCCCAGGGACCTGATTAGCTGCTCAGAGTAGAAGGAGGGGCCTAGCGGCTGGCCTGGGAGGGTGAAAGAAACAACAAATGCTGTCTATGACTTTAAAGGTGTAGTGATAGACACTGTCAACTCTAGAAGGGGCCAGATCAGACCATCAGGGAATATTAGGGCAATGACAGTAGCAACTGTCATTTGTACCATTTGTGTGTATCACAGTACCACTTGTGCTAATGCTGACCACCCACTACCCACAACTGAATACTATTATCATTGCTATGGAAGAGTGGCAAACTGATTTGTGTGCAGCCACACACCAATTAGTAAAAGGCAGCAGAGGAGAACCTGGCTGTAGAGACAAACATAACCACAAATCATTTCACAGGCTATGGACTACCCTTTAGAGTGGAATGAGTGGGCTCCTGCCTGCTGGAACATTATAAACTGCTAAGAACGGAGCATGCCAAAACATCCTTGCACACCCAACAAAACAGGCACTTCTGACAAAAACAGGCTGCTTTGCTTGGACTGTTTCATCCTGCTCCCAGGATTCCAGAGACCACCTGCAGGCAAATCTACCCAATCCTGAGCACAACTTCCTCACCCCCATCCCAGTCAATAACCTGGCACTATAACCCCCATAAGTGAAACTCTGCAATTCCGATTTGGAGTTTCTTCCCGTTACCACCAGCACCTGGCCAGAGCTCCCTTTGATGGTTGGACCCACCCTTATTCCAAGCTGTGGTTACAAGGCCACACAAGGAAGGAGGACAAGGAACCTTCCTCTGGGGCTCACACACTGCTCCAGTCTCTCTGGAGAGGGAAATCCACCACTTGGGACCTCTCTCAACGCTTTGCTCCATCCCTGCACACACAGCCCAGTTCTCCACAAGCTCTCTCCTAGGACCACCGAGTCCAGCATATATCTTCACACCTGGCTTTCCATGTGTTTACGCCGACCCAGTTACTTTCTCCAGAAAGGTACAGCAAGGTTGATCTTGGTGCCAGCACCTCCCAAGGGGCTTGCAACACTTGGATGCCAGTACTGCCAGCACCTACCTCTAGCACCCAAGCATTCTGGACCATCCCAGGCAGACCCCTGACTCACACCTCCAAGTACAGCCCTTGACCTGGGATTCTCATCATAATCACCAGCCAGATACAGTCTCTCAGTGAGTTCTAAGAAGTAATGCCCACAAGTCAGGTCCCAGTCCCCAAAGCTAGGTGTCAAGCTGCCCATGAACACCATTTTGCATGGCCAGAAGCCAGTGTGCCACCCAGACCTCCCGCCCCAACTATGAACCTTAGATGTTGTCTGCCCATTTACCTAGGTGCCTGAGTGCCTCTGGCAACCTAGGAGAGAGGCGCCCCCACCCTTGCACAGTCAATTCCAGCTTTCATTAGGTCTCCCTAACCCGGAGCCAGTCACTCACTTGCTGAGCTCAAGAGCCCCCCCTCCGCCCGCCCGCAATGCCCTTGCCTAGCAATTAGTGGAACTCTCTCTCTTCTCTCCATCAACCCTGCCTGGCATTAGGCAATCTCGCTCCTCTTCCTGGACTGGACAGCAATCTACTAGAAGACTGAGGGCCGCGGCGCGTGGGAATCATTCTCCGCAAGCTGGGCAGCACCTGACACACTGGCTGAGTTCTTTGCTCCAAGACCTGGGAAACCCGGGAACACAACTTGCCCAAAGCCAAAAGGTGAATGGAGGCTAGACTGCCTGCACCGCCCACCTGCCCGCCAGCAACCGCCATGCAGGGATCCAGCTCACAAGTTCCGGGTCAATGAAGCCCACCTACCTGACGCCGCCAGGGTCAGAGGATCTGCAGACGGACACCGGCCAGAGCGGCGTGCTTCCGAGGCCAAGATCCCACAGCCACCTGCAAAATGAAGAGCGAGGAGAGCCTGAGCGCGATCAGGCGAGCGGGGCGTGACTCCTCCGGCCAGAGCCCACACCTCAGCCCGCAGCCCCACTTCGCACTGACCCAGCTCCACTAACCCGGCTGCCGAGATCCCAGCCTGACGCAGCCGGCTCTCAGGATTCCGCAGAGCGCCTCGTCAGCCACGCCCCTCTCCGGCGTGCACACAGCCACTCTGGACGCGCCCACTCTGGAATCCCGCACCCCTCACGCTCGCCTTCCCGCGGGGCTGCGCGCGCACGCAAGGCTCGCCGCGCCTGCGCCGTGAACCGCGTTGCCTCTCCCTTGTAGACATCCGACCGAGCCAGCGCAACAGCGCGGCGCGGGGGGTGATGGGAGCGCGTGCTTCGTGCCACGCCTAGAGGCCGCGTGCGCAGGCGCCGGCTGGTCCTGTAGCCCCCGGGAACAGAGGCGGGGTGCCGCGTTAGCAGTCTTTGCTGTCAACTGGAGGTTTGCCCTGCGCCAGCATGGGTCGCGAGGGCTCCGGTACAGAGTGGCTGCTTAGCCCGCAGACCTGGGGAGCGCATCTTCTGAGTGGCAGGTCTACACAGCACCTCTCACCGCCTGGCGCCCATGCCCAGAGCCTGAGAAGGCCCGTGTCAGCATATTTCCACCCCAGCCACGAGAGGCAGGCCAAACTGGCAGCACATCCCTCCACTTGGAATCATAGTACCTGCAGGCTATGTGACAAGCAAGCAAGGCCTGTGACTTTCCTCGTCTCGTGGGTGTGCGTCTGAACCTAGAAAGGGCGGTGACGGCTGGCTGCCAACGCCTCTTGGACGAGCCAGTGCCTAGCCCAGTGTGCTGCCCAGCCCAGCGTTAGAGAGTCCAGTCGGCACCCAGACATTTTAGAAAGACCAGGAGAGCTTTTGTGCCCCTCGTATGCATATGAGGGTTTGTCCCTCTAGCTCCTTCGTGTATTCGTGATGCCATCCCACAACCCAGACACATGTGTTTAGACACATGGACGGGACTGGAAGGCTTTGCTGCGCGGTAATACTTCTGAAAGCAAGCACATGCATAACACACCAGCTCCCTGTCTGCCCTGCTCTGGTGACTCCTTTCCTGAAAGAGCTCTGAAATGTTATCTGCGTTTACACCCAAACTCACTTGCTTTGATCCCTGAAAGGGGAATCAAAGATCACATTGTACCTTCCAAAGGTCTGTGGGGCTTTCAGTAGCCTGAGCCAAAAATAATAAAAGTGGCACCCAACCAGGAAACACCTCCTTGAAGTGTGAATGAAATTTGGTTTTTTTTTTTTTTGGTTGTATCTTTCCTAATTGACCTGATAATTTAAACTTCCTCCCTTAAGGCGGGGGGGGGGGGGCCTCTGTGAATTCCGATCACCTCAGGCCCCAAGCATCTGGAGCTAACTCGGGACTTAACAACAGAGTAAGCAGCAGGCTTATACAAAAGACCACACAACCAAGTCCCTCCTACATAGGCCTTTTTCCAAATTGCCTTTTAGTTTTATTTTAGGGCATCACTTCAAATGTGCATGACAAAGTGTATCACGGTAACCACAGCAGTAATATTCCTATTCACAGGGCTGTGCAGTCATCACCACCGTTCCCAGAGCCATTTCACACACTAGAAACTCCATTAAACAGAGGCCTCCCTCATCTCCAAACCCTGAGCGCTCATGGTGAGTCTGAATTTGCCTGTGTACCCCACACACCTGGTGCTCACACAGTGTCCATTAGTGAATGTATTTCGTTTAGTAGGTTTTCAAGATTCATCGATGCCATAGCATGTGTCTAAATCGCCTTCCTTTTCAGTGTTGACTGGGGCGATGGCTCGGATATTAAGAACATTAACTGTTCTTGTATAGGACCTCGGTTTGTTTACTAGCACCCACATTATGGCTCACAACCATCCATAACTCCAGTTCCAGGGTATCTGATGACCGTTCCTAGTTTCTTCAGCACCAAGCACATACATGGTTCACACACATGCAGGCAACACTCTTACATATAAAAATAAATAAAAACATTTTGTAAAGAGCCAGACTTTAATTCCAACATTCAGGAGGTAGAGACAGGTGGATCTCTGTGAGTTCCAGGCCAGCCTGGTCTACATAGTCAGACCCTATCTCAAAAACACCCAAAAATAAAATTAAAGTGACTGATTCCTCTTTTGAGTGTTCCCATTTTGTTTCCCCTTCATCCCTCTTGACACTGAATTGCTTGCACCTTTGGCCATTGTGGGTGTTCCTCATTAAAGGAAGTCAGGACAGGAACTCAAACAGGGCAGGAACCTGGAGACAGGAGTTCATGCAGAGGCCATAGAGGGGTGCTGCTTATTGGCTTACTCCCCATGGCTTGCTCAGACTGCTTTTTTACAGAAACCAGGACCACCAGTCAGGTATGGCATCACCCACCATGGACTGGGCCCTCCCCCATTGATCAATAATTAAGAAAATGCCCTACATCCTGATCTTATGGAGGTATTTTTTTCAATTGGTTCCCTCTTTTCAGATAACTCTAGCTTGTATCAAGTTTTCATTAAACTAGTCAGGACACACTGTAGAAGATTTATTTCAGTCCCTGGTTTTAATTTTTAAAAATACATGTGTTATGAATATTTTATGTGCATTTATGCCTGCATCATATGCATGCCTGGTACCCTCAGAAGACAGAAGAGGGTGCTGGATCCCTGGAACTGATTTACAGGTGGTTATGAGCTGCCATGTGGGTGCTAGGAACTGAACCCAGGTCCTCTAGGAGGGCAGCGAGTGCTCTAAGGCAATGAGTTATCTCTCCAGCCCCTAATTTTAATTCTTCAGCTATACACCGTAGAACTGCTAAGTATTACCGTAAGTCTGCTTTGTTTTGTGATAAACTGCCAGTGTCCCGAGATAGTTGCATCATCTTCTATTGCCATCAGTAGCATACAAGAGCTCCAATTCCTCCACAACATGCCAAAAAGTAGTTTTGCTCTCAGCTTGGTATGTGACTATTCAGTTCCCCAGAACTATTTATTAGAGAGATTGTCCTTTCTCTGTCTTGACACTTTTGTTAAACGTTATTTGGTGCTTTGGCCTCTTGGCTGCTGCACCTAATTCCTCTCTCTTCTCTCCCTTCCCCTCCCTATCTCCCCATATGGTCCAGTTCAGCCTGGTCATGTCCACTCTGGACTCTCCCAGATGTCCCTGCTTCTGACTATACTCTCACACATATCTACAATAAACTTTTTTTTTTTTTTTTGGTTTTTCGAGACAGGGTTTCTCTGTGGCTTTGGAGCCTGTCCTGGAACTAGCTCTTGGAGACCAGGCTGGTCTCGAACTCACAGAGATCCACCTGCCTCTGCCTTCCGAGTGCTGGGATTAAAGGCGTGCACCACCACTGCCCGGCCTACAATAAACTTCTTCAACATTAAAAAAAAAAAAGTCATTTGGTAGGGCTGCAGAGACTGCAGCTCACAACTGGCTGCAACTCTAGTTCCCAGGGATTCAACACTTCTGGTCTCCAAAGGCAGTGCATACATGCGTTATACATATATTCAGGCAAAATAACCACACTCATGAAATCTTTTTTAGGAAGTCATCTGATACTGCATGCAGCTTACAGCTATCATGAGCACCAGTGATTCTAAATATGTGTGTGTGTTTTTTCTTTTTTTTTTTGAGATAGGTTTCACTATGTAGCCATGGCTATCCTGGAAGTCGCTCTGTAGGTCAGACTAGCCTCGAACTCACAAAGATCTGCCTGCCCCTGGTTCCCATGTGCTGGGATCAAAGGTGTACACCACCATTGCCCAACTGTGTCTCTTTATCCATAGGGTTTTCTGTTATTTTCCATTGGTCTATATATCAGATTTAATGCCAGTACCACACTGTTTTGATTACTGTAGCTTTGTAGTTAAATTTGAAATCAGGAAGTATGAGGCCTTCAAGTTGGCTTTTTATTGGGGGGGAGCTACTAAGGGCCCCTTGACACTCTATGTGAATTTTAGGGTCTCTCTCCCTTCTTTCCCCCCTCTCTCCTCCTCTTATTTTCTTTCTTACTGAGGCAGCCTCATTCTGTAGTTGAACTATCTCACTCCTTCACTGAATATTTTCTGTCACTGCTGGTTGAATGTGTTGATGCAGAGTTCACAGATGTAGAAGACTGTAGGCATCTGCATATCAACACATACTGCATATCACACATTTTTTGAAATCCTGCTGTCTCAGCTTCTCTTACGAGTGCTGGGGTGCCAGGCATGTACCACCATGCCCTGTTTAGGGTAGATTTTTTCTATTTTTCTAAAACACCATTGAAGTATTACTAGTAACTGCTTAAGTCTTTAAATCACGTAGGGCATATTGATGTTTTAAAATGTTGGGCTGGGGTCAGGCAGTGGTGGTGCAAGCCTTTAATCAAAGCATTTGGGAGGCAGAGGCAGGCAGATCTCTGTAAGTTTGAGGCCAGCCTGGTCTGCAAGAGCTAGTTCCAGGACAGCTAAAGCTGTTATACAGAGAAACCCTTTCTTGAAAAACCACACACACACACACACACACATACACACACACACAGTTGGACTGGGGCTCCAGGTGTGATGCACACCTTTCGTCCCAGAACTCAGAAGGCAGGGGGCTGGAGGATCTGCGTTAGTTCAACACCAGCCTAATCTACATAGAAAGTTCCAGGAAAGACCCTTTCTCACCAATAAGAACAGCAACTCTTATTTATTGGGGGGGGGATAAATAAACTGTTGGGCTAGGGTTGTGGCTCAGCAGTAGCCCACATGCCAGAATGAATGAGATCTGGCACAAAATACTAAATTTCCAATCTGTGAGCATAGTAGGTCTTTTCCGGTTTTTTTTTTTTTTTTAAGTCTAATCCTTTTCAGCAGAACTAAGTATAGCATCAGAGTCCTGTAATCTCACAACTCAGGACGGTGAGGCAGAAGGATCCTGAGTTTGAGGCCAGCTTGACCTTTATAGCAAGAAAGTATCTAAACATTATTTTAAATGCTTATCTGTGTGTGTGTGTGTGTGTGTGTGTGTGTGTGTGTACACATATGCCACAGTGCATGTGTGGAGGTCAGAGGGCAACTTTTGGGGTAATTCTCCTTCCACCATGTGTGTCCTAGGGATCAAACAGGACTTCAGGCTTAGCAAGAAGCACATTTACCTACTGAACTATCTCACCCCCTCACCGAATATTTTCTGTCACAGCTGATTGAATGTATTGATTCAGAATCCACAAAGAAGATTTTATGTAGGTATCTGCATATCATTGTCTTAGTGAGGGTTTCAATTGCTGTGAAGAGACACAATGACCACAGCAAAAAAAGAAAAACATTTAATGGGATGGCTTGCAGTTTCAGAGGTTCAGTCCACTATCATCATAGTGGGACATGGTGGCATGCAGGCAGACATGGTGCTGGAGCTAAGAGCCTACATCTTCATTGGCACACAACAGGAAGTATACTGGGACACTGGGTGTGGCTTGAGAGTATATGAGACCTCAAAGTCCACCTCCACTGTGACACACTTCCTCCAACAAGGTCACACCTACTCTAACAAGGCCACGCCTCCTAATAGTGTCATTCCCTTTGAGGGCCATTTCCATTCAAACCACCACAATCATCCTATACTGTGCAAAACACACAAATACATTGTTATTATTATTATATTGCCCTGTAGAAGTGCTCAGGAACTTCAGAGACACAAGGAAAGTAGTAGCAGTGGACACCTCTGACTTGTTCCTATCTTAAAACACACCACTAAGTGTGACATCAGCTACTGTCACTCATCCCACCTTTGTGCTAGTATAAAGTTTTCTTCCTTTAAACTTTTGTTATTCAAATTTTATTTTATATGCAATATGTTTAGTCTTGCATGTTTATCTTACCACATGTGTACCTGATGTTCTCAGAGGCCAGAAAAGGGCATGGGATTCTCTGGAAACTAGAGTTACAGACCTTTTTGAGTCACTATGTGGGTCCTTAGTCTGTGCTCTTAACTGCTGAGTCATCTCTGTAGCCCCAGAATTTTCTTTTTCCTGAGAGTGGTTTTCAAAGATAAAAAAAAGTATGATAAATTTAGGCAAATGTGCCTTCTCTAATAATGTAGTTATGATTTTTTTTACCATTTGGTTAATGTACTAAACTACATAAATTGAATGTTCAAAAGAAACCATCTTAAATTCCTGGGATAAATCCCATTTGGCCATAGTAAATTCTTTGTATGTGTTGCTAACTTCAGTATGTTCATATTTTAAAAGCATACCTCAACAGAGGTATTTCTTAGGGTAAATACTCCTCCTGTATGTCCCTTTCTCCTATCTTATCTTGATATGGGGTCTGGCTGTGTTGCTGTCTTAGGAAGTATTCTATTGCTGTGAAAAGACACCATGGCCTCAGCAACTCTTAGAAAAGAAAGCAGTTAATTGAGGCTGGCTTACAGTTTTAGAGGTGTAGTCCATTTTTATCATGGCAGGAAGCATGGCAGCATGTAGGCAGGCATGGTGATGGAGACACAGCTGAGAATTCTATGTCCTGATAAGCAAGCAGCAGGAAGAGAAAGACACTGAGCCTGGCTTGAGCTTATGAAACCTCCACCCCTAGTGACACACTTCTTCCAACAAGGACACACCTACTCCAACAAGGCCACATCTCCTAATTTTTCTCAAGTAATGCCTCTCCCCTGATAACTAAGCATTCAAATATATGAATATGTTCTTATTCAAACCACCATATTGCCCAAACTGACCCCAGACTGGCTTCAAGGGGACCTCCTAGCTCAGCCTCCTGAGTAGCTGGGACTGTGGGCACATGATACTAGACCTGCATCTGAACAGATATCTAAAGTTGTAAGTCCCCTCTACAGCACCCCAGAAACACCAAGATGCTGATGATTACAAGTCTCACATCATTTCCCTTTGATTTAGCATGAAGAACTTTTGCTTTTTTTTTTTTTTTTTAATTTTTGTATGGCTGGGGCAGACTGTGGGGCCACTGGGAGTGAGACCAGATTTATCCCTAGTGCTTATACTGGCTTTTTGGAACCCATTCTTTTTGGAGGAGTACCTTGCTCTGCCTAGATATAGTAGGGAGGGCTTTGGTCCTGCCTCAAATCAATATGCTAGGCTTTGTTTACTCTCAGTCCATGGGAAGCCTTACCCTCTCTGAAGGGGTGGGATTTGGGGGAAGGTGAAAGGAGTAGAAGGAGGGGAGGGAGTGGGAACTGGGACTGGTATGTAAAATGAGAAAATATAGGTGGTTTTTTTTTTTTTTTTGAGACAGGGTTTCTCTGTGGCTTTGGAGCCTGTCCTGGAACTAGCTCTGTAGACCAGGCTGGTCTCAAACTCACAGAGATCCGCCTGCCTCTGCCTCCCGAATGCTGGGATTAAAGGCATGCACCACCACTGCCTGGCGAGAAAAGATAGCTTTTGAAATAAATTAATTAATTAAAAAATTTCTTGAGATAAGATCTCATGTAACCCAGGCTGTCCTCAAATTTCCTATACAGCCAAGGATGGTCTGGAACTCTTGATCTTCATGCCTTCCACTCAAGAGACTGGGATTACAGGCATGCATCTCCATGTCTGGCTATAACAGCTGTTTTAAACTTTAATTCCAGGGGCTGGAGAGATGGCTCAGAGATTAAGGACCTGAATTCAATTCCCAGCAATCATATTGGTTTTTCATTTTTCCCCTAAGCATTAAAAAAAAAAGACAGCATCTTTGGATAAGAGAGAAAAACACCCTTTGAGATAACAGCATGAACATTCTGTAGGAGCCCTGAGCAGGTGTCTCACTTTGTACAGTGTCTGGGAAAACATTCAGGAAGGAGACCCTGTACCAAGTACTACCCAGTCAGAGGAGGGAAATGCCAACCAAGACAGAGGCCAAGGCACACTTCTGGCCTATGACAACCACATAGAACAAGCAGAAAGAGCAGGCAAAGGCCAGTTGTAGTGGTTCAGCACTCCAGGCAGAGGCAGGCAGAGCTCTGTAAATCAGAGACTTGAACATAGAAAGTTCCAGAGTGGCAAGGCTAATTGAAACTTTTTCAAAAGCAAAAAAGAAAAGCTAGACAGGCCAGGTCCCAGCAGCAATAATGCTCAGGGTGGTTCTGCCAAAAATGAGGACCAGCAGCTGCCCATGGGTGTTGAGAATGTCCACGGCAGAGGAACACTTCAGTCCATCCATATGGCCTCCTGTGGCATCAGGCATCTGGTCCTCTCAGCAGCCTTTGGCCAAGTGGGTGGGGTGGAGAGCGAGCCTGTCTGAGCTGATGATGGCAAGTCTCGCTCACATTGTGTCTGGGTCTCCTAGTATAGCTGCCCGCCCTGGCATGCCTGGGCACTGGGGAGCTGACAGGCACAGCAGCTTCTGAGAGAATGAGGGCATGGGATAGGAGACTTGGCTTTGCAAAGAATGGGCTGATGGGAACAACAAACTCCATTTACACACAGCTTCCCTCCAGGAGACTTTGAAAATTAAATACTCCCCAAGCTATGGAAACCCAGCCACAGGCTGAGTGCTAGAACTTTATTATTATAATGGGTCGGCCCAATTCCAGCCACCACAGGCAGAACAATGAGCCATTGAAGCCTTCTGAAGGTCTTGCCTCCCATCAACCCTCTCCCTCAGGCTGGGACCTGGTACCAAGGCCTCCGAGGGGAGGGCAGTAGAGCAGACATGCCTGGTTCCTGGCTTTGCCACATCAGTTCAGAGACTCCTGGGAGAGCTGGGAATTGCTTTCCTCACTCATCAAGTAGGGCCCCATAAAAACTACCAGGAGAAAACCCATACGCAGACAGCTTTTATACGGACACGCCATTGCACAGCTTGATGCGTGTGGGTCAGGAGGTAACTGTATCTGCTTGTAGGGAAGTTACATGAAGATGCTGGAGACACAGGTGCTCTCCTTATGCCTGGCCAGTGTGTCTTTCCAACATGAGTAGAGCAAAAGAGACAGCAGGGTGCCCCTGCCCCATGCCAGGGTGTGTACTGGGCCCACACTGGGTGCAAAGCCCTGGGGTCAGTGGCTGCAACTGGGGCAGGGAGCTGTGCCCATCTGGCTATCAACCCCCAGTTGCTATGTAACAAGGTCACACTATATCTTGTTTATGGTCCCACTTTATTCCCAAGCATTTGGTGTTATTTGATCATTAGTTTTAATCCCAAAATATCCAATTTTATTGGGAGAGAAAAAATTTAATTTTATGGAACTACAAGGCCCAATCACTGTCCCATGAAATCTTAGAGGAGATTAGACAGGGTCTGCCTTGCCCATCCCTGTTGCCTTTGCTCCTGGCTTTGAGTTTCCTCCCTGAGATGAGGCCTCACCCTGCCCAGTCAGGCAGCTGGATCCTCGGGCCTATCTGGATTGGCCTATGAGCGCCTAGCACCCTGCTCTAACCCTGGTGAAGGCCAGCTCTGAATACAGGCCTGTGAAGGAGCCCTCTTACTGCCTACTGGGAAGGCCACGTGTGCTCCTCAGATGGCACTGGGATGGCTCCTGGGACCCCAGCTTGGGTTTCAGTATTAGGGTAACCTGAGTATCATAAACCACAGCAGGGCTGAGATTAGGTGGGCTCAGATCTAAGTTGCTTTGCTAGGCTCCTGGGAGATGTGAAGGTTTCCTCACTGCCCTTGTAGCCACAGGTGCTTGCCTGTGGACCAGAACATGCAGGGCTTCCCAAACCCTTCAGTGGCAGGACCAGAAACATGAGAGTTCTTAGAGAACTTAAGGGAGTTGGGGACAGCAAGGGGAGGTAGAAGTCAGGTTCCAGCAGCAGGAAGGCTCAGGGTGGTTCTGCAGGAAAGTGAGGGCCAGCAGCTACCCATGGGTGAGCAGCCATGGCCCTGGCTGGCTCACCATCAAGGTCACAAGGTCACATTAAATGTGCCTCTATTCCTCTTCTTCCTAGGACTGCTTCCCATCCAGAGTGGACAGCACCGATGTTGGATCTTTGGTGGACCTGGCCACACCAGGTGGGCAATAGCAGGGATGCGTGTGACATGAAACTGCATGGAGAAGTGCAGGGGACTACCCTGCATGGAGAGGTACAGGGGACCACCTTCAGTTCCTGGGTATAGAGGTGAGTGTGACTGCGGTTTCCTTACTGAGGACCTGTGTGTGGCACCAGTGGGAACTCATGCTCATTACTGTCTTCAGTCACTGGCAAAACTTCACCCTGCCACCATGGGTTCTGGAAGCAGGAGCCATGACCCCAGTCACATGTGCTGGAGTTAGGATGTGAGCTACAAATAAGACCCAAAGAGTAGCCACATAAGAACCTGATGGCGCCGGCGGTGGTGGCGCACGCCTTTAATCCCAGCACTCAGGAGGCAGAGGCAGGTGGATCTTTGTGAGTTCGAGACCAGCCTGGTCTACAAGAGCTAGTT
>JAQHUG010000294.1:561576-591193 GCA_028555095.1 Dicrostonyx torquatus
TGATATATATGGAATAGTCAGGGGCGGGGCTGGAGGCTAGGAACCTCAACAGTGCTTCTAGTGTGTACGGAATAGTTAGGGGTGGAGCTGGAGGTTGCCGGACCACAGGGCCTCAGAGGAAGGCAGTCAAGGGCCTGCCCTAATGACTCCACCCAGGACAGCAGGTGGACACTGAGTGGGACCAGAGAAGCAAAGCTTTGCCACACACTAAAGCTGCCAGAGGCTTCTGACTCCCCTTGGTTCTGGAGCTGCCCAATACTCCTGTCCTGTGGAGGCCCCATACTATGTTCTGCCAGGAGCAGTCCCAGGAAGTAGCCCCTGTGTACCAGACCTCCAATTCATGGAAGAGCTCTGTGGCAAGAGGCCATTCAGGCCCTCTTGTTGGTACTCTCCTACCTCTATATGCTCCTGACCATGGAGAGCCACAGCATCATCCTCAGACAACCCCACACAGCCATACTCCAGTGGTGTAAAGACAGTCGTGGGAACCTGGAAAGTAGGTATGGAATCAGATAGGCCTCTTGGGCCCCCCAAATTGAAACTGTATCCCCTCAGTGACACTTGAGTAGTAATCTGAGGCCAGGGACCCCGCCATGCACAAGCACAGCAGGTGGTCACTCATTGTTCCTGGACTGGACCAGGAGCCAAACCACATACACCCTCTTCTCTAGAAGAGGGATTGAGCTTCCTGGAAGAGCCCCACTGCCGTTACTGGCACAGGTTTTTCTCTGAACCTGTCGCACCGATGTGCTGGTCCCATGACAGAGCTCAAGAGATCCTGCCCATAGTTCCCAATGACTAGGGATCTGGTTCATATGGCCCCCAAGGACTGTGTCCTCCTGCTCATATGTGCACATGCACTCACATTCACATGCTCACATGTACATATATATCCATGCACATATACCTGTGCATAGGCATGAATGTATACATACATGTGCACATACGTACCCCACACACATGCAGGCACATGGTGCAAATGAACCCTTCAGTGCCAAGCCTTTCCCAGGTTGGATTTGGGTCCTAAAGGAACTCACGTTGCTGTAATCCATTAAGGCTGAGGATTTCCCAAAGAGCCTCTGAGCCAGCAGCTTTCCTGCCTTGATAGCTGTGGGTGTCAGCTCAGGCCGCCCCTGAGGGAAGAACACAACAGCACTATGTTCCAGGCAGCCTGTACAGATGCTACACCACCACCCATCGCCTTCCTGTTGAAGACTCCCAGTACTGTGCCCCAAGCTTTGAGGATGTAGACATGACCTGTGAGGGTGTGGACACTGCTACATGCTGTGAAGATCTGGACATCTTCAGCATGCAAGGCTGAATTTCCCACATTGACAATCCCAGGGCCCCTATAGGTTTACTTATTACTGCTGTCTTCCCTCCAATCCACCTCAGGAACATGCCCGCGTTATCATCACTTTCTCTAGAAGAGGAAGTGAGTTGCCGGGCATAGCCCCGCTACCCTCACTTGCACAGGTTTTTTTCTGAACCCATCACACCAATGCTCTCAGAGTGTTAGTCTCATGACAGAGCTCAAAAGAGACCTTGCCATGGTTTCCAATGACTCAGGGTCTAGTACATATGGCCCCAAGCATGTCACGTGCTCCTGACACACAGCTTGACATGCATGTCATGGTCCATGACAAATCCCAAATCAGTGTTATTCCACAGGAGACGCCTCTGTCTCAGGGCACACCTTGCCTCGGGTGTTCCTGCTTGCAGCAGCCCAGGCCTTCACTGCCAATCACCTCTGCAGCAGGAAATGCAGATGCTGTTCGGCATTCCAAAAATGAATGAAGATCTACAGAGATAAATTCAGCTTCCAGCCTGTGCATTCCATCAGGCCTGAGGAGCCCAGGAAACAGTCCCACACAGCACAGCATAGCACATTGTACACCACCACTACTTCACCCTGGGGCTTTGTAGCTGCGGGCCTGACCTGACTGCAGCAGGATTATTGGCATTGCTTGCAATGATCTTTTAAACTGTGTCGTGAATTTTTAAAAGAAACAAGGCCTTTGTGCACCATATGCTGGTGGCAACACAGCACTGGACCCTAGGGTGCAGAGACACACACGGTGCTCCTCTGTGTGAACACAGGTGCTGTCACAGGATGTAGTGCTCACAAGACAAAGTTGAAGCAGATAGCCAGAGACTAGACGCTCCAAACCAACCACAGGCAGAGTCAAGCAACCACACCACCCAGGTTTGTGGCCAGAGCCTCATTTAGATAGTAACATAAGGGGCTGGAGGGAGAGCTCAGTGGTTAAGAGCACTGGCTGCTCTTCCAGAGGACCTGGGTTTCAGCACCCACGTGAGAGCTAACAGCTGTTTGTAACTTTAGTTCCAGGAATATGGAATTGGATATGATGCCTGGCTATGAAGGCTCTTCTGATTTCCATGTGTACCAGGCACACATGTGGTGCACAGATATACATCCAGGAATATAAAACAAACATGTGTGTGCATGTGTATGCATGTGTGTGTGCGTGCGTGCGTGCGTGCGTGTGTGTGTGTGTGTGTGTGTGTGTGTGTGTGTGTATGGCAGAATGACCAAGAAGGAAAGGGCTGGACAGCAAGCCCCATGGAGCATGTCATGCAGTCCTCCTCAGAACTGCTGCCATTTGCGAGGCCTTGTCCCTGGCAGAGGTGGGAGTCTGGACCTCTGAGAGAGTCACATACCTGAATTTCAGACACAGGGCCTGATGGTACCTTCTACGGTGGCCACTTGGCTCATCTGAGCATTTTCACAGTGGTAGGGGACCCCTCTGGTACACTAAAGACTCAGGAACTATGCTGACCCAGCAGGCTTGGGACCTACTAGCCACAAACACTGGCTCCAGTTTCCCTCACGTTCCTTTCTACATCTCCCAAAGTGAGTTCCAAAGGGAGCCAAGGTAGGGTATCCATCTTCACACCCCTGAAGGCATAGGCCCAGGTGCCCTTGCCTAGCCTGCCTTGCTCCCAACCAGAACCTTCAGTTACCCAGCCTACTGTCTCTCTACAACAATGGCACTGAGCATCCCGACAGCTGGAGTAGTTCACTAGCTTACATCTCCTACCAAGGTCCCTCCATAGGGCATGCTCCTGCAGTGTCCCTAGCGTTCTTGGGAACTAATGATACGACAGTCATGTACGGAAGCAGTAGCACACTGGGGAGAGTTGAACAGTGTCCCTCAACCAAAAAAAAAAAAAAATCATACCTACTTATAACTTGAGTTTATTTGGAAATGGGTTTGTGTGTAACATACTGACCCAAGTCTGACAAAGGACAATCTATAAGACAAAGGAGAGCATAAAGCACCTGAAGGTGACTATGGTGATGATGGGACAGACCTGAGACCCAAGGACCACCCAGGCCCAGCAGAGAGGAGGCAGGAAGTAACCTCCTAGAAGATACTGAGGAGTACAGCCTGAATTCAAATTTAACTTCTGGCCTCCAAGAGTAATTGCTTTATGCTCCTGAATTTGTGGTGGCATAAACCACTGTTACAGCAGCCCCGGACAGAAACAT
Organism: Dicrostonyx torquatus; assembly: GCA_028555095.1. NCBI lineage: Eukaryota > Metazoa > Chordata > Mammalia > Rodentia > Cricetidae > Dicrostonyx > Dicrostonyx torquatus. The sequence continues at coordinate 565,091 of JAQHUG010000294.1, forward strand.
ACTCGTGGAAGATATGGCAGGTTTCAGCACAGAGACAAGAGGGCCTGGGGACTCTGTAAGTGTCTATCAGCAAGTCTAAGCAGGGGCCTCCTGGGCACCTTCCTTGAGATGCATCAGAATGGTTTGGTACATGCTACTCTTGAGGCTCTAAGGATGCAGAGACCCAGGACTGATGAAGTAGGTCTTTTCTAGGGGCCTGTGAAGGAGAAGAATGGTAGCTAGAAGTGTTCCAAGGCTATGGCCTTACCAGGGAGGTACTGTGGGCCATGGTCTCTCTCCATGGAAGACAGGGACATGTCCACAGCCACAGGTTCAGGCAGCAGGGACATGGTTCAGAACCTTGATACCTTTCCCACATTGAGCCTCTCACCCAAGAAAGATCAGCGATAGCCTAGTCAGTGAGAGACTGAAACAGCTTCAGGCTCAGAGGGGAACTGTGGCAAGGATAGAGCCTGAAGACCTGAACTGGGGCTAGTCCTTCTTCTGTGGCTCTAAGATCTTGCCAAAGTCATGCTAACAACAACTACCTCTGTGTAGAACCAGGATTTTATTTTCTTTTTATGTGTTTAAAATTAGTGTGTGGGTGTTTGCATGCATGTGTGTCTGTGTGTTCCATGTGTGTGCCTGGTACCCAAGGAGGCCAGAAAAGAGTATCAGATCCACTGAAACTGAAGTTACAGATGCTTGTGAGCTGCAATGTGGGTGCTGGGGGGGTCCAGGTCCCCGGAAGAGCAGTCAGTGCTCTTAATTACGCAGCCATCTCTCCAGCTCCCAGTTTTAAACTGTCCCACCCTGGTGCTCCCAGAGAGGGAAAGCATTAGAAGGGGCAGAGGCTAGTGCTCAACCTTTCCCAGGATGTACCTGACCAGTCACTAGAGTTGGATGCTGTGACTGGTACTCTGGGCTTAGAGACATTTCTTTCCTGTGGACAACATAGCCTCCATCATGTTCACCTCAAGATCCGACTGAAATAGGGGAGCACAGATATAGGAGTTTCTAGTGGCAGTGCTTGGCCAGATGTAGAACATACCTCGGCAACATCTCCAATGGCAAAGATGTGGGGGACAGAGGTGGCATCCCGGGCATCCACAACAATCTTCTGATTCTCAGGGTTGATATTCACACCAGCCTTCTCCAGATTCAGATTTCTGGTTTCCGGAACTCGCCCTTAAGGAAAATTAGAGAAGCTGAAAGATTTAGGTTAGCAATTTTGACATGGATTCCTTTTATTGAAAATATTTCAACCAGATGTAGTGGCACATACATGAAATCCCAACTCTCGAAAGGCTGGGCAGGTGGATAACAAGTTTAGGGCCAGCCACTCTATATGGGAAAAAAAATAGGGCTGATTGGGCATGGAGGTGCATACCTTTGATCCCAGCACTGGAGGGTGGTGGTGGTGGTGGTGGTGGGGGTGTGTGTGTGTATGTGTGTGTGTGTGTGTGTGTGTGTGTGTGTGTGTGATCCACACGCAGAAGCAAGTGAATCTCTGTGAGTTTGAGGTCTACAGAGTGAGTTCTAGGACAGCCAGGACTACACAGAGAAAACCTATTTCCAGAACAAGATTGAGAATATAGCTCAGCAGCAGACCACGTAGATATCAGGCCCAGGTTTAAGTTCCTGTACAATATATAGATCAGTGAATCAATAAATGATCTGAGAAACATTTCAGAGCTAGATTCTATGGCTGGCCTAGGATCCCAGCTACTTTGAAAGGCTGAGGCAAGATGTCTTGAGTACAGAAGTATAAAGCTGTCTAGACAACCGCACAAGACTGTCTCCAAAAGACAAAATGAAAATAAAATAACAAAACAAATGAACAAACAAAAACAATTTCTCAGAATGGCCACTTAAAAACCCAAAAGCCTGACTGCAGAGGAGCAGGAACTGAGGGAACTCTAACAGCGGCTGGCTCAAAGAGGAAATGTCTATCCATGTCCTTTGGTAATTATGACAACTAACTTTGTAGGGACCCACAAAACCTTGTGCCATGCAGAACACTTTAGTTCTGTGGGTACCATCTGGTGAAGATGGTGTCCCTCTTGGGTGCTGCCCTGAAACATGGGTAAGGATCAGACACCTTCTGACACAACTGTAGCTTGACAATTAGTTTGTGGGGGCCAGACTCTAGAATCTTCCACATCCCTGCCCCCGAACCAGTATGGTTCTGGTTTCAGAATCAGGAGGGGAATGGTGCTACAGACATCTGTCTGTCTTTGCTGTGTTGTCCCTCACACCAGGCCTGGTTTGCCTGATTCCATGACACTAGAGCCACAGCTCCTTCCTGGGCCTCTTCTAAGGGACACCTAATGGCTTACAATAGAATGAGGCGAAGTCAGACCTCAGAGCTGTCTTCCAGCCCATGCTCAGGGCCTCTGCCTAGGTATGGCCTCTTTACATGAAGGCTGCATGCAGGGCCACACAGGCCCAGGTGGCAGGGCCTACAGTGGTCACCAACATCCAATGGTCCTTTGATTGTCCTTTGTCTACATGCACAGACTCACCTTTCCACAACTTTACTCCTATTCCTTTGTTTGCTGGGCTTGTTTTGTCTGTTCTGCAGTGCTGCATGGAAGCCAGGGTCTCACACATGTCGGGCAAGCTTACCACCATGAGCTTCCCTAGCCTCTACTGCTCTGGATTTAGTGAGACAAGGCTACATAGTATTTCATGTACAACAGTGCAGAGGAGGATTGTTCCTACAGCCAAAGCTGAGACAACCTGGACTCTGGTGGTAACCCAAGAGGCAGCCCCTCACGAATGAAGATGGAAAGGCTACCAGTGTGGGCGAGGCACTGACGACTGAGGGGCTAGCCTGGGCACCAGTTGCTTTCCTGGCCACAGCCTCTGACCTCCTCAGTGCGAGGTCCTGACCACCTTAGCCTTCTTGCCCTCTTCAAGGACTTCTAAAAGTACTCCCTGGCCCCTTCCTTCTCTGGAGAGCTGGCAGGACAGCTTCTTCCCAAGGTGCTGCCTGCTCACCAGTATTTCTGTGCAGAAAGACCAGTCTTGTGAATTTCAGTGTGCCCATCCATAAAAGGTGCCAGTGTGGGACCCAGACAAGATGAGGCATAGGTTTCACAGGAGACCAACCACCACACTGTTGTCCTTGTCACAGGCCCTTGATTTATGCATTTGAATTTCAGTACAAGCAGCCCTGATGCCGATGACAAGAGGAACTTCTGACGCCACCTGAGGGGTTTTAAAGATGGGACAGGTACAAAAGTCTCCAGTGCAGAGTTAGTGTCCCCCTTCTATAGACGGGGTGCATTTACATACATCTGCGCGCGCACACACACACACGCACGCACACACCAAAGAAATCAATGAAAAGACTAAGAGCAGTGTCCTACAGAAAGGAGAGAGAGCAGATGCGGTGACACACGCCTGCAGATGAGACGGGAGGATCACCGAAAGCTCCAAACCAGTCAAGGCTGCAGAAAGGGTTCCAGGCCAGCAAGAGCTCACTGCAGACCCTGTCTCAGGTAAAACAAACAAAAGAACAAGAAGACGACAGTGGGACAGAGGTGAAAATACTTGTCTAAACACATCCTTTGACACTTTGGTTTTCTGAGGTTTTTTTTGATGCTTATACAAAGTTTATACATTCAAAAGAGACATTAACACAGGGACTATTCTAAAAACAACAAACAAATTTAAACAAATGAACCTATAAGAGAATGAAGACTGTAAGAGAGCAGATGACAGGACCATGGCAGCCCTCTCAGCATCCTCAGGGGACAGACAGTTCCAGGACCCCTTCCCAAACCAAGAATCCACACCCTGATGCTGTGACAGCCTGCCCCATCCTCTGTGCACTTGGCCTGCCTCTAGATGACTCCTGAGACCTAACTCAATGTCAGTGGTAGGTGAGGCCCTGATATGCTGCCACTAGGGGAACAAGAAAATACCGTGTGTATGTGCTCAGTACAGTGCAACAACAAAATATTTTGGTTGGGTGTTTTTGCTCAATTGGCAGACTGCCTGTATGACAAGTATGAAGTCCTGGGTTCAATTCTAGCACCATAAATCAAATGTTTACACATGCCTATAATCCCAGCACAGGGATGGAGGGATGGGAGGATGGAGGAAGGGGACCAGAAGTCAAGGACATCCTTGGCTATGCAGAATGTTTGGGGCCATTCTGGGCTACAGAAGACTGTCTCAAAAACAGCAACAACAAACAGCAGCAGAATGCTTACCCCACATGCACAAGGTTTCATTAACAGTACTAATAAAAACATATCTACCCGCAGTGACTCCAGAGCTGTGGGAACCCACAGATGCACAAGCCAATGATTCTGAAGAGACAGAGAAGCTTGTGTTTCCATGGTGTGGATTCTATCTTAACATGGAAGTTACAAAGATATCTGTGTGCCATCCAAGCAGGACTGTGAATACCCTGAAATATCAAATTCACTTGTTTGTTTTCAGTTTTTCTAGACAGTGTTTCTCTATGTATCTTTGGAGTCTGTCCTAAACTAGCTCTGTAGACCAGACTGGCCTTGAACTCACAGAGATCCACCTGCCTTTGCTTCCCGACTGCTGGGATTAAAGGCGTGCGCCATCACTTGGCTGAAATGTCAAATTTATACCGGAAAGTCATGGTTTCTTCTCTTTTCTAAAACATGAAGTTCTTGACCACAAAAAAGGACTTGAAGCACAAAGAGCCCTGAGTGGCCCTGGTTTTAGCCTGGGCTCTCTGACACTTCCTACCCAGGGGACTAGGCTCCACAGAGCTGCAAGAAGCATCCAAGCATGACCAGAGTCCTGCAAGTTGTGCTGTGCAGAAAGGTGGCATATCTCAAAGGGAAGACACCACTGATCAGGGTGACCTCAGGGAAGTGGCTCTGGCCTATCTGTATAAATTGTGGGGTATCTCTTGGTCCATGTGGATCACATGAGCTAACTGGCTGGCACTTCTTCACATGGTTCTTTACTAGGTGAGCACTCTTCCACTTCCCCAGATGCCTGGGACTCCTGTGAAGTGCTTGCCCATCTCTGCCCACCCTGGATGCCTCCTCCAGACAGGCTCTGAGATCTGCATGGACAGACAAGGACCTGTGTCTCACCAGGACAGCCAGCAGCTGGTGCTGTGTAAGGACCATGCTGACTGGAGCCAACAGTGAGAGAAAGCAAAATCACATCCTGGTGCGACCCCCACCAGGCAGCAGGAATTGTGCTGAAAATGCAGGCTGGTAGTCCCCAGACCACAGGCCTCAGCTTGCCCCCTTTGGCACATCCCCTGTAGCTGTGCAGCAAACTCCGCAGAGCTGAGAGGTGATGGGCTTTCAGACAGTGTGAGCTGCACCATGCTCACTCTCAGCTTTAGTTTTGGGTGCACAGCCAAGAACAGGGATGGGACAGGATTGTTCTCTTAGTGTCAGTGTGTCTGTCCATACAGTTCTGGGTCTTCAGGGAGGGTAGGATATGAGATTTATCACGGCTTAGGTCAGGGGAGGTCCCCTTTGCCTTGAATCCAGATGACGGTGGTCCCTGAGTGGGTGGATGTTCCCCAGAGCCAGGATGCTTATGCTGCTCAGGAGCTCCAGACAAACCCCAGTGACAGAGGTGATCTGGCATCAAAGGCATCCCACAGTTCTTGGTATCTGGAACAAGCTAGACTTTAGTGTGCAATGTCCAGGAAGTAGGTGGCGCCCACCTAAACATCTGGCAGATGAAGCTTTAAGTCTCCAGCTGTTATGGTGGAGGGGAAAGTCAAAACATTGAGACTCAGCTAAGCCTGGCTGCTATAGTTGGCTTGGGCCTGGCTCCAGCCTCTTGGCACTATGCAGCCACAGGAACCGCGAGTGGGCAGGTGGGCACCACGGGGATCAACCTAGACTCAGGCAGTGGGAGGCCACATCAGAGGAAGGAGCTGGGCCCTATGGGTAGGGCTGGAGCACATGAGAGGAGGCAAAGTTCTGTAGGTTAGGGGCCCATCGCTCAATCCTTGGGGGTCTTCTCCGGCTGCTGAGTCCAGCTTGCTGTACTCACTGCCTCCTGGTAATTGTTGTGCTGGAACTGGAGTGGCCAAGGGAAAAACTGGCAGCCTGCTTTATTCAGGACACACTATGTTCATGATCTCTCTTATATGTATGCCACCTGATCCTGTGAGGCCAAGAGCATCTCTTTATGTTCCTTGTGGTAACTACTAATCTTGCAGATGCAAGGAAGTCCTATACCAGGGTCATTATGGAAATAAAGATACAATAAAAAGCCGGGCGGTGATGGCGCACGCCTTTAATCTCAGCACTTGGGAGGCAGAGGCAGGCGAATCTTTGTGAGTTCGAGACCAGCCTGGTCTACAAGAGCTAGTTCCAGCGCAGGCTCCAAAGCCACAGAGAAACCCTGTCTCGAAAAGCAAAGATACAATAAAAAGATGCCAAAGACAGAGATACATTCTGATAAATGTGTCACTGAGTAGTTTGACATTGTGTGAAGATAGAGTATTCTTACACAAACCTAGATGCTCTAGCCTACCCTCCAGGTAGATCTGTGTGGTCCATACAGGTAGCCTTTTGTTGCTAGGCTACAACAGCATACAACACTCACTACACTGAGTGCTTCAGACAACTGCAGCACAGCAGGCCTGTGCTTCTAAACAGGCTTATTTCCATATGTATTGCTGCAGCATTACAATAGTCTTGAAGCCACTGTGCCATAGTTTTTTTTTTGTTGTTGTTTTTGTTTTTTTTTTTTTAAAGCACTGGGATAATCTCCTGGGAAGGCTGGTTCAGAATCACACTGAATACATTTGAAAGTAGTACCAGGAGAGAAGGCAGGGGAAGAACTAAGTACCCGTCATGGTCTATTGCAAAGCCAAGATTTCCTAGGACATGCTGTATATATACATTTGGGAAGTACAGGAGCATGTGAGCCAAGTCTGCAGTGTAAGGAACAAATGCCCAGCTGGTTGGATAGAGGAGGAGCAAACAGTGTGGCAAAGAACTTGGCTAGTGTGTGGCAAGTGGTTTGTTACTGCTCTGGAAGGGATAATAGAGGAAGGTGGGAAAGACCAAGACAGGCAGCCATGGCTACACAGAGGCCTAGAAAGCAGTTATCAGCATGATGTGGTCCCAGAGGCCAGAGCGGCTGTCTTTCCCCAGGCATCCTCTATTGCAGGATCATTCTCTGAAACTGAGACAAACCCTGCAGCCAGGGTACAGACCTGGGCGGGGGGGCATGACTTCAGACAGCCTCACAACTCCCTCAAGTTCTGCTCTCTCCCTTGGGATCAGAGCTGGGTCCAATCTCCCTCCTGGCACTGAGGGCCCATCAGAGCTGTAGGACCTCCTGAGCTCAAGTCTTGAACCCAGGGAAAGTAGAAAACAGGTGCAACCCAGGGATCATCCTCCTAAGTAGGTGGCTCTAGGCGCTCTAGAGTCAGTGACACATTCAGAAAGTGAGAAGCAAGGTACAAGTCAATATGCTGAGCAACGTCCTCAGCAAACACAAAAGTCGTGTTCAGGCTATGCTAGAGGGTGACCACGTTTGTCACTGTGCTGAGCACCTCTCCAGAACCTGCTGTGCCCAGAGCCAGTTAGTTCAGTTCTGCGGTGTCATCCCACAGCTGCGGTGGCAATATGTGGGGCTCCTGGGGCTCTATTGCCTAGACTCCAGCAGGAGGGAGACCTGGAGCAGACAAGTAGTTTTGTTTTGTTTTGTGTTGTTGTTTTTAACACTCTGGCTTTGGTGCAGCAACTCTCCTGTTGTATTAATTTGCACTTCTCTGACTAGTAAAACTGTTTTCTGCCTCTTGTTTACTACTAAAGGCATTTCTTTGGCAAACAGCTGATCCCTGGCTCTGCCTGTCGCCTCTCTTGCCTTGCAGGAGCTTCACATGTGCCGGATACTTGTGCTCTGTCATCTCTCCTGTAACGAAGGCATGCAAATCATGTTCAGATGTGCTCTTCCTTTCCCCTGGCATAGGCCAGAGCATGTGTGCTGAGGACCTCTGGCTGTCACCTCCACACCATGCCCCCAACACACATGCCACCTCCACAACACACCCCTCAACACACACACACACACACACACACACACCCTCCTGGAGAGATGACCTTCCCCAAGAAGTGGCTAGAGAGGGCAGCAGGCCAATTGAATGATAAGGCAGCCATCAGTCATTACCACCTACTCTGCTGGATACAGGGCTATGTAGGTGGAAGGCCACAAGCAGCACCCTGCGCCTCTATGATCCACGCTAGTTAAATGAGCATGCCCTCCAATTTCATGCCTGCCTACAGCACATGTTCTCACCAGGGAAGGGCAATCCGTGAAATGAGGTGAGATTTAAGTGCCAGCAGGAACAGGGAGGGTGAATGAGGGGCTGTGATCCAAACTGATAGAGCCACATCAGGTGGCACAGAGTTGGATAGAGAAGTGCACACTGTGGCCTTGAGACAGTCTGAGGTCCACAAAGGCCTGTGTGGAGAGCCTAGGCAACGGTCCCATGAAGCCCCCAGTGCTACTCAAATGTCCTGAGCCTTACCTATTGCTTGCCTGTTCCATTTAGGCTGTTTTGTTTTTAAATTGCTCTTCACCTTATTATCTGTGTTCATGGGTTCTTTTTGTAGGCAGGGTTTCATGTAAACCATGCTAGTCTCCAACTCACTGTGCCGCTGAGGATGATCTTGAATTGATCCTCCTGGCTGCCTTCCAGCACTGGGACTACAGGTATGCAACTGTTTATGCCCAGTTTCTGTGAAGCTAACTCAATCAAGGGCTATGTGATTAACAGGCAAGCACTCTACCAACTGAGTTACATCCCTAGCTTTTTATTCTTTTTTTGGAGTGAGGAATTGGGGGTAGAGTCTTATTCTGTAGCTCAGGCTGGCTCCAAACTCCCTATACAACCCATGTTCCCCTTGGAATCATGGCAATCCTTCCACCTCAAAGTGTAGGGTTTACAGGTGAGAGCCACAGGCCAGCTCCCTTCATTGTTAAATCATTTACTTAGTTCTGAGGATTGAACCCAGGACCTCCAGCATGTTACACCTGTCTCCTGCTAAACCAAAACCTCTTCCCTTTCTTCTCTTCATCCTTCTCTTTTTTTATTACGGCCCTGACTCACAGCTTAGGCCTACCTACAGCTGAGGACCCCAGGAACACTCTGTCACCTGCAAGACACACAGTAGGGAGACCCTAGGCTAGGTTGTGTCCACGTTCTGCTCCTTTTCTGGGTCTTAGCTCAGCACCCAGTGCCGGGGACCAAGCCACCTCTCAAAACCTTCAGGCAGCCCAGAGCTGGCCTTCTCGTTTGTTGAGCTCAGGACACTCCTGGTGTTAAGTGTCCACTCGTGTGGAGCTTGATTCTGTTTATTCTCCTACCCATTCCTGCTGCATGGCACTCAATACTGGGGAGGGCTAGCGTGACTGTGCCGGTCATATGGGAATGTCATTTGCATATATACAAATAGGCAGTCCTGGGTGGGAATGGAGAGCCAGACTATATAGCTCATCCTGGGCTAAGACTGGGTCCCAAGATTGGGTGTTCCCACACAGCTTCCCTGCGTCCTGCCTCCCTGGACGTGGGCCAGGTGCACATGCTGGATGGATGACCTGTACAGCGTCCACATGGGGCCAGACGGAAGCTGGGAAGTCTAGCCCCATGCCTAATAGCTAGGACTGACTGGCTACTCTCACACCGTTTCAGAGGCCCAGACCTAGATCTGACTCACCCAGATGATGACAATGAAGACAAGATACTAGGTTGTCTAAGATGAAGCCTGAGCAGGAAGAAATGGCTTAGTGGTCGGGGTGGAAATCAGGCGAGTTCCTCCTCCAGGTCTCACCTGCCACTCTTCCTCTCTAGGCAGGTCCCTCAGACAGGCACTGTCATCCCCAGTTCTTAATACGGACTATGGAGGCGCAGCAAAGCCCCTGTTCCACATGCTGGGAAGGAGTCCTGTGACCCAGGAATGAATGTGCCACAGCCTTGTCGTCTTTCCTGGGCAGGAACAGAGAACTGCCTGGATGTGTTCTGGCAGCCAAGGGCAAAGGTCAGTCTCCGCTCAGTTTCCCAAGGCTGTTCTCCAGAGCTCAGCTGAAGTACGGCCAGGCCTCAGAGAAGGCATCTGTGGGGGCTGGCCTGGGCCAGCTCCCGTGACAGCACCAATTCAGGCCATAACTGGTTAACTCCTGGCTAGGCAGAGCAGATCCCGCCTGCCTGGACTGCAGGCTGACTGTCTTCACTCAGCGCCGTAATCGGCACATCTGCAGACAGGAAATCCTCCTCGCTGAGGTTCCCAGTCTATTATCTGAGACACCTGGTGTGGGCGGGTGATTCAGAGACAAACAATGAGGGGCCCCTGCACAGCAATTAACTGCTTTAACTGCTAATATGTTTAATCCACCACTGGAGATCAAGGCTGACTGCCCCTCCTGGCTTCCAGAGGGCAGCCCCACTATGCCATGGCTGTAGTCTCACATGCTCACTGCCTACAGAACACTGGCCATAGGGTGCGGGGCCTCTCCTGGCCATAGGTGTCATGGGGGCCTGGAAGAGCATCCATCCCTTTTCTTAAATGTCCCTCAAAGTCCCCCTTGTTGGGACACAGTACTAGCTGCTTGGATGCATAGCATGATCCACAGAGCTGTCTGAGGTACCAGCTATGCAGCTGTGTGTTTTATTTTAACCTCCCAGAGTGCATCATCTTATAGCAAGCAGAAATAATGCTTCGTTAAAGGCTTATCAGAAAACAGCCCCAGTTGTTCAAGTGGGAAGTGGCTGCTGAATGTTTACAAAACCTGGCTCAGATGGGGGTGGTGAAGTCAGCACATGCCCGAGCGCCAGCCCCACCACCCAGAAGGCGTGCCAGAAACCGCTGCCGCCACTGCCACAGCCCTGGGGAAGCAGGGTCAGAGGCCAAGGGCTTCGAAAAGCTTCCACCCCCAGCATCAATCACTCCCACAGTGTGTCTGGGGGATACTCTTTTTGAAAATAGAAAAAAGTAGAACAGACTCCCAGCAAGGGAGGGACAGAGGCTCTGCCTGATGAAGAACCCCTGGAACCAGGGGAACCAGACTTTGCAAAGGCACAGACCCTACGGCACCTGGCCACATGGTCGAGTGACAAGACAAGGGCTGGGCATGGTGATGCACTGTGGTGGCCCAGGATGGCAAGTGTGAGGCTAGTCTGGGCTACACTGTGAGTTCCAATCAGCCTGTCCTATGTAGGAGGCCCTGTCACAAAGAACAAATCAAACAAGCAAAACAACAAAGACAAGACAGGGTTCCATGTGCCCAAGGTGAGGAAAAAAGAACTGGGGGGCGGGCAAGAAAAAGCTGTTTCCTTGCCAGTTACAATTTAAGATAAACCAGACACTTTGGGGTCTAAGATGTCACCTAATCCTTTTTTGTTTTGTTCTGTTTTTGTTATTGTTGTTATTTTTGTTTTTTCACACAGGGTTTTTCTGAATAACAGCCCCAGCTGTCCTGGAATAGCTCTGAAGACCAGGCTGGCCTTAAACTCACAGAGATCCTCCTGCCTCTGCGTCCTGAGTGCTGGGATTAAAGGTGTGTGCCACAACCACCTGGCCCATCACCTAATCTTTTGTACTGTTCACAATGAATTTATTTAAAAGTTAATTTTTACAGTGTGACCAAGAGCATACTCTTTGGTGACTGGTCAGCTTTGACTAGGTGATGCTATATTCGTGCTGGGGCACTCAGGTCTACATTCACATCCTCTTCTGTGTACTCTGAACCATTGGTCCATCTCCTCTGAACAACTCAGGAGAAAGTTTATTCCCAGAAACATTGCTCTGCGATGTAGCTCTGTTCCTTAGGAAGTCCATTCTGGACTTACTGTGCCTTGGACAACACTTCTGGCATACCTGGAGACCACATGTCTTATTGAGATGAAGCAAAAAGAAGTTTCCAAGGGTGATCTGGTTTCTGAGCCCTAGCTCACTTCAGATAGACTTCAGAGACCCAGATAATCTGGGACAAAGCTCTAAGGTAAATTTCTGTTGATCCAGGTTTCCCCTGTGTCAATGTGTAAATTCATAAGGAAGTCAGGAAAACTAGAATCCCAAACTAGAAAGTATTCGCACTGAGGTGGGCAGGGCTGTTCACATGGGGATATGGTGTGAATATGTTTACCTCACCAATAAGGACCCATGATGTTCCATATGAACCCCATTCACCATGGCCAGTTTGCTGGTCTCCCAGCATGCTTGTGACAGGAACAGCATCTTGGATCTCTGTTCTTGCCATTGGCCGCTGGCTGAACCTCCACAACCCTTACCACATAGACCCTGACCCTGTAGGCATTTTCCTGGCATCTATCTAGCAAAGTCAGCAACAGCTAAGTATGTACAGCCTCGCCTGCTAGGCCTTCATCCCCATGAAAAGCTGGGCCTACCATCCATGGCAAGCAGAAGGATAAGAGCAAGACTACGTAGTGACAGCCAAAGCACACCTGCTGAGATGGAACCCAGGCCTGGGACATGCTAGGCAAGCCTCTGTTAATGAACCGCATCCTCTGGCCTGTATCAACACAGCTAGCTTGTGGACATTTGTGTTCATTGCAATAGTACTGACAATAACCAAGAGGTGGAAGCAGCCTGCATGTCCATCAACAGACGGATGGATAAACAAAATTGTTCAACCTTAAAGAGGAAGGAAATTATGACACATGCTAGTACATGGATAAACCTTGAGGACATTATGATAAGTGACTCAGGCCAGGAACAAAAAGATCAATGCTGTAAGAGTCCATTTATGAGTTCCTAAAGTCATCAAACTAAGATAGAAAGAGGAGTGGTGGGTGCTAGGGCAGGAGGAAGCTAACATGCAGTAAATCAGGGGCTTTGGAGAGGGATAATGCTCTGCAAACAGATGGTTGTGATGGCTCTTACTGCCTCAGAGCTGGGTACCAAATAATTAAAATAGAACACTTCATGTTATACATATAACTGCCACTTTTAAAACTTAAAAATATGTCACTGTGTATTCCTGTGAAAACACATGTGTATGCTGGTATGTACTCATATGTGTGTATATGCGTGAAGGCCAGATGGTAACCTCAGGTGTCTTTCCTCAGGGGCTGTTCTCCTTGTTTCATTGAGGCATGGCTGGGGTTCATGGAGCAGGCTAGGCTGCCTATCCAGCAAGTTCCAGGGGTCCACCTGCTTCTGCCTCCCTAGCTCTAGAATTACAAAGTAGGCTCCACCAACTCCAGTTTTAATGTGGGTGCTGAGGAGCAAACTCATGCAGCAAGCATTTACCGACCAAGTCTCTGCAGCTCTCTATGTCTCATTTTTATGAGAAAAACAACTGGCGTAAATCCGGTGTGATGGTGCAAGCCAATAATCCCAGTACTTGGGTCATAGGGACAGGAAGCTGAGTTCCAGCTCATCCTTGGCTACAATGGAGCTTGAGGTTATCCTGGGCTATATGAGACACTGCCTCAAAGTGAGCAAACAAAAAACCAGCTTGAAATTATAATGTTATGAAGAAAACATAGAATTCATTCAAGATCGATCTATCAAAATTTAAGCCCTCTAGGAAATCTCTAGGGTTTATGCTGAAGCCTTAGAAATAATCCATGAAGGGTTTTGAAAGGCCTCACACACCTTTCCTGGAGAATTATGCCTGGTGACACCACCAACTCTCTTCTTTGGTTTGCCTTTCCAGAATAACACATGGCAACGGGAAAAGAAAGAGAGGAATAATGTGTCTGGGACATCCAGGTGTTGGTACTATGCCCACAGGCTTTCACAGTGGCCTGCAAGGTGTACCAGGCAGTGGCCAACCTGCTTAGGAGTCAGCAGAGTGGGGCACCCAGGAGGGCAGGATAGGAAGGTGAAGATTCCTCTTCCAAAGGAATTCGGTTCTACTGGTTCTCTTGAGCTAGAGAGTGGATGTGTGGTTCGCCGCATCCTTACCTATGGCCCACAGGACAGTATCAAAGGTGCCTGTGTCCTCCTTGCCAGAGGTATGGTCCTTCCAGGTGACCTGCAGTTGGCCAGTTGGGAGTTTTTTGATGAGGGAGGGGATGCAGCCTTTCAGGAATCGGGTACCATGAGATTCCATGTGCTCTGTGACCAAAGATGACATTTGCTGCAAAGCACAAGAAGACACCATGAGGACCAGGTCACTACTGGCAATAGGCACTGAGAGCAGCCTAGCCTTCCACCTTGCTCTCAAATGCACGGCAGGGCCAAAACAGGGCTCTGCCTAGAGAAGATGGGGTGCTCACTTACCCCCACCCCTGGGTCCCATTGTTCTGTGACTCTGGAGGCCAAGCTATCTCCTGGCTCCTACTTCCCAGACCTGAGACTGGTCAGGACATATTTAGGTTCAGCCTCCTCTCTCAGTCATGGGATCTCTGTCCCAGTTTATCTAGCTGGCCCACTACTCCCTACCCGGTCTCTACAGGGAATCGCCAATGTCCCTTCACTGCCATCAGGAAGCTGGGGGAGATAACAGAAGACTCTGAGTCCCAAGAAATGCAAGAACAGCAGTGTAGGCCCAGATGGGGAAGGGGGGATGCAAAGGTGTTGCAGTCACCTCCTTGCCCACAGGGCCCCATGTGTCACCAGGCCTCTCACCGTGGCCTGGCCAGTCCATACGCAACTCTGCAGTTAACCCAGGCCAACAGCAGAGACTAGACACAGCTGCCTGGAAGGCATAAACAACCACCATTTAAAGCCTGTGCTATCTGCTTAAATGAGGTGGTTCATGCTGGATCAGATGTATGAGGAGCCCTTTATATCAGGGATCAAATCTCAATTTGTCACAAACAAAGGAACTGACTCATTAGCTGCTTAACACTCTACATGCCACCAGATGCCTGATGGACTCAGACGTGCAAGTCTCTAAGGAGAACTAAGGGGCCTGCTCAGTGCCCAGAGTGCCTACTGCCACCTGGCCTGAGACTCCAGCCCTCTTCCCTGCAGGCCCCTTTACCAATTGGGCCTCTTCTACATCTGCAGCCTGTCTGCTGCCAACATGTTCCCTGGCAGCAGGAAACCCTTAGGCTCCCCAGATGTTGCTCCCTATAGAGGGGCTTGGTATGCATACCCTCAGCTGTAGTGGCACAGCTTTAGGATGAAGTCACACACAGCTGCATGGGATGGAAAGGTGTTTGTAGGGTAGGGTGATGGAAGCGGGGGTCATGAGACCATGGACCCAGTGTATTACATATTCAGCCGACTTTGCCAGGCTTCTCTAATCAGAGTTTAGTATGATCAAGGAATGGATTATCTTTGGTAGAGTGGTATGGGAAGTCCTTCAGTATATATGTCGCTTTTATTGATTAATGAATAAAGAAATTGCCTTGGCCTGTGATTGGGTAGAATAGAGCTAGGCAGGGAAAATTAAACTGAATGCTAGGAGAAAGAAGGTGGAGTCAAGAGATGCCATGTAGCCACCAGAGCAGAAAGACGTGAGCTGCCAGCTGGAACCTTGCCGGTAGGCTATGAGTCTCGTGGTAAAATATAAAATAATAGAAATGGGTTAATTTAATATGTAAGAGCTTGCTAGGAATATGATATAGTGATTGGCCAAGCAGTGATTTAATTAATACAGTTTCTGAGTGGTTTTGCGGGAACAAACAAGTGGCCTCCTACTACAGTATAAGACATAGACTATTTGGCATCTCAATGACAAACTCAAACTTAGATTTTAATGGGTGACTTATTTTGGGAGATATGACTTGAAATACTACCCAGGCTGGCCTCCACTCTTGGACTCAGATGATTCCATTCTCCTGCATCAGCCTCCCAAGTGGCAGGAGTACAGGCTGGTAACAGGCCACCTGGTTTTTAAGAAGTGTTTTCTGAAGATTCAGGCCTCTCCCCTAGGCCACACCTGCACCTGCTTGGGGAAGTGTAAGGTAGCAAAAAAAAAAAAAAAAAAAAGAATGTGGCTTCATGGGAGGGGCAGAAGCCAGGTGAGAGCAGGGGCTCCTGGGCACTACCTGGTCAAAGCCGCGAAGGGGGATGCTGCGCATCATGACCGTGGTATCCAGTCCAATGCCTGTGAGGAAGCCGGCACACTCTAGGGCTACGTCTTCAGCAGCAAGCTAAGGAACACTAAGTGATGGTGAGTTAGGGAGCAGAGGGGCAACAGAGCCTGGACCCTGTTCCCACTGCCCAGGCTCCTGTTCCTGTGCAGCACTGGAAAAGACTCTGCTGAAAGCTTAAAAGATCCCCAGGGTCCCAGGTCTCAAGTGCATAGAGCTGCCAGTCCCAGCTGCAAGCTCTCCCAACAGCACCCACAGATCAAATAAGTTTATGCCTCCACAGGGCTTCCATCTGGCTCTGGTATTTAGTCTCAACCTTCAGGAGAGAGGGTAGAGATTCAGTGGCAAGCTGCTGGCCAGACCCCGGGGAGAAGAGCCTTGGAGGCAGAGTTGCAGAGCACTGCCTGTGGCCTGTGCTCCTATGCTCAGCCTTGGGGCTTTCATCTTCCCTTCTATATCATATCCTGACCCTGAGTCCCTTAGGGTTCCCCTCTTGACCCTTCCTGGTCTGACTGCTTCTCCTGAAGGGATGAGGTCAGATCAGGGCTGCTCTCAAGAGAGATGCTCATCACAGCCACTGCGACCGCCTTGCAGCCTTCTCCAGCTGCTCCAGCAAGCTTAGTGTGAGGTACAGGAAGTGGTAACCTTCAAAGGTCAGCCTCAAACAGTTCCCTGGTCCCAGACCCCCCAACCCTAACAGGTTCAGTTGAGTCCCCACACAAGAAAACAAAGTATCTCCTGGGAGGGAGAATAGTAAAGGGGCGGAGCATCATTCCTAAGGATGGCCATCCGCACTTCTGCAAAGGATACAACTGGCTCCAACCACCAACCTGCAGAGGAAAACAGCAAAGAGCACGCAAAGTGAGTCCCAGCAAGGCTACACACTGTTGTTGCAAGGCTGGGATGAAGATGGGCCCTGTAGCCTTCTTGACAGTTACTCATGAGCCAATGACAGTTGAGGCTGACTGTTCAAACAGGTGATGTCAAGGTATAGAACCCGCTTCCTAAAAGCTACAGCTATGAAACACAACACAGCAAACAGTGCTTTGAACCAACAAATTGCCTGGTGGTGAAGGGTGCACAGTCAGTGACAAATGACACCTGGCCTGTGAAAAGCATAGGCAGCACCAGGCACTGGTGGACATGTTGAGAGATGTCCCTCAGAAGCACAAGGTTTTCCTTCTGCTCACAGATGAGCTAGGATGGAAGCAAGAATGACCTGGTAGGACACTAAGAGGGCCAGAATAGGGAAAGGGGCTTATAGGAAGCAGCTCCCCACGAGCCCAGACCTGTCTATCCAACCCCACTACTTATGGGCCCAAGGCCCCCTGGCATCTCTCTCTCTCTCTTTCACACACAAACACACACACGCGCACACACACACACACACACACACACACACACACACACACACACACACCCTCCAGAGTCAGAACATGACACTGTGACTCACTGAAAACAGTCATTTTAATCTTCTCTTGTGGCCAGGTACACACTCCATATACATGCACATATAGGGACAAGCAAACATGAAAAGTCCTTTGCACATACACTGTGAACATACTAGTATAGACAAGTGGTCACACACACCTGTCCATAACCTCTCATAAGCACACCCATGCAAAAACACACAGGCACATATGTGCACACTCATGCAAAAGGGCTGAGGAAACAAGGATTCCCAGCCAGGGCGGCTGCATGTGGGTGGGCTCGTCAGATCACCCCTTCAGTCTTTGAACAAGAGCAGGTGATGTAAGGATGGATAAGCCTGATGTCAGTACTAATCCTGGCAAGTACTAATGATATAATTCCATTTCAAAAAGCGGCGGATCCCTCGGAATACTTGTGCAGGTGCCCTGCGGGAACCATCTGGCATGCTGCTTCTGCACAGGAGCTGGGGACAGAACTACACTGACTGGCTGAGTACAAGGTGGCCCCAGCTGGTCATACAAGCCCACTCAGCATGTGATGAATATGGACAGGGGATTCTGAGATCCCAAGCAGGCCAGCAGAACAGAGGTACTTTCCAGGTCCCCCAATGAACTGGCAATGCCAAAGAAACATACTCAGGATGCAAGTGTGCATCTGTCTGCCTGCAAATGCCTACACAGGTGCAACGTGTTTTCGATAGAGACAGTCTCCAAAATATAAAACCTAACACTTTTTGGATTTGATGTATATAGTGAGAGATCTGAACCATTTAAGATATGAAATTCTTGAGTTACTTAAGAAGAAAACGGAATTAAGCTGCTTCAATCACCCTGCCTCACCTGTAGGATGGATGGTGAAGGTCTGTGAGCATCTAACAAGCAGTAACTTTCTTTTCAGCTCCTTGAAGAGCATGCTGTACCCAACCCCCACCTTCCAACAAGCTGTGGAGACCCAGCCTAGAGGGGTAACACCAGTATAGTCCTTCTGTTGGTGACTGGGCCTCTCTACTTATCTCAAGCTCCCTTCAGACTCTCCCCTGGCCAGCTGTAACCCCAACCCCCATTTCTAGGCTTTCCTACCACATTGCCGAGTATGAAGCAAACAGTCCCTAGAATCTGATTCTTCTGTTTCTGCAGTCCACGTGTGCCTCCCTGCCTCCCACAAAGCAGGCTGGGTGTGGGAGATGGGTGGGCGAGCAGCCAGGGATCGCCATCTGCTCCAGCAGAGCCCACGAGCACTGTGGACCTCCTGAGGTGGCCCCACCACAGAAGGTAGAGAGCCATTTCCCAGGTGCCCCTAGCCCTCAGGCCACCAACTCCAAACTGCCAACTCCAAAGCACACACAGGGAAGACAGACACCCACAGGCAGGCACATTCCTGGGGGTGGGGGAGTTTTGAGTGCACACACACAAAACTCTACAAAAGTTCACATCTTGCTTAAATGGACAGTGACCTTGGGCCACTTGTTTTATGAGTTCTGGTGACAGTAGTGTTGGTTTTCACTCCACCTCTTCCTCTAACTGACCAATTAATGAGAACATTTATTCTTCCAAACATGAACAAAAGAAGTCAGAGGACTAAAGTTTTCTAGGAATGGCCATGCAAGCCTGTAATCCCAGCACTTTGGAAGTGGAGGTAGGAAGATCAACTTGAGCCAGGAAAGGGAGTTTGAAGCCAGCCTGGACCCTTGAAAACAAAAAGGGGAGAGGAGGAGACTGGAACGAAAGCAGAGACAAAATGAAGCTTCCAGATCCTGAGTCAGTTCCCAGAGGTGGAAGCTGTAGATTGACTTCTATTGGCCACACTCACCCAGGACCAGCTACAAAGGGGCAGTGACTGGTGCAGCTGCAGCCAACTGCTGGAAGAAGTTTTGGAAGCTCAAGAGTTAACACTGTATTTAAAGACCCTGGGGTCAGATCTTTGTCTGTTCAACCAGAAGTCGCCATCCTATACCCTGGTAGCCTTGAACCTAATCTCTCTCTCTCCCTCTCTCCCTCTCCCTCTCTCTCTCTGTGTGTGTGTGTGTGTGTGTGTTGGTGCGCGCGCGTGCGCGCGATCTCTGTGCCTTTTTAATGTGCCAACATTCTCCATGGATGCATGACTACCATGAGATTAGTGTGTGTGTGTGTGTGTGTGTGTGTGTGTGTGTGTGTGTGCGCGCGCGCGCGCGATCTCTGTGCCTTTTTAATGTGCCAACATTCTCCATGGATGCATGACTACCATGAGGTGTGTGTGTGTGTGTGTGTGTGTGTGTGTCCGCGCGCACGCGCGCACGATCTTTGTGCCTTTTTAATGTGCCAACATTCTCCATGGATGCATGACTACCATGAGATTAGTTTAATCACAGGGTGGCTTGCTTGTCAGAACTGAAAGGGAGGAGGAAGCAGAAACAAGGGCATTAACACAGACCTGTGAAGCTAGGCTTACAGGGTGCTCAGTCTGCCTCTCAGCCGGCAGGACCCTAATCCTCTCTCCAGGAGGCACACCCACACAAGTTGACAGTCTCATAGGAGCACCTGGTTCCTTGGTAGTACTGCCAGTCCAGGAAGTGCCAGTCAACACTGTAGAGCCACAGACTCTCCAGGAAAGCAGCTCCAGAGAGGAGACAGCACAAATCCTCCATCCTAGTGGAGCTGGCTCCAGATTTGCCTGGACCTGCCAGTACCACCCAAACCTCTGGGGTCTACCCCTGGGCCAAGCCCTGAATAGTGGGAGCTACCCAAGGTCCTGCCCCCCCACCAGACAAACAAGTAGAAAAGCTGAGAATCAAGCCCCTCGCTGACAGACACTCACCCTTCTGCCTCACCAGAGTACCACATGAAATAGAGACAGAAGCTGGGCAGCAAATGAGAATATTATGCAGCCATGGCTCTAACTAAGTGGCTCTTCTAAAATAAAATGTACCTTTCTAACTCCTGTGCTTAGAATGGGAGAGAAATGTGTTGTAAATAGGGGCGGTGTGGGTTGTATTCCCGGCACCCAGTGATTGACAGATCAATAGCTCTTTCTCGATTCCGTGGGTGGTGGTGCATGGCCGTTCTTAGTTGGTGGAGCGATTTGTCTGGTTAATTCCGATAACGAACGAGACTCTGGCATGCTAACTAGTTACGCGACCCCCAAGCGGTTGGCGTCCCCCATCTTCTTAGAGGGACAAGTGGCGTTCAGCCACCCGAGATTGAGCAATAACAGGTCTGTGATGCCCTTAGATGTCCGGGGCTGCACGCGCGCTACACTGACTGGCTCAGTGTGTGCCACCACCGCCCGGCCCCACGTTGGATGCCAAACTGTTGTATAAAGTGGGGGAGAGGTGCGGGTTGTATGTTCCCAGCACCCAGCTCCCAGCCACTGGCCTGCTCAGCCGCTGGTTGCTTGTTTATGCCCAAAATAACCACATGACAATTATATTCATTTAAACTCTGCCTGGCCCATCATCACCAGCCTTTTCTTGGCTAGCTCTCACATCTAAACTAACCCATTATAAAAGTCTGTATGTCACCCCAAAGTGGTGACCTACCAGAAAAGTCTAACCTGCATCCATCTGCAGCGGAAGCTCATGGCGTCTGGCTCACTTCCTTTTTCTCTCAACGCCTGCCGTTCTGTCTACTCCACCCACCTAAGGGCTGTGTCCTATCTTACAGGCCAGGCATCCTTTTTATTCAACCAATGAGAGTAACAGAAATAAAGATGGACCCTCCTACAGAAATGGTCATAATACCTTGGGCAGCTTCCCAATTTAGTGAGGGTCAGACCAAAGTTGCTTCCATAACCAACTCGGATGGCGGCATTAAATCAGCCAGTATAAAAATTCTCTAGTCAAGTATGCTGCCCCATGATTGTAGTCACAGCACTCAGCAAAGTGAGGTGGGGTTGTCATGACATTGAGACTGGCTTCAGTTGCACAGTAGGCTCCAGACTAGCCTGCACTAGAGACCCTATCTCATAACGCAAAACACTCTCAGCTCCACAGTGCCGAGATAGGAAACCTCAGGTTGGCATAGGTACATGGGAGTAGATCATCATGGGCTGGCCTCAGTCACCACCATTTCTAGTACTAGTGTGGTTGGTAGCTAGGACAGTTTGAATGGGACTAACAGCAAAGGAAGAGATTCTCCCCCAAGCTCTGTAAGCTTTTGGGGGACCAGATGCAGTACGAAGGGAGAAGAGGAACAAGCAGGTTGTAATTGTTACCTGGACACAGCAACTCAGCTCCTGGGGCTCAGGCCTAGTGTGGGAGAAGCTGTGGAGCCAGCTGCTCACGCACTGTGGCCTCCACACAATCCTGGGTATGCCAGCTCAGGAACCAGCCTGCTGGGGGTGAGGGGATGTGGAAGAGAGTGCCTGTGGGAGGACCCTGCTTCATGGTTTGGGTATCTAGAAGTCCAGAAAAGAGAGGTCAGGAATGCTGGGCCAGGTCAGCTGGAGGGGGGAGGTCAGACTTGAGAATCTGTGGGGCACAGTGGTTTTCTGGAGATATGAGGGTGCAGGGAGACAGTCTGAGCTGCAGAGTTAGAGACAGGACCAGCTCTTGCCACTCCCTTGTCCCTATAATCCAGTTCAAGCTACCTGTAATCTGTAAGTGAATCCCAGTACCAATCCCACACCCCTAAAACAGGGTTAAGGAGCAAGCTCACTTTTCTCACCTACATCCTTCACTGTCAGGGCCTTGTTCTATCAGTGGAACAGTTTTTCCACAGGGCACCAGCTACCTTCCTCACTGGCAGTGAGTGCCTGCCCATAGTGGCCATTATCTCACCACCTACTTTCCCCAGAGGAGCCCTGCACTCTGGCCTCCCTCCCTCCTTCATCCCTTCTCCAGCCTGTCCTAGATTTTGGCAAAGAGCAACATAAAAGGCAACCAGGCCCAGCACACACTGGTGGTTGGGTGGCCAAGAGTGGGCAGGTGCCAACTTGCAGTCCTACTCTGGGCCTCGTACTGCCCAGCCGCAGCCCCTCTAAGACAGGACAAGGACTCTAAGACAACATTTGCAAGCTCGGGGGTTCTTTCTATAAAGTTGCTAAGACCCTGGGTTCTAGCCAGGTGCTCCATCTACTACAGCTGACAGGTGTGACCTTGCCTGGCCAGCATCCAGCTGCTAGGTAAAGGGTGTCACTTAACCATGCCTTCTATGTACAGGGCTCAGACACAAGCGCCTCATCTCTGCCATCTGGCCAGCCTTGGGCTCTCTGAGACCCAGATGTCATCCAAGGCAGAAAGAGGCCCCTCCGCTGATGCCCAGGGGCAAAGGCAGTGGGAAGCCCAGACAGCTATAGTTACCACGCTGAGCTCAACCCACCTCATGGGTGACTAGTAGGCGTTCATCACCATACCCCACATACATACACTAGAAAATAAGTCCTGGCTGCTGCCTGTGCCCAGGTAGACAGAGGAAGGAAAGCTCTGGAATTCTGCTGATCCTACCGAGGTTCTGGGGTTAAGACCGTAAGGTCCTTCCTCAACAAATGCCAGCCAGCAGACAGTGCCCACTGTAGACCCAGACCCAGAGATGCCATGTACCCTTGGCTGCTGACCTGGCCTCCTGGATGAGCCATGTCAAAGTGTCACCCGGCTCCGGGAGGCACCCTGGGGCCATAGGGACAGCCCTGGGATCCATATTAATTTCAGCTCCATTTTAAAGGGGAGTTAAAATAAACAAAGGGAATATTTATAAGGCAAATAAATCTAGCAGAAACAGCCCCTCCAAGTGTGAGCAGGGCCTCCCCCTCTGCCCCAGCCCAAGCTGATAAAATACAGAAATGCTACTGTAGACCCTCCAGGCTTATTTTGACTGCACAGAGGAATGTAACATGTAAACACTGCCTCCCCTGCCGCACTGTTACAACTTGCATTAACAGCCTGGACAAAGCCGCATTTTCACAGAAGCATCGTACAGGGATATATCTCCAGCTTAATTTTTTTTAAAAAAAAAACCATTTCCTCACATAAATCATGTTCAGAACTAAACGGGTGACTGATGCACCACAAACACTTTTTTTCTTAAACAATAACATACCTAGATTCCATCTACACGAAGGAACTTAAAAAAAAAAACAAAAAACCTGAACTTTTTTTTTTTTTCTGAAGAAAATAAATACTGCCGTTTTGTTCCTGACTAAACTATCTGAGGGCCATATCTTTTCAGCTGAGCCAGCTTCCCCCAGCACACAGTCATAGGGGAGAGGTCCCACTTCTGGACTACCAGGGTTGGGCTTGGAGGGTGCTTTCTTGCTGGGCTGCACTACATGCATAGCATTGGGTCGGCTTACCAGAAACGGGTCTGACCAGAACTCAGAAAATTATGACCTTTAGAGATAGGCCAGAACAATGGCTTGAGCCCAGAAAAGAGGCCTCACACAAGACTAGCGATGGAGAGCAGGGCCGGCATCCAGGGCCACTGCAGCTCCAGTGCTGCTCATGTTGGGTCTGGCACACAGAACATTATAGGATGATAGGAGAGGAAGAACCACTCAAAGAAGTCAGGGTGCAGAAAAACAGAGAGGGAGTGAAGCAGGCTTAGTGGCGACACCCAGCAGCAGCACTGCAGACAAGCAGCAGGGGCCACAGGTAGCCAGCGAGCAGACAAGGGCAACCAAGCCCAAGACATAAAAAAACACTCAGTCAGAGGCAGCTAAAAACCAAAGCAAATCAAAGACCAAGCTGGGGTGGAGAAGGCCCTTCTGAACATGTAATAAATCTTAAAGTCATTAAGAGCAAAGAGAGGTCTAGGTTACATCTAAAAGAGAGAGAAACCATTTGTACATCTATAAGTTACGAAGAATCTTTATGGTATACAACACGGGGCCATCTCTGATATTTGAACCGGCTGGAAGATAAGGAAAAGATGAGGGAAGGCCAAGGTCCAAAAGGGCGATCAACACACGGACGCTCTGAATTTGAGAAGAGGCCGTAAATACATGAAAAGATGATCCATGGAATCAGAATGTGTTCAGTCTAGTAGACAGTCAAAGCTAGACCAGCAGACAAGGGACTGGAGCTCAGCAGGGCAGTGCTCTGGGTGCAAAGCCCTGGGAAAGTCCAGATTCCCCATACCTAGAAAAAATTATGGCATAAAAGAAAATGATAATTTTTCTGACACAGAAATTAAAGCCTTGGGTGGGAACTGATCAGTGGTAGAGCATTTGGCTAGAATGTGTAAGGGTCTGCATTTGAGCTCCAGCACCGCAAAAGATAAAAAAAAAAAAAAAAGAGCATGGATTTGAGAGATGGGGCAGTGGCACTACACACCTGGCAAGCTGAGGCAGTAGACTCACAAGTTTGAGGTCGCCCGGGGCTGTATGATGAGTTCCAGACCAGCGGAACTACAAGGTGAGACTGTCTCAAAAACCTAAAGAAATGCATAAATGTTTGAGAAAAGCAGAAGACAAAAGGCAGGAGCTGGAGAGAGGGCTAAGTGGCTTAAAGTACTTGTTGCTCTTGACCCCTAGCACTCATAGGGTGGTTTTAATCACCCATAACTCCAGTTCCAGGAATCTGATGCCCTATTCTAACTTCCATGGGTACTAGGCATGTATATGCTATACATATATACAAGCAGGCAAAACACTCATATACATAAAATAAATATTTTTATAATTTATTATTATTTTGTGAGCATGTACATCTGTGTGAGGGTGTCAGAAGCCCCGGAACTGGAGTTATAGACAAGTGTGAACTGCCATGTGGGTGCTGGCATCCAAACCCAGGTTCACTGGAAGACCAGCCAGTTCTTCAACTGATGAGCAATCTCCCCAGCCACTAATTTTTAAAATAATAATGATAAAATAATAATGATAATAAAAGACAAAAGCAAATCACAGTTCGGTAATCCAGCGGAAGAAATCATGAATCAGTATGAACTTATCCTCAGTGTGAGGGAGGGGCTTTAGACAGCAGCAACTGCAGTCACACATGGGAACGGGAAGACAGCCAATCCATTCTGTGTCTTACAAAAAAAAAAAAAAAAAAAAAAAAGCAGACAATGCCCATGTTATGGAGATGAGGGAGAAGCAGGCAAAAGAGCATTAGGGACAGGGTGTAGCTAGCCTGTTAGCAAAGGCTGCAAGCCCTTGGACCCAGCTTTTCTGCTTCTAGGAAAGAAGTCCTTATAGGTCTTATACTGTCAAGATCATTGTTGGCCAAATGTCTAGGTGCAGCAACACTGGACCTTGGTGTACCACCAGTGGGAATACCACCAGTGGGAACACAATATTGGGCTACTGAAGGTAGTCTGATCAGCACAATAAGCCAACAATTCCAATGCCAGGTATATACTCAAGAGAGTGGAAAGCAGGATTCAGACATACATGTACCACCTACCCAGCAATGCAATTCACACGGCCCATCCACGGATGAGCAAATAAACAAACCGTGAGATGTTGGTGCATTATGATCAACTGTAAAAAAGGAGGAGGGGTCAGAAAGATGGCTCCATGAGTAAAGGCACATGCTGTTGAGGCTGATGACTTGTGCATGCACACACACACACATAAATAAAGCAAGAAAAAGTTGGGTTTTTGTTTGTTTGTTTAAGGAAGCAGCAGCCAGGCATGATGAAGCATGCCTATAATTCCAGAACCCAGTTTGTAGAGACTGGAGGATCAGAAGTTCCAAGATCATCTTTGCCTACATTATGAGTACAAAGCCAGACTAAGAACATGAGCTCTGTCTCAAAAGAAAGAGGCTCGGCCAGTGAGATGGCTCA
>JAQHUG010000294.1:615543-667437 GCA_028555095.1 Dicrostonyx torquatus
TCTCTTGTTTGCTGCTACTTACGCCATCCTAACTGGCCCACCAGCTGCTGAGGGTCTCTCTCTCTCTCTCCCCCCCCCCTCACAGCACATGATTGTTATGGTTTAAGTAAAGCACTGCCGGTCCCCAGTGGCTGCAACGGGCAGCGGGTCCGAGACCATGGCAGGCCTGAAGGCAGCCACTCCCAGGCAGGGAGCCGCGTGGCGGCAGGTGAGAGACCTAGATGAGGCAGCCAGTCCCATAAGGTGCCGCAGACAGGCACGCCATGCTGAGTGAGGTTGGATATTTATTTAGTGGGTTATGGAAGGGAAAGGGGAGAAGTGCAGAAAGAGAGAGAGAGAAAGATACGCAGAAAAGGGAAAAGAAGAGCAGGAAGGAAGATCTGCCTGCCTAGGAGGACAGGAGTAAGAGTGGCTGGGCGGGGCTTGTCTTTTAAAGGGACAAGACAGATCATTAGAGTGATTACAGAATGTATTGCCATGTTTGGCATTAAGTGGTTCTAGGAATAGAAACTGAGTGGTCTTCTTGGCCCGGTTGTTTTAACACCATTCATGATGTCTTCAGAAAATCACTTTATTTCTGTAGGCAGTTTTGACTTTAAAAGTTATATTGAAGTTTCTTGACTTACAGCCAAGAGGAAAACACAAACTAGATCCCAGGATAAGGAACTTCTTTTTCCTTTTCCCCTTAAGTTTTCCTGACTTGAGAAGGGAAGAGTGAAGGGTTGGGAGTGTGGCTCAGATGGTAGAGCACTTGCCTGGCATGCATGAGGCCCTGGGTTCAGACCCTAGTACTTCATAAAACTAGGCATGGTGGGATATGTCTGTTAATCTAGCCCCCAAAAAGTAAAGCAGGAGGATGGAAATTCAGTGTCACCCTCAGCTCCATAGCAGGTTTGAAGCTAGTCTGGGATGCATGAATACCCCCCCCCAAATCAACAAAGCATGTAAGAAAACAGAATGAAACCTATTTCACAAGTAAATCATAAATCCCCAAAGACAGCGAGCAAGATCAGAATCTGAAATCTAGTCATGTGGAATGTGCTTGAACTTACAGCTTTTGAGAGGTAGAGGTAGAAGGCTCAGTTTTGGCTATGTAGCACGGCTAAGCCCAACCTGGGGGCACCGAGACCCTGTCTTAATAGGAGAGGAAGGAAAGAAGAAAGGGAAGAATCTGATAAAAAGAATTCTAAACCAGCCAGTGTTGGTGCACACCTTCAATCCCAGTACTTGGGAGGCTGAGGCAGGCAGATCTCTTAGTTCAAGGCCAGCCCGGTCTACAGAGCAAGTTCCTCCAGGACAGCCAGGGCTCTCAAAAAAAAAAAAAAAATGCCGGGCAGTGGTGGTGCACGCCTTTAATCCCAGCACTCGGGAGGCAGAGGCAGGCGGATCTCTGTGAGTTCGAGACCAGCCTTGTCTACAAGAGCTAGTTCCAGGACAGGCTCCAAAGCTACAGAGAAACCCTGTCTTGAACCCCCCCCCCAAAAAAAAATTTCTGGATAAGGGATTAAGAGCAAATGCTGCTCTTTTAGAGGACCTGAGTTTGTTTTCTCACATCAGGTGACTCATGACCACCTGTAATTCCAGCTCCAGGAATCAAAACCCTCTTCTCTCTGGGTACACACACAAGCACATAAGTAGAAATAAAAAGGAACTGTAGCTGGGAATACTTTTTAATTCTAGTACTCAAGAAGCAGAGTTCAAGACAGACCCAGGAACCTCAAGATACTTTAATGACCCCAGTAAGAACAAGGTACACCCAAATTTATGGGCATCGCATTGAGGTCTGATGGCAGATTCTGGGATCCTTCTGAGCCTTCAGAGGCTTTTTAAAAGTTTAAAATTCCTTATGGATCTCTGAAGCCAATTACTATTCTCATTGCCCTGGTATGAATAAGCTGGTCAATTCTAACAAAATAAGAATGATTTTCTTTTTATATATTTACTTGTAATTTTGGTTTTTCAATACCGTTTCTCTGTGTGGCACTGGCTATCCTGGAACTCCCTCTGTAGACCAAACTGGCCTTGAACTCAGAGATAAACCTCTCCCGAAAGCTGGGATCAAAGGTGTGTACCACCGCCCCTTGGTGCTTGTTTGTTTTAAGGCACAACATCAACACGAAATTATTTTGTTTTGAGATAGTCTCTCCATGTACCTTGCTAACTTGGAGCTTGCTGTGAACTTATACTGGATCGATCCTCCTGCCCTTGCAGAATGTAGGATGACGATGCTATCACACCCAACCAGCAGTTTTAGTTCCTTAAAGTCCTCTGATGCTCCCTGATTCTGGGTGATCATTCTCCAATGGGACATTCCTGTCAACACAATCTGCCTGAAGTTTCTACTTGTGTTCTGCTGTGGGAGAATATAGATTCTAATTGCAGCTATGCAAGTAGCCTTTACCATGAAAGGAAATACTTGGTAAGTTTTGATATTTGGAGGAATCAGACAATGAGGAAGAGATAACTGTTTCAATTTAGTTTAACAAAGTAAAATTTACTGAATAGCTGTGAGTCATGGATTAGCTAAAGAGAAACCAGCTGCTTATATAACCAGCAAATTAAAAAATAGAGCCCTAGCAAGTAAGTAGCAGTGTGCAAACAGCAGTCAAACTTAAGTCTTCTTTTCTTTTTACACAGTCTCATGTCCTTAATTCTTTTATTCATTTTTAATTTCTTATTTTTGGGGTTGTTTGGTCACTATGAAGATCAGACTGGCCTTGAACTCGCAAAGATCAGCTTACTTCTCCCAAGTGCTGGGATTAATGGCACCACCACTGAGCTGTTCTCCAGCCCTTGTTCCTATGGTTTTATTGTCATATATTGATTTTTGACCTGGACCAGCAGGCTCTTCAGTAACAGGGCCCTGAGGAGGAAGGACCAGGGGATCAAAGATAAAGAAGATAGAACAGGTAGGCTCAGGGCATTTTGTCTTATACCTAGCAAGTTTTTTAAAAAGTCCATCATCTTATATTTGTATTTGCAAATATATCTATCTGCAGAGTCAGTGGAAAGCAATAATACAACGGAACGGTCAGCAGGACCCTAATCAAGCAATGTTGCTCAAGGGAAACACAGAGTATCAGAGACCCAAGCACACAGCAGCTCAAACTAGGTTCTATTTATCCTTCCATCAGGGCATCTAAGAAAGCCTTGGACTGGCCTGGCTCTCAAGATTATATGTGGTATATTGACGACATAAATTTATAAATGTGTGTTGCTGGGATTAGGACCCAGGACATTGTGCAAGCTACACACATGCTCTTAACTAGACTGTCCTGAACTCATATTATTTAGGCATTATTGACGTGGATCTTACAAACAACTAGGAAGTAAAGTTACAAGTTTATCTCATACCAGGATCTGTAGCAGATTAGCACAGTACATGGATTTATAATCTCATAACCTCTAGAGGTATTTTTATTGTTGTGTGCATGTGTGTACATGTATGTGTATGCATGTGGTTAGAGGACAGCCTTACTTGTTCCTCAGGAACCATCTATCTTGATGTTTGAGACTGGGTCTCCCACTGGCCTGGAGCCTCCAAATAGGCTAGGCTGACTGCCCAGTGAGTCAGAGATTCTGCTGTGTCTGCCTGCCCAGACAGGACTGCAGGCATACGCCACCATGCCTGGCTTTTATATGGATTCTCCTCGTGTATGCACAGCAAGCATTTACTGAGCCATCTGGGTTTTGTTTTTTGTTTGTTTTTGTTTTTGAGGCAGGGTATTTTTATATAGCCCTGGATATTCTGGAACTTGCTATGGAGACCAAGATGACCTTGATCTGCCTGCTTTTGCCTCCCAAGTTCTGGGATTAAAAGTGTGTACCATTATACCTAGCACTGATACAATTTTTAATGTAGGAGAATATGTTTATTAATTTATTAACTAGACACAAACTTTATAATTTTGCCAGATTCCATTTACTGGTTGAGATGACAACTTCTTGGAAGACATTTAAAAACCCCCTTTCCTGCTTTTTGAGGGTCTTTAAAATACAGGGAGTTATGGAAAATAAATTTAAATGGTCTTCCTATATTTTGGCATAATTTAAAATTTCCATATTTATGTTGATATAGACCCAGTGTAGAGCTCAGTGGCTAATGTGCTTGCTTCCAAGCCTAATGACTTGAATTTGAGCCGATCCCAAAAGTTGTTCTCTGAACATGTGAAATGTGTGTGTATGACTCATGTCCTCTGAATATCATTCACATGTTCAGAGGACCTGAGCCAGACACAAACATTTAAAAAAATAAAAAGAAAGGTATAAACCCAGTCAGACACAAACTTTTTAATCATTCCACACATCTAAAAACATGTAGTTCAAAGCTAGAGTGTTTGCTCTGCCCAGCAGAGAGAGCTGTGCATTTGGACCCAGCATGGAGAGAGAAAGAGGAGGGGGAGGTGTCCTATACCTGTAACTCCGGCACTTAGGAAGTAGAGAAAAGAAGATCAGAAGTTATGATCAGTTACTAGAAAGTTCAAGAACAGCCTAGGCTACAGGAAGGCCTGTCTCAAGAAGGGAAGAAAGCCAAGGTGGATATTGTAGTTATCACACAATGTGAGGACCTGAGTGCAGAGCAGAGCCCATGTAAACATGGGCAAAATGACCAGACATGATGGCACATGCCTTTAATCCCAGAACTCGGAAAGCAGAGACAGGTGGATCTCTGAGTTTGAGGCCAGCCTAGTATACACAGAGAGTTCCAGGACAGCCAGAACTGCGTAGAGAGACCCTGTCTCAAATAAAAAACAACAACAACATAAATGGGCCAAATGGTGTGCACCAGCATCTCCAGTGATGGGGTGGGGATATGTTGATCTCCAGAGCTCACTGGCATCTCCAGAGCTCACTGGCCAGCTGGCTCAGCTGTTTGCAAGCTCCACATCAGCAAAAGACCCTGCTTTAAAAAAAAAGGATCGAGAGCAATAAAGGAAACTCTGGCTTGGACACATAGAGTGTATACCTATGTATACATGCAACACATGTACACTTGTTTGTTTTGGTGCTGGGGGCAGGGTCCCAAACAGGCTATATGTATGTGTTACATGTGAGCTGCATCTCAGTCCTCAAATTTGTTTTTCCTACTTCCAACTCAGGCGGCAGCTTTGGCAAATCCTTGAATCCTTAGAGCACCTGCTAGAGTAAGCGGTCAAGTCTGAGAGACCACCCAGAACTGAACAGCTGGAGTAATGAGGCCCTGGCTGGTAGCATGGTTAGTGAAGTTTGAACTTAAAAGGGAACCTATGAGATGATGCCAGGGTGCCTGAGGGAAGGTCTGAGTAGTAGTAGGAAAAGACAAAGGCTGGGACGTGGCTCAGTGCCCAATGTCTGACTGCTAGGGTGTGGAGGGCTCTAGGCTCCATCCTAGTGTCCTCCCTACAAGTGAAGGAAATTGGAGTGGGGTAATGGTAGGGGAGGCATCATAGAGAAGACAGCTATGGGAAAAGGTGTGAGATCTTAGCTTTCCCCCAGACCATTGGTGCTTCAGGTGATCTTTGATAGTCACAGCAAAGGAAAAGATTGGCTGGGTGTTGGTTGCATAGTGGTGGGGTTTTTGTGTGTGTGTGTGTGTGTGTGTTGACATAGTGGTGATAGCACAGAATTGAGATTGGTGTGTCCTAGTCTGCTGAGAAGGCCCCATGGGAGAATTAGAAGAAAACAGTGACAACAGAAAGAACTTACAAGGAGGCAGGAAGACAAGCTTCCAACCTCAAAACCAAAGGTTAAGTTGCCACTTGGAACCATGAACTGGAAACCTTCATCCAGAGAGGAAGGAAGAGCAGGAGCCACCTGGCTTCCAGTGAGTGGGATAGGAAGAACGGTCTGTCCTCATCATGGCAATGGCTGTTTGTCTGAAGCCTTGGTCCCAGGGATCTCTCAGGTCTATCAAGCAGGCCAACTGGAAGTGGGATGTAGCTCTCCAAGATGGTAAGACTAGCCAGCCAGTCTGGGCACTGACCCCATAGGAGCAGCACAGCCTATGCAGGACATGGGGCACACACCTGTAATCCAGACCTTGAGAAGCATAGGCAAAAGGATGAGTTTAAGGTAGCTCGTTGGAAGCCAGCCTGGTCTACATGAAGCCTGCATGGAGGAAAAAACAGGAAGGTAGAGCCCTCTGGCTTGAGCAGAGTTGGGAAATGGAAATATGCTGAAAGCAGGAAGAATTAGTTCATAGGAACCCATTTGGATTTGTACTTGAGCTCATGGAATTTCTGCTCCTAGGTGGAGTGTCGTTCAGTGGTAGAACTTACATAGCACTACCCAGCACAGTGAAGGGGGCACGGGATGGAGGGGGGGATGGAAAGTCCAGCCAGGCCCTTATAGTTTAGTTACCAAGGCAGGGAGACACAAGTTTTATCTTTGGTGTTTGCTGTAGCACACAGAATATTTATATGGCAGCTTTGGGTTTTCGCCGGCAGGCACTGAAGGGGCCTAAGGTCATCCTAAAGGTGTCACTTCAAGCCACCTAGGAACTAGATTCAGGTTTCTTTCTACTCTGTTTCAGCCAAGGTGGAGGTCTGGGCCAGAAAAACTCAAAGGAACCGACTAGAGTCTATGCAGGGATAAAATCTTTGTTAAGACACGTGTGTTGATTCAGTAGGCTGGCCTAACTCCTGGGATGCATATAGTAGGAGCTCACTCTGTATCCAAAGCTGGCTTGGGACACGCTGTGTAGCTCAAGCTAGCTTTAAATTGTTAAGTTTTCTGCCTTGGTTTCCCAACTGTTGAGTTAATGACATGAGCCATATGTCTGGTTCTCTCTCTTTAACTGATGGTCAATGCCAGGGGCGTAACTGGTAGAATGCTTGCCTCACGTGCTCTTGAGGTTCTGCCCACAGCACTAGAAGGGAGGAGTTACCATCTGGGGTATGGAGTCCAGCCACTGTGCTAGCTGTAGGACCAGTGTCTGCTCAGTCCTGGAGGTATCTAAGCTAGGCTGATTACTGTTCTGGGGCCTGCCTCATTAGGCTAGGCTACCCACATCTTGGATGGGTTCTCTGTGCTTCCTGGGCATGTCTAGCCAGCAGGTGTCAGGTGTTATGTAACCTCCTTTCCTGGCTTGCCCTCAGTCACACAGGATCCATGGGACTTTCACCCCAGTTTACAGAGGAGAGAGCTGCTCAGCAATGAGAGATGTGCCAGGCCCAACGGACCTGTCCTAAGACCAGGCTTGGGATTCTTGCCTCCATGACCTACCCACAAAGCCCCCTCTTAGCCTCCCTGCAGTTCAGTCACAGGAGCCTCTATCTTGGAGAAAGCATATCTGATTGTGCTTTCCAGAGCTGGGGAGTGAGAGCAGAGTGCAGCCTGTGGAATGCAGGGACCCTTGGGAAAGCCTGTGTCCGGATGCAGAGGGATACAGCAGCAGCCTGGCCAGAGGCCTCTACAGAGAAGGTTCAGGTAGTGTCCCAGCTCCATTGCTGCTGTTGCTCTTTAAGATGGCAGATGGAGGCACCCAGATGCAGTTGGGGCGGGGAAGGGAGATGGCCTAGAAGCTACCTTGGAGGCTAGTGGCCTCTACCTGTTTTAAAAACAAAATCTCATATGGCCCCCGGCGCTTTTGAGACAGGTGTCACTGCAGTCCTGGATGGCCTGGAATGCAGTATGTAGACCAGGCCTCAAACTCACTCCTGACCCTCCTCAACCTCCTGTGTGTTGGAACTACAGGTGCGCACCACCCAGCTCAGTCCTCCCCTGCCCTCTCCTCCCCTCCTTTCCTGCTTTTTTTTTTTCTCTCTCTCTCTTGGCCAGAGTAGTTCAGAAGCCCATTGGGACCTTGCAGCTCTTTCCCTCACAGCTATAAGGTAAGTTTATGGTTCCATCTAGTACCTGGTTCAGTGGAGCCAGGAGTCATAGAGGCTAAAGTAGACTGACTCCCCTCCACCCCCTGAGATGCTGTAAAAGTCGTCCTTTTGTTCAGGGGATTGCCTGAAGGTTGTCTTCCCTACCCCCATCCAGTGCTGTACATGATGGCTTTCTCCTCTTCCTCTTAAGGCCATCTCTCCCACTGTTCTCATAATACTCCACTTTGCTCCCAGCCCCATCTTGAGGCTCTCTTTTCTTATTTTAGTTTTTCAAGACAGGGTTTCTCTGTGTAGCTGTGGCTGTCCTGGAACTCATTCTGTAGACCAGACTGGCCTCGAACTCACAGGGATCACCTGCCTCCGCCTCTCAAATGCTAGGATTAAAGGTGTGCGCCACAACCTCCCAGCTGGAGTCTTTCTCTTAATAAAGCTCATACCGAAGAATAACTGGCTCAGCTTTCTTCTCCTTGAACTAACCCAAAGTCAAAATTTATAATAGTAAAGATTCTAAGCCAGGTCTGTGGGTGTTCATGTGCGCCCCAGGTTTCAACAGTGTAGCATCTAGATCATACTTCTCACATCCAGGAACTTATGTGTTTCAGACATGCTGGAGACACATGCACACACATACTGACTGATCTACACCCAGCTCAAGGTTCAGCATAAACATCCTTTCTGCTGGTCTCATAGTGAAAGATTAACACCCCTTTCTGGTCTACCCCCTGGCACTTTTGTAAATAACTTTTGGATGAAAGTATCAAACTTGGCCATTTGTTGGGCACAAAGGGCATTCATGATATTGTGTAACTTTTCCCAGAACTTTCTCATCATTCCGCACTGTAACTCTGTATCCATTGTACAATCTCCCCCCCCCCCCAGTCTCAGTGGCTAATCTACTTCCAGCCTGTGAGTAGACTTCTGTGGTATTTGCTATTCTGTGTCTGGATGATTTTGCTTACAGAGCCCATCCGTGCTGCAGCATAAGTTGGGCCCCCCCTTCACCACAGCAGCACACTTTACTGTGAAGTTCTTCAGCTTAGAGAACCTTGGGGTTGCTTCCACTAATGGGCTTCTATGAGTCACGTGGGAACAAGAGTAGACAAGTGTCTGAGGCCCTGCTTTCAACTCTGGCTACACGGCATTGTCACGTGGTGATTCTTTGGATAGCCCCTTGAGGAATCATCAAATTGTTTCCACCAGTGTTCATCTCAGCAGAGTGCAAGGGTTCCAATTCTTTCATATTTTAACCAACTTTATTATCTTATTTTAAAATAGGAGGGAAAAACTCAGGCCTGTAATCCCAGCTATGTGGAAGTTTGAAGCAGGAAGATTATAAATTCAAGGCTTGCCAGGGCTAAAGAGTACATCCAAGATCAGCCTGGGCAATTTAATGACAACTTGTCTCAAAGTAACTGGCCGGCAGTGTAGCTCAGTAAAGCCTTGTGCACAATCTCCAGTGTCCCACCCAAGAGAAAAGTCATTTCAGTTGGTGAAATAGCTTTGCTACGCATTTCCTTAGTAACTATAATTGATGCTAAGATACTTCAAAGAGACTTTTTGTCGTCGCTTTCTACCACCTTTTGAGATAGCAGTTTATGTTTCCCAGGCTGTCCTTTAACTGGCATGGATGGATGATCTTGAACTTCTGGCCTGTCTTCACCTCCTGAATGTTGTGCTGCCATGCTGAGCTGGTATGGAGCTGGAACTCAGGGTTTCTGAATGCCAGGCAAGCACTCTGCCAACTGAACTGCCCAATTTTTTTTTTGGTTTTTCGAGACGGTTTCTCGGTAGCTTTGGAGCCTGTCCTGGAACTAGCTCTTGTAGACCAGGCTGGTCTCGAACTCACAGAGATCCGCCTGCCTCTGCCTTCTGAGTGCTGGGATTAAAGGCGTGCGCCACCACCGTCCAGCTCAATTTTTAAAACATGTTATGTTAGACACCACAGAGCTACACCCCAGCCCTAAATCCTCTTGGTGTTTTGAAGTTTTGTTTTTTATTCATTGATCTGATTGACTGAGATGGAGTCTAGTATAGCCCAGGCTGGCCTCAAACTCATAACTCCTGAATGCTGGGATTATAGATTTTCATAGTACCCAACTGTTTTTCTTTAAGATTTACTTATTATGTATACAGTATTCTGCCCGCATATATCCCTATAGGTCAGAAGAAAGCACCATATCTCATTATAGATGGTTGTGAGCCACCATGTGGTTGCTGGGAATTGAACTCAGGACCTCTGGAAGAGCAGCCAGTGAGTGTTCTTAACCTCTGAGCCATCTCTCCAGCCCCCATATCCAACTGTTTTTAATAACTATAGTTTTGTAGTTACATTTTATCCCCTCTTTGCATAGCCTTGGATGTCCTGGAACTTGCTTTGTAGGCCAGGCTGGCCTCAGACTCACAGAGATCTGCCTGCCTCTGCTTTCCGAGTGCTGGCATTAAAAGCGTGCACCACCATCATCCAGCTTGTAGTTAGTTTTAAATAAAGAAGTTAAGCCCTTCACCTTTGTATTTTTTTTCAAGGTTATTTTGGCTATTTATGATCCCTAAAGAGTCAATAAATACGTGAATTTCTCTACTGAAAATAAAATGCCCTTGGGATATCTGGTAAAGGTTATTAAATCAGTAAACTGCTGATCTGATCTGATCTGGGTAGTGCTGAGAATCAGCAGCATTCTTGTGGACAGTCTTACCAGCAGCAAGTCTTCCATTCTGTCCCCTCACTTTTACACTCTTGTGGTCAACTAAGATCGACTAAATATGCAGTCTGCTGAAGCCACTCATGACTGGTATCTGCCCAGAACTCCTGAACAGTTCTTCCAGGAGTATGCACAGTAGGGCTCAGACCTCACAGTAGGTCCACACACCCCAGATGAAAGGAGCTGTCTGGTTTCTCAGTGGAGCTGTGCAGGCAGCCCTGGAGCTACCCCAGTTCTGTTGAAGGCACAGTCTGTGCTGGCTGCAGTGTAGCCCACCCACCTCTGTATGTTGGGATTATAGGTGTGCACTGCCACAAATGGCTTCCTCACTCGCAAATTGGTTGGTTTCTGCAAAAGCCCTAGAAAGTAACTGACTGCTTGAGTTTGGCTGTTGCCTTTCAGTGGTCAGGTAAATACAAACCTGTCCCCTTTCCCAGGGCCAGATGGGCATGGCTACATTGACTCCCCACAGCCATATACAGCAGAGAGGGCTGTTGAGCAGCAGAGCCCTGCACTCTGGGGATCCCCACAAGTAAAGGGACAAGACTTTTGGGGGCTGTATTACTGTGTTACCTCCCTAGCTGAATTTTAGATGAATGAATGGGGAGGGTGGATGATTGAAGATAGACAGATGATAGAACAAAATAGCTCATTGTCTTAGCACCCAAATGCTACTTCTAGTAACGATAAAGGATAGCATAACTAAGACACCCAAACACGTGTTAGGAAAATCTAAGCCACAAGAGGGAAATGAAGCCCATGTCATGTACATGTCCATGATCCCAACATTGAGCCTTCAGGCTGGCTCTGGTACCTGTTCCCACTTTGCTGCACCCACTCTTGACCATTTCTGGTAAGCTGCATAGTGGTCACATGAGCCATTGTTTCCCCTGGATAATTTCCTGCAGATTTACATGTGTGCACTCTAACCAGCTGTAAGTGTGTGATGGTGGGAGCAAAGTAGCTTTCTCCTGCTTCCCCCAAGGTGCAGGTACATATGACAACAGGTCCCTGGCTTGGGAGCCTTCTAAATGATATCCATTCTCTGAGTCTGGAAAGATGCTGGAACAGCTGGACCTTGATCAGTTCTAGGTCAGTTTCTGTCAAAAATAGACCAAAGACCAAATTGAGTTCCTCAGCATCCCATGCAACATCCATGTCTGCCCAGTTCACGAAAGGTGGAGGCCAGGCCCATCCTACAGTAGATCGTGAGGGCAAGAGCTTGGATGTGAGATCACCTGACTGATGGAAGCCTGTGGGTGGGTGTGAGGGTTCAGGCCCAGCGTGCATGCAGAGCCACAAGCATGTGCACTCTGCCTTGTGGGAATAAACTACACGTGTATGCGTGGGCTACGAAGCCTCAGCTCTTCGCTCTCTCCTGAGACTGTCCTGAAGCAGGATTATACGTAGGACTTGGGCCTATCTCCTAAGACTCTTCCACAAGCCTTCCCAGCTGAGATCAGGTTCTATGTAGTCACCAGTGTAGTAGTGTAGTCCTTCTCTGGAAAGAACTGTAAATAGCCAGAGTGTTCGGTGGAAGTTTCTCTGGTTCCTCTTTCTTGTGTCTTTCTGTTGAGGGTCTCTGGTGTGAATCACGAGCTTGTGCTGTGAACTTAGTGAACTCTGCTCAGTGTCAGCCGTGAGAATCCGCCGAACTTTGTCAATTAGATCCTGGGCTCCTCTCCTCAGAGTGGATGTATTCACTCACACTCACCTGTGCCAGGGACAGAACTCAGGGTCTTACATGTCAGACAAACGCTGTACTGTGGAGCTCATCCGGCCCCTTGAGAGGATCTGGAGCTGTTCCTTACTTCAATCGATTCTGGTATCTCAGTTCCTTGGTCGGTCTTGAGCCAAGTGAATCAGCCAATACAAGGCTGAATGGCAAGAGAACACACATACTGTATTAATTTTGCACAGCCCTGGAGACTTCTACAAGATGTGGTCCAGAGAAATGCCCAAAACACTGGATATGGTGGTACACACCCCCAGCCCTCAGGAAGATTATGAGTTCAAGACCAGCCTGGTATATATAGCCTGGCTCAAGAAAACAGGCTGTTAATGTAGGTTAGTGGTAGAATGCTTGCCTCGCACACACAAGGTTTCACCCACAACCAAAACGAAATAAAGAACAAGCGGCCACAGCTTTCCTGCTTCTGAGGTAAAGAAAAAAAATTTTGTAGGGAAAAATAGAATGCATAGATCTCAAGTAGGCTAATGAATTTTAGGGATGTCACTTAGTAATCTATGGGGCTGTAAAGTAAGCTGGAAAATGAGATCATTTATTCGGGTCCCCAGCTCCATTAACAGTCTCTGCTTGATGAGGGCTATTTTTCTGTCTTGGTACTAGAAGATCCCCTCCTAAGAAATCTTCACATTCTGCTGCATGTAGGAACAGACAGGTCATGTGGCCTATCCTGCACCCACACTTCCTCTTTCAGCCTGAAACAGTCAGAACGCCAGTTCAGTGTGAGATGACACCTCCGTCATCGAGAAAGCACCCAGGCTTGGGAACCATGCTCACTGGCCTCCACACAGGACTCCAGGAGGCACACATGTGCAAGTCTCCCCTGGCTCTGACCCAGTGAGTCACGTGGGCATATGCTCTGAACATTTGCCCTCCTTTATCAACAGGGACCAATGGTGTACTGAGTTAAGTACAGGATGGGTGAGGCAGGAAGGGCTCAGGCCACATAAACCTGTCAACCCTGCTCCTGCCCTGCAGATGCTGTTGATTGCCATCTTATTGGCTCTCCTGTTGGTGACTCTTCTGTACCTGAGACACCTGGGCTGGGGCTTGATAGCTATCTTCTGGTTTGAGTTCGTGCAGCAGCCAGTCCTTAACCTGCTCATGGGTGACACAAAGGAGCAGCGCATCCTGCACTACGTGCAGCAGCATGCCAAGCCTGGAGACCCCAAGAGTGCACTGGAGGCCATTGACACCTACAGCTCACAGAAGGAGTGGGGCATGCATGTGGGTAAAGACAAAGGTATGTGGTCCAGCCTGCAAGCGGTGGCCTAGAAATGGGAACCCAGAACTGGGAGTGGTGGTCCTGCAGGGGAGCCTGTTAAAGGGAGAGGGCCATGCTCCTCCCTTAGAGACCATAACACTTACACTTGAAGGAACCATATAGGTGGGCAATTGGGGCCCCTGTGTGTGCAAAAGCTGGAGGACTCTCCAAGGGTATGTATAGTGGAGCCCTCTGGGCTCAGCAGCAGGTGAGGAGCATGAGAAGAGTGGGAGTATTAATGGTTTGGAGAGGGGTGAGCCCCAGAACTGGAGGGTGGGTTCCCTTTCTGCTTGTATTCATATCTTCCTCGCCACACTCTAGGCCAAATCATGGATGCAGTGGTTCGGGAGTACAAGCCCTCACTGGTGTTGGAGCTAGGAGCTTACTGTGGCTACTCAGCCATGAGGATAGCCCGCCTGCTGCCACCTGGAGGCAGGCTTCTCACCATGGAGATGAACCCTGACCATGCCGCCATCACCCAGCAAATGCTGAATTTTGCAGGCCTGCAGGACAAAGTATGACCCTATAACCGGTGTGGCAGCTGTGGCTGGGAGGGCTGATCAGGCAGGGGGAGAGGGTGAGGTGCTTGGTTCAATCACTAAGCACCTGCCATGTCAAAGGAAGGAACCCTAGCAGGTTAGGGACATGCTCCTACAGAGCCAGCAACTCCCAGGGCTGCCCCAGGAGAGACTACACCAGGCAGGCTCCTGCATATCCTGTAGGCACAGCACTGACAGAGCACTGTTCCAGGTCACCATCCTCCTTGGGGCATCCCAGAACCTCATCCCACAGCTGAAGACGAAGTATGATGTGGACACATTTGACATGGTCTTTCTTGACCACTGGAAAGAACGCTACCTGCCAGACACACATCTCCTGGAGGTGAGCTGAGCTGCCCCTGCTTGGCAGAATGACTTCTGTGCTGTGGAGTAACTAGTCCTTGGCCTCTCTGAAGAGGCCTGCTGAGGGTGGCC
The DNA here is from genome assembly GCA_028555095.1 of Dicrostonyx torquatus. Taxonomy (NCBI): domain Eukaryota; kingdom Metazoa; phylum Chordata; class Mammalia; order Rodentia; family Cricetidae; genus Dicrostonyx; species Dicrostonyx torquatus. The sequence continues at coordinate 630,039 of JAQHUG010000294.1, forward strand.
TCCCTAGGGCATAGATGGGCCCAGGGACAGTCTTCCCAACTGTCAGTACACTGCAGTGCCCTTGTGGCAGATAGAGGTGGAAAGAAAGGAATGCCAGGCCAGGGATTCCCTGCCCTGCAAGCAGGGTTCTGCTATGGACTGAGATGGGTACCAGAGACTAGAACACCTGGACCTTAAGGACACAGGGCTGAGTACCCAAAGGAGCAGAATTGTCCACCATATGGGTTTGACTGGGAGTCAACTGGGGCTGGTCACAGAGATGGCAAGCATGTCCTAGATCTTCCTGAAGCTTCTGCTATACAACTCCCTAGCCCCTTCCAATCCTCAGCACTGCTGCTTAGCCAGCTTCACCTAGCAAAGACCCCCATCCCCACTCCCGAGTGACTAGAGCTCAAGGGTACATTACTTTGTCCTGCTCGAGGCTCTGTGACTTTGAGTTTCTTCACAGCCAACAGGGGGTTGTCCATGTGGTGTTGCCCATCCCATCCACAGCTGTCTCAAGAGTTGTACATCCTGTCCTGTACAGAATGTGAGGGGTTGGGCAGGACAGGGCCACTGAGGCTTGGGCATAGTTCAGATAGTTGCGGGGACTGCAAGGGCACAGAGGAAAAGTCTGGCATGAGCTGTGGGCAAGGAATGGGGAGATGAGTCCTGGCATCTAAAAGGACTTTTGTTGCCCTGGTGGAGGCATAGAAGGGGGAATAGGAAAGTATTTCGGAGGTCCTTCAAGCTGTTTTGCAAGTGCTGAGCACTATGGTAGGAGACAGGGATATAGCAGGTCCAGGAAATTGTAGCAGAGAATCTGTTTCTAACAAGAGGGCAGGCAGTCAGGATAGAAAGGAGACCAGCAGGCCAGGCCAACCATGGGAGCTGGTTTGGACAGGGGCCCACGCCTGGCGGACACTGTGAACATGAGGTTACAGACAACAGGCAGCTGAGCCCTCAGGCTCCATCTGACAGGAGAGCCAGGCCACAGTGCAGGGAGTGGATCCCTGCAGCTTTCTGTGTGTGATAATACAGGGCCTGCTTTTAGAAAAGCAGCAGATGCTGCTGTTCAGTAACTAAGAAACTAACGGTTCTCTGCACTGGGAGTGGCTGCGCTTTTCCTTCTTCAATGTATGGTTGTAGAGAACTGATCCCAGAGGACGAACCTTTAAGAATGGTGATCATAAAGTAACACTACCTCACCACCAGGCTTAGTGTTGCACACATATAATCTCCCCCTAAAGGCAGGAGGATCGTGTTTGCGGCCAGCCTAGGTTATGTGGTGGAACCCTTGTCTCAAACATCTTATCGTATTCTGCACTCCAGTCTTCTCAGCATAGGAGCCCCGCACTTCACACACAGGAATTCCCCAGGTGGCCCGAGGTGTCTCTCAGGAGGCCCATGGTATTCAAATATAGACAGGACAGGTGCTGCCTTTGCCCCAACAGGGCAAGTTTCCTAAAAGGCAGTGGGTCCCTAGCACCTCCAGAAGTGCCTGTCTTCCTTCCTATCATTATGAAATCAGGAAGATTTTGTCTTGACATCATTAGTCTTACTGACAGTTAACATGTGACTCTCGATGTTTCAGTCCCTGGCTGAGCCTGGAAACTCCCTACTCAGCTTGTTTCTTCCCGGCCCTGAACTGCAGGGCCCCTTTCAGGACTGGGTAGATGCCTTCCTCCAGAGCAGCTCTTCACGGAGGTCTTTCCAGTGCTGACTTGACATTCCGTTTTCTGCTTTCTAAGCAAGAATGTGTTGATTCATAGTAAAACTCGCTCACATTGTAGCGCAAAAGACCATTCCTGAATTTACTGACTGGCTTGAGGGTCTCTCAGCTCTCTCACAGCCACAGGCTGGAGATGTCCATCCCCACAAACACTGGGACCAGCTGGAGGCCTGGACGACAGAGCACAGCTCTGCTTTGCAAGGGTACAGACTGCCTTGCATTAGGATGGTGGAGAGACTTTTGTGTGTGTGGTGCTGGGAGCAGAACCTTGGGTCACGCCTGCTGGGCAGTGCTCTTCCCACTGAGCTACACTTCAGCCCTGACTATTTACTGGATTTTACTTTCCATTTTTGGTTGTGTTGTCTATATGTGTTTGAAGACAAATGTCTTATATCGCCCAGGCTCGCCTGGAACTTTCAATCCTCTTGCCTCAGCCTCCTGAATGCTGAGGTTACAGATGTGGGCCACAGACAGGACTGATTTAACTTTTGTTTCATGAGTATGTTAAAAACAAAACCCATAGCTTCTGGGCAATCTTCAAATAAGACATCCAGGTGTTCCATTTCCTGTTCCTCACTCCCACCCCCAATATGCACAAGGTAGACTTCCTTGTCAGGTACTTCTAGTTATTTATATAAAACAGTTATTTATATAAAATTAAAAAGTTATTTATATATTTATTAGTTATAAATATGTCTGTCAGCAGACATATTTGCCATAGACAAGCATGTGAGGTTTCTCCAGGCACCTAGAGAAACCTAGTGTCTTCGCTGGCTCAGGTGGAAAGTCCAGAACAGATCTTCAAGGTTAGGGTTGTTGGGGAAGACCCCGTATTTTTGGCACAGAGTCTTTGGTCCCACCATCTCTCTTCACAGCCAGCCTACAAACTGGTGTTGCCCACATATGCCCCTCTAGGGCTGGGGATGGGTACAGGGGAGAATGGATAGTAGTTGGCAGTGACTCCATGGGGCAACAGCTGCCTCTGGATTGCAATGGGTTTGCCAAGCATTCATGACCCTGTCTGTCTGTCCTCTGCAGGAACATGGCCTGTTGCGTAAGGGGACGGTGCTTCTAGCTGACAATGTCATTGTCCCAGGAACCCCTGACTTCCTGGAATATGTGAGGGGGAGCAACAAATTCGAATGCACACACTACAGCTCATACCTGGAGTACATGAAAGTGGTAGACGGTCTGGAGAAGGCAATCTACCAGGGTCCAAGCAGCCCATGAAACACTGACCACTCAGCCTGCCCTGATTCCCTTCCAGCTTCCTTCTGCTAGATGACACACACTCATGCTGACCTCTCTATGCTTCTGAAGCCTGTCCTCAACTGCTGTTGAGGACACTAAAACCACTACAGTAAATCTGGAAAGCACCTGTGGAGAAAAGGCTGAATGGAGGCTGGAGATGCAGTGGCTCACAGTGCCTGCCAGCATGTAAGAGGCCTCGAGTTTAATCCTCAACAGAAAATACAGGACAGAAAAAGTCAAAGCAGGTGTAATCCTGCTGGTGTCACCTGTGAGATTCTTATAGGGTTTCAGGACCAGATGCGGAGGCACTGCCATCACCAATTAGGCCAAGCAGAAAGTCAGGAAATTGGAAATATCCAGAAGCTGTCTGGCTGTCACCAAATGGCAGCAATGCCTATGACTGCACTGTCACCAGCAATCCATACCACAGTTCATCTTAAGAATGAGTCAAACTTTCCAGATGTGCTGATGCATGTCTTTAATCCCAGCACCCAGGAGGCAAGGCAGGCAGAGCTCTGACTTCAAGGCCAGCCTGGTTTACACAGCAGTGAGTTCTAAGACAGCCAAGGCAAAAAAAAAAAAAAAAAAAAAGTTACAACCTGTTTTTTAGTTATGCTGTGATCTTTTATCATAAAAGAAATTAAAGTTCTAAATATTTGGATACAAGAGATCCACTGACAGTTATTCTTCTCAACTACCATACTGCTCTCTTATCTGATGCACATGGCACACAGCCTTTGCCCCATCTTTGACTAGGTAGGCACTGGGGACAGGAAGCTGTGGAGCCATGCTATCCCTGCTGCTCTCAACCCACGTGTAGCACTCAGTCTCTCCAGTCCTGCTTCCTTGGCTTACAGAAGAGAAGGTGGGCTCAGACCACAGGCATGTCTGCCAGGCACCCAGCAGCAGAGGAACCCACAATTATAGTTGCCTTAGCCCCCACCTTCTCTTCCAAGAGGTTCCTCAAGGTCTCAGAAGGGGCCTGTTTCCAAGATTAGACACAAAGATCAACCCCACCTCAGCTGATCCCACCTGTGCCCAGATCAATCAGTCAGCAGGCCCCTCCTGGGCTGGGGGTGCCAAAGGGAGCCAAGGTAGATAGAAGCAAGCAGTGCTGAAGGCCAGGGGCAAGGCCTTCCCCCTCCACCCCCACTGCAAGGAAATTATGTCAACACTAGGTGGCAGCAGTGGCTCAGCCCAGTGGGATGTGCCCTCCTCTATAGTCAGAGGTGCCGGTTGCTTTGGTGAGCTGAGTCAGAAGACAGGCAGTTCCTTTCCTGCTTTTTAATCTTTAAATTTTCTTACAAAAATTTCACTGTTTGCTGATACAGTCTTATTTTGGTTTCATTTTGAATGCTTTGTGTCAGTTTTCTTCATTATTAAGTCCCAAACAGCAGGCACTGAAGAGCAGTTCCCCGCTGCTGCTGGCACTCAGGCCCCGAGGTTACTTGAGGTTCTAGGCAGATGCAGATGAAACAGCCAGAGTGGCCCCAGCCACAGGCAGCTTAGGAGTACACAGCAGAGGGAAGATGTCCTAGGAATCCAAGGACAGGGGCTGGGGGCAAGCACAGCTTGTCCCCCAAGTTGTCTGCCTCCTAAACATCCCTGCCTGGACTCTCTTGGAGCAGCCCTCACTGTGGTCAGCGTGCATGCACGGTAGTACTCCAGCCACCCTTAGCCCAAGTTCTTTTCCAAATCCCCCTCCCCCCAATTGTCCCATTGCCTGCTCCAGGACCTCCACTCCAGGCTCTATTTGCTCTTCTGTAGCACTGCATGGGGACTCCCACCCCTCTCTCCCACTACACAGCACCATGTCAGTAAACAGCTAACTCAGGCCTGGAGAGTTAGATCAGGAGAGTGGAGGAGAGGGGAGGGTAAGACAGAAGGGATATTCATAAAGTCAGGTCCTGGCTTGGGAAAAGAGGCTTGGCCAACCCGCCACATAGGGGTGGGACTCCCGGCTCCAGGATTGGCTCTGCTCAAGATGGCCCTTCCAACTATTGCGATGTGATCCCTAAGAACAAACAGCTGGGCCAGGGCCCTGCAAAAGAAGACAAAGACAGATGCTGTAGCTGGGAGTCCAGAGAGGCAACAGAGCCAGCAAAACATAGCAAGGTGACTTGGGAGCCTCCACACAGGGCAGCTGCCTGCAGAGGCCACACAGAAGCAGTGACTGTGGATTGAAGGGTGGGCCATGCCAAGAGCCTTGACAATAAGGCCAGTCCTGTTTAACTGGTCTTCAAAGGGTCCTGTGATAGGGGTATTTGAAGAAATAGAGGGCATGTCTCCTCAGGACCCAGGTCTCTGGGGGCAGGAACAGGTCTGTGAGCCCTGGGAGACTTCCTGGGGCCTGCCAGGGCTCACACAGGGAGCTCAGAAATGCAGCAAGCAGAAACAGACAAGAAGCCCCAATCCACGGATGGGAAAACCAACCAAATGAAGGAACATACCAGGCATGCAAGCTAGACCCAGGAGTCAACAGGCTGAGGCTTAGCATCCCCCACGGCGTCCACCAGCCTGACCGAAGGCCTGCTGGGCCCAGGCGGAGGGGCCTTCCTGCCAGGGTCGGGCTGCAGTGCATGGCAAGTAGGCAGACAGGAGTTAGAAGCAGGAAAAAAAGTAGGTTAACTGCAACTAAGGGCAAGTTAGGCTGGCCGATGTGGACAAGGAAGGGGTATGATATAAGGTGGGCCTGCCAGGCAGTGCAGGGGAGTGACGCTCTGGAACTAGTATGGCTCATACTCTGTATGGGTGACACATGGATATACCAAAGGCTGGTACATGAAGCCAGGATAGTGGCACAAAGTAGGTGGCAGATGCTTTCCTTTTCAGAGGACCACAGTGGATACCCTGCCCATGCCCCCCACACACACACACACGAGAGAAAGGTACAGATCCACTTGCTCAGACTCTAGTCCTATGCAGCCAGTGACCAGGCAGAGCTGCCCTGTCCACTCTTTTGCAAAGGAAAGCCACATTCCAGAGCCCTGATTAAACTTAGCACTACGTGGCTGTTCTCTTGACAAGCCCCAGACATAAAGCCTCCCTGGGTACTTGCTCACTGTCACTCACTTTCAACAGTTCCTTCTCAGAGGTCTCCCCTGTGGAGTCACTGCCCAGTGTCCTCCGTTCCCTCCGGTCAACTGTGGCATACCCATCTGTAGGGTGGAACAGAGCAGGGAATGAGGGAGCCCTAGGGAAGGCACCACAGAGACAGGTGATCTTTCAGTCCAGATCAGAAAGTCCTGGTACAGGGGACTTTGGATCTCAGTGCCAGATCCAACCAGCCCTGAGGCCTCCAAACCACCTCGCCACATAAAAAATTACATTTTACCATTTTATCTTCCCAGCCCTCTTCCCTGCACACCTGCACTTACCTGGACCAAGTGTATCCATGAGGATCACATCTCGGGGGGCTGACTTCTCCCCATCTGCAAGGCATGAGCAGTGTCTATCTGTGAGCAGTGGGCAGGCATAGGGAGGGCAGTGCAGACAAGCTTGCCACAGGACAGTCCTCAGTGACTAATGCTTAGCACTCCTTTCCAGTCTCTGCCTGCTGCCACCACCCTGGCTTCCTGGGCAGCCACAGAAGACGAGTTTCCAGGAGGCTGACTATATGAAAAGCCTCAAGCACTAAGCCGTCTTAACAGGACAGCCCTGTCTCCCCTACCCCACCAACCTTGTGCATTAGCAGATGGGAGCTACTCCTAAGCTTCAGAGATAAGTTACGTGTCCCTCTCCCCAGCTTGTGCTCACCAGGGTTCTTGTCCACCAGTGGCAGTGTGCTGTCATCAAAGCCCCCAGGACTTGGTGTTCCTTTGTGTCCTTTGGCAGTGCTAGCAGACTAAGGAGGTATAAAACACAAATAAGAGGTAAGGCCCATGATACTCCTGCTTGGGGCAGACCTGGCAAAGTGAGAAAGAAGGCGGGGCTGCTGCACCTGGAAGCGTGTCTTGTTCCAGCCATCCCTCTGGAGGGCTCCTCGCAGCTCCTTGTAGCTCCACACAGTCTGCAGCACGTGCGATGCAGCCTTGGCCTCCCGCACTGACTGGCTGCAGCAAGCAGCAGCCAGGTTTTGGGTCAGTGGTCTACCTTACAGTCTCCCTCCACCCCTCCCAAGTCCACCCTGCCCTCAGCAGGCCCTGCTCACACCCACCTGGAGGCCACAAGTGCCACCAGTGCAGGCACACCACGGGCCTGCAGGAGGGAGCGAGCATTGTCTAGGCTATCGGACACAATCTCATGGATGGTGTTGAGCACAGCTACCACCGTATCCTCCTCCAGGTGGGCACTAGGGTGAGTAGGTGCCTGTGCATTGCGAACATTCCGCACCAGCTCTGTCATGGCGTAGCTCCCTAAAGGCGGGGTCAGATGTTAGGACACATCTCTGACCTACCCCTGGGGGAAGGAGCAGTGTTCAGACAGAGGATATTACCAGGACTGCCACAACCTCTAGAGCAAAAGGTTGAGCCTCAAGGACTGGGAGAGAAAGACCTAAGCCCCCACAGTTCAAACATAAGACCAGCCTAACCACATGGGCCCATCCTCCAACAACCTGTCCCCAACACCTGTCCCACTTCACAAGTCCTGGGTTAGCCCCATCAGCATCCTCACCGATGAGGTCTTTGTTACGCTGGTCGAGTGAAAGGTTACGCAGTGCAATGGCAACAGCACGCACCACCTTGTCGGTCTCAGACTGTAGCAATTCCACCAGCACTGGCAGCCCACGTTCCTTGCGTACTGTGGCACGGATGTATGTGGCCCACTGTGAGGGTGGCACACGAGGTGACTACTCAGAGGGGAGTTACCTTGCACAACACCACACCAACCACGCTGGCCAGGACACAGTGCTCAGAGCCACCTGACCCTGAGGATGTGCTGTCCCCTCTCCTCCTCCTTGCCCAGATGGAGGAGGTAAGGGCTGAAGGCAGAACCAGTGGAGTGCCTGGAATCTCCCTGTCCAGGTCTTGCCCTCCCTGCCGACCTGACTCCTCACCGTCCAGTTGCCAGCACTTAGGTTTTGCAGGGCACCAGCTGCAGCTTCCAGGGTGTTGAAGTTCCGGCTCTCCGTAAGGAGTGAGAGGTAGAGACGTACCACCTCGGGCTGGTATAGCAGCTCAAAGCCTAGACACAAGGCAATGGCAGCCCTGTCAAGGTGTAACTCCCCCCTCCTGCAGCCCCTTCTTATTCATTGTTCCGAAGCTAGGGTGAGCTTCAGGGGTGGATACTGAACAGTCAAGTCATGTTTAGTATCAATTAGTGTCCCATTCAGCCAGGAGGCAAAGCAGGTCGATGAGGCCTTAACCTGCTTGCAAAGAAATGGTACTGGACTCAGCTGGTAGCCTGCACATCCAGAAGGTATTGTAGAGGGAGATGGGCACTGGGCTACTTCTTTAGCAACAGAACTCACCTTCCCTGGGTGTGACCAGGGAAGCACCCCTAAACACAAGGCTCACCTACCCTCTCTGACAATAGGGGCCACTTTCACCAGTAAGTAACAGACTGTATAGCTGGGACCTCTGCATCCCAGGCAACCATTCCAGGCTCCCCAGCAACTGAGTCCCAGCCTGGCAGCTAGGTACCCAGCAGAAGGCCTCAAGGATAAGAGCTAAGGTGCCTTCCAGCCTGCCTGTGTGAGACCAGAGCATCTCCCTAGCCCAGGACATTACTCACACACCCCACATCTCACCTCTCCCCTTCCCCTTGTCCCCATTCTCCCTCCACTCCAGCCTGCTGGGTCTCCTGCTCCCCACGTTCTCCAGACACATTATCCTCTCAGGGCATCTACACAGGCTGGCTACTGGACCTGAGCTCTATTATACCTAAGTTTGGGGCATCTGGGTTCTCCTGATGTCCTGGGCCCCTCCAAGGTAATCTTTTCTCTAACTGTCAGTTCCCAGTGCAAAGCACAATGTCAGTGCACACTGAAATCCAGCAGACACAACAGACATCAGGGGTGATCCACCCTGGCCCCTGGATCATACCCTCTACAAGTAACATGGCTGAGTCACTGTCAGTGTCCCTCCAATCCACCTCACTTGCTGAGACTGTGAAAGTTTACCTGAAACACCTGTGCACAGTGACTGAACCCTCGGGCGGTGTCAAGCCCCAACCATTCCTTAGGAAACCGAATTCTGATGGATGAGGTTGTTTGCGTATCTGACCCTCCAGCCCAGTCTTCTAGGCCTGCTCAATGGCACAAAGCCTTGACCCCTGGCCAGCACAGACCCTAGGCTCCCCAGCTCTGCCTCTTTACCCATTTACCTTTGGCAGCCTCAGTACGTTTGGGCAGGTCTAGTGTGTCAAAGTTCCGGTCCATCTCTCCATCCTTCTTCCCTAGAAGAGAAGGATGGTAGGCAATGAGGGGTACATCCATGAGGGACAAGTGTATAGGGGACTGGGTACTAAGAATACCCTCGCAGAGATGTTCTGTCCTCAGAGTAAGGAAGCAGGCTGGCTCAGGACACTGGTGGCAGTGGAGCCTAGAAACAGCCTTCTGAGTACCTAGACCTCGCCTCTCAACAGGGTCAGTGACACAACACGCTAAGCTACAGTGCAGCAGGACTGGGCCAAAAAGTTCCATCCAAGAGGAAAACTGGGAGCCAGACATGGGCCAACCTTTACTGTACTGCAGGATAACCGTTATCTAGGCTGAGCCCCTATAGAAGCCAATTTGAACTCTCAGCCCCTTCAGCTGAAGGAGCTCTAGCAGGCAGCAATCCGCTGCAGATGATCTGGTGCCCCTGCCCTGCTTACCTGATAGTACTTCTGTGCCACCTACCACTCATTTCATCAGAGGGGTAGATGGTCCCATGGTGCTGACTCCTTGGACCCTGCCTACTGTTTGTGCTGTCCCAGTGCTGGCTTGGTAGTTTGTTCTGACTTTGTAAGCAGCAGCCCCTGGGCCTCCCACCAGTCCAGAGCCAGCATTCCAGCCTCTGTCATGTCTATGCTGTTGTCATGGAGATGGCTGCCCTTCCAGGGGACTGGGGGTGGGGCAGGGCCTGGAGGCTGGAAGGCATCCCAGCTGCCTTATAGTTGTCATGGAAATAACTGTCTGAGCTTAGGGAACATGAATGTCACTGTTGCCCACTGCACTTGCCAGACCTGGACTGCAGAACAAGCAGAGACTCACCTTGGAACCACTCCTCTGGGCGGCCGGAGGAAGCACAGGAAAGAGGAGATGAGCCTCAGCAGCAGTACCCTCCCATGACTCATACTCCCACCCATGCCAGGCCAAGCAAGCAGGCTGTGCAACCTCATTCCAGGAATTCTGGGGGCTCAGTATCCATAAGGTACAGGGAAGACCTATGGTCAGGGGCAGGTGAAGGAAGTGCGCCTGTCCCATTGCCACTGCTGGAGGATGCAGGTACCTGACACCTGTACCTTGCAGGTGCTGAGGGTGCCTGGCCAAGTGAAGGAAAGGGATATGATTATAGGCTGCTCTGTGGACAGCCAGGTCGTGCCCTTTGTGGCCCCTCAGAATCCTTCCCAAGAGTAGAAAGACAAAGGTGGATACTACACCATGGCCCACAGAAAAGGATTAAAGTTGGACCTTTCCCAACTTGCTGCATGCCCATGGGGGCTGACTGGATGTCTTCTAGCCTCCAGAAACACCTGCCGTAAACATGGAAAGCCCTGAGCCCTGGGACCAATGAGAAAGAGACTCACCAGGCTCACCCACCCACCTTTGGCCTTTTTGCCACCAAAGCAGCTGGCATCATCCTTCCTCCGACGCTGAGAGGCTGTAGCACTGCCCTGGATTCCAGGCTCGGCCTCCTGGTACCTGTCAGCTCCTGGAACCTCCTTGTGCACGTGGTAGGACAGGTTCCGCATGATGCACACACAGTTCTCTACTGACTGTGGGAAGAGGTGGACTGGTTGGGACACTGGACAAGGTGCTGCTGACCTTCCCAGACCCTATGTGTGAAGCCATGGTGCTGAACACTAATGGCGCTGTCAGCCTAAGCTAGGGGAACTGCCTGAGGGACCATGTCCCCTGCTCTGGGTAATTACTACCTGCTCCCATTGGTGCCCTTCTAGGGAGCTCCCACGCCCTTGGGTCCTGTTCCTGTGTCCTTTGGGCTCTGAGAACTTGAAAGGAAGGCTGTTTCCATCTGTCCCACCCACCTTATTGTCTGTGTCCTTCCTGCCCACAGCAGACTGCAGGGCATGCAGGAGTGCGTCCACCAGCCCTTCACACTCACGGAGTCGCCGCCGGGCTTCTGCACCATCCGAGCTCACATTCCTGGGTGGAAGGGAGCAGGACCACCAATGACCCCTATTCTTGCCCCCACGGAACTCCCCAGCCCATTAGGCCTCAGTGGCTTTCATCTACACAATGGGTCCTCTGGATCACAGTGAAAGAGAACAGGGTGGCCTGACTGCCCCGGGGCAGTGGGGCCTTGTATCTGTGGGGGACAAAGTCGATTCCCTGGCTCCCAGTTGGCCTGGAATAGGATAGAGATGGGCCCCAAGAGGCCAGAATCCATGATATGCAGGCAAATCTGCCCCCATTGCCTCAATACCCGGACCCTGCAGGGTCATGGTGGTATCAAACTGACAGACAAGCAGGACTTCAAGGACTTAGGAGTCCGTCTGTGGGTGTGAGGACAATGCTACTGGAAAGCCTAGGGACTTAGGATGTGGTTCAAAGCTCCTAAGATAGGACAAGCTGGGCTGTGAGCATGGCAGCTCCTGACACTCAGCAAATCTGGCCTATGCCCCCACCCCTGCCCACACCTCAGGCAGCCTGATGTGTTCTTGAAGACTGTTGTCCACTCGGCATCCCGGGGCTTCGAGTCTTCATTAGGCTCTCGCTCCCAGCCTGAGTGGGGCACGATGACCTCATGGGTCAGTGTCTGTAAGCCGTGGTCAATGATGACCATCTTCAGGGGCTCATAGGATGACAGGTTCCAGAGTGTCCCTGTAATGTGCCACTAGTCAATACTGTTGACCATGGCCCTCCTGCCTTGGCCTCCCCAGGGATGACACTTGTGATCTTTCCCTCCTTGTCCTCTAGCAGGCATGTGACGCTAGCATAGCTGCCATTGGGTTTTTGTTTTTTAGGTTGTGCCAGGGATGGCACCTAGGGCCTGTGTATGTCAGGCAAGGACTGCCACTGAGTGACACCCAGCTCAAGTAAGAGTTGGAAGTAGTAAAAGTTGTAAGAGGTTCAAGGGCCCCACAGAGCCTGGGCAAGATGTACTTGGCAGCACCTAATGGTAGCTTTCAGCTAACAGGGAAGGGACAAATTATAAGAGAGGCATAGCCAGTGACAGTTTATCCCATGCCAGTCCCTGCCAGTCCCTGGCAAATGCTCCTGACACCAAAGGGTTGTAATTTGGCCCTGTGAGACACCCCCAAGCTCTTCATGGCACAAGCTCTACTCTTACACTTACACAGGTAAGGAAGCAGGGAGGTAGGGTCTGGTGCCAGCAACCCCGTGGCTGAGAGAGTAGGGGACCCATCCCAGTACCTGGGTCTACTATACTTCTGTTTCCCCACTTACGGGCTAAGCCATGCTCTTGTCAGCCATGGCCAAGGCCCACTCACCAGTGACCAGCTCACGGACCTCATTGTCACGGGCAGCCCGCAGCAGGCGCACCAGGGCTGGCACACCTCCGCAGTCCCGGATGGCAGCCTTGTTGTCAACATCACGACCATAGGAGAGGTTGCGCAGCGCCCCACAGGCCCGGCGCCGCACCTCAGCCCGAGGGTGATCTAATAAAGCCACCAGCAGAGGCAGCCCACGCAGCTGCCGCACTCGCCGCTTGACGCCCTCATTCTCAAAACAGAGATGTTGCAGGTAGGCTGCTGCATTGGCTTTCACAGGGTCCACAGGGTGCCGCAGCATGGCCAGCACCTCTGGCAACTCGGGGTCCCGCCAGCGTGGCTCCTTGCGGGCACTATCCACTGAAGGAGAGCGCCGCACTACTCGGTCCAAGCTGCCCAGGCTGCCCCTCTCAGGTTGGGCCAGAGGGGCCGTTGCTGCTGGGAATGGAGGCCGCTCATCTATCAGCTCACCAGCATCGTCTGCTGTGTCCTCAAAGGCCCTGTGTGGGTGAGCAGGTCCTGTCAACACCTTCACAGTAGTCAGTGGCCCTACCCCCCTACCCTGTTCAGGGGTCCGGGAATTCTCTGCTAAGAGGAACTGACAGCATTTTGCATCTCAGCCCCAAACACAGTGTGGACACCAAGAGTTCCACCCCAGCCCAGTCAGTGCAAGGTCAGGGTTGCAGACAAATGCAACCATTAATGGGCTTATATCCCTCAGGAATGTCCACTCATTAACAGTGTTACTTAACCATGACTTAATGTGGCTTGATGTGGCATCTGTCAGTGACAAGGCAGGAACCTCACCTCCTTTCTGTAACATCAGTTCACTATACCAGCATACAAAGGATAGAATATCCTCCCTGAGAATGGCCACTCCAATCAGACCATCTGATGAGGCATGTCTTTGGCTCTCAGTTGCCCTACAAATTCTCAAGCTCACTTCTCAAGGAAGGGTCTGAGGCTAGGAAGATGACAAAGTAAACTCTAGACTCAGGTTGTGGTCATGTTCTCATGTTACAGATATAAATGGGAAGGGCATAAAGAGCAGGATCAAGGGCAATGATGAGAAGGACCGAGCCTCTGGGTCTCAGCTAGGGTGCATGGTGGAGACTTAGGCATAGAAACATCAGAGGCCTTAAGCAGAGTCAGACCATAAGCATTTGAAGCCTGGGTCTTCAGGGCCAGCTGGCTATTAGGACAGAGCCAGCTTCAGGCAGCAACACCAGCTTACTGCTTATCATCCCAGGCCTGTTCCTGAGAAGAGATGAAGCCAGTTTTAACTGAAATGTAGCCTGATGACCTGTGGGATACTCTGTAGCTGGAAAGTGGAAGACAGAATCCCCAGAAGAGGCAGTCACAAGCAACAGGTGCTCACCTGGCACGAAGGCCCCGCCCATACTCAGGTCTCCTCCTTGTTGCTGTGCCATAGTCAGGCTCCAGGTCAGGGCCACCTTCATCATCGGCAGCCAGGCTCCGTGTATCATCCTCAAGGCCATACGGCTCAGCTTGGAAGTGCTCAGGCAGGGAGCGGCCACTTGGTGGTCCAGGCTCAGAGCCCACGGGGAAGGCTTCACGGCGGCCAGGCAGTGTAAAGCAACCATCACCAGGCCCTGGGCCCAAGAGACCAGTACGTGTGGGCCGTACCCCAAGCCCTCGGGACAGGCTGCCATAGCTTGGGATATCACGAGGCTCGGGGCCATCAGGAAAGCCACCTGCACTGCTGAGGTAGGCTCGGGAGAGTGTGGCTGCTGGGCCACCACCACGCAGAAGGAAATGATGGTCCAGGGGCCCATCAGTAAAAGAGCCAAGTGAGGAGCCACCATCCAGCAAGGGGAGTCCATCTGGGCCCAAAGGTACCTGGCGTACTGTCCTTGTGGTCACAGTCTTGACCGTCTTGGTGACCTGAATAAGAAAGTAGCATATGGGCTTGGTGGACAGTGCCAGGGTTCTCCATCCAAACAGCAAGTGGTCCTTAGGGGGCCAGCTCACATGCCTGTTCCACAGATGGATGGCTGTGGTTGTCCAAGCTTCCCTCTTCTTGCCTGGGCCCAGCCATACCTTAGTCTCAGTGCGCCGGGTTGTACCATCTTCTGATGTGACAATGGACACGTGGGAGGTAGGCGTGCCAGGGTCTTCCTCTACTGTCACTGTCTCCTCCAGCACCTCAGGTGCCTCTGGCATCGTGGCCAGCGATGCCTGGCTACCTGGGCTCTGCTCCTAGGAGAAGGGTATCAGAAGTCAAGGCTCTATGCCTCACAGACTGGATTTCTGCTGATCATGCACCAGGGGTTATTAATTCTTCAACCTAGGGATGAGGTCCAAGGGGGGGGTCCATCTGAACCCAAAGACACCTGGCATACTGTCCTTGTGGGCACAGTCTTGACTTTCTTGGTGACCTGATGGACAAGAAAGCGGTGTATGGACCTGGTGGCTCTAGAAACCCGGACATTGCCCTGACAAAGCCAGGGTGGCTCAATTCTTCTAGGTGCAAGGTGGCCTCCCTTGAGCTGTATGGCCCTACCACAGGCTTCTCTAGGCCTAAAGAGGAACAAAGAAGGTCCTGCAAGATGTTCTGACATCACCGTCCTCCTCAAGCTCGTCTTCCTCCCCATCCTACTCCATAAATTCTGATGGCCAAGGCTTGGAGTCACAGTTTCAGCACAGTTCACACAACCCTGTGCCAAGATCAGACAGGAGTGCTCACAGTTCCAAGATACCCACCTTCTAGAGTACAATAGGAGCCCACAGTGTTACAATACCCTTGCACCTTCGGCCCAAACGCTCTTGGGACATGGAGAACAGGTATTGTATCAGACACTAGACATATGGATTCCTGCCTGCAGCCACCTTGCCACCACCCTGCACAGAGGCATGATGTGGGAATTCTAGGGAAGATAGTTAAGGACTGTGGCTCACCTGTATTAGTCAGATTAGCCAGTGTGGAAACCAACTCCAAAAAAGACAGGTCAGTTCCTGCTGGGCAGAGTGGCAAATGGATCTGAGAGTCACCTTCTGCCCTGGGCCAAGGGCCTCACCCTGTCAACATCTTGGGGTTGGCATCTGACCTGGACAGGGGTTGGAACTCAAGCTACTGTGGGCAGGTTAGAGGGGACACATTCCTTTATAGCCATGGCTATAGGAGAAGGCTGTGCCTCGCCCACCCAAGGCCCAGGGAGGGTTAGTAGTTCAGACTGCATCTCCCCCACCTCCGGAGCCACAAGAGGTCTTCCTGCAGAGATCATGAGGACAGGAAACCTTCTCAGGCTAGCACCTGGCCTGACACAGACAAGGGTATGAGTGTAAGTGTATCACTAGTATGACAGGACATCTACTGGGCTCTGGCAACACAGGAAAGTGGAGGCACAGAGCACAGCTCTCCCTCCCTCAGGAGCAGGGTCTTGGACATTTAAGAGGACAGAAGGTTTGACCAGCACTTCAGAGATACTAGCAGAGGGATCTCAGAAACCCATTTAACAAGACTCCTTTGAGCTTTGCCTCATCTCTTTGGGACGGTGCCTTACCAGCTACTTTCCTAGCCTACGGATGAGATGGAATGTCTGCTGGGACCTGGCCAGGAAGAGGAGACCCTGTTCCCTGGGAAAGAGAAATAGATGAGGCCCAATGTGGGGACAACTGGAAAGATGCCAGGAAGGGTGACCTGGGCACTTCTCCAAAGACACTGGGTAGTAGGGATGGCTCTGTGCTGAGGCCTGGGCTGCCCCATCTCTATTTGGTTACTGAATTTCAAGCCCTAGCTCTCACTACTGGACGGACGCTGGGGAGCTAGTCAAGAAGGTTCTTTCTTTCTTTCCTCTTGGTTTTTGGGGGTTTTATTTTCCTTTGTTTTTTTTGTATTTTTTTTTTTTGAGGGGGAAACCTAGGGGCTACATTCCTAGATATGAAGGGGGGAGGAGCAAGGCTGAGGGGACAAGTTGCTTGGGACATTCTGCCAGGGGACAGGGCCCCTTTGTAGATTTGCATGCATCTACATATATTAAACATTCAAAGAAGAACCCTACCCTACTCCCTATCTAGGTGGTAAAGCAAGGAAGGAGAGACTGCACTGTGAATCACAGACCCTGGGCTGTGCTGAGGATATGACACACAGCAACTGCAGTGGTCTGGAGAACCAGGGATCCAGCAAAGGGTGGCAACACGCAGGAGTCACCCACTAACATATGGGCTGAGGGATTCTGAGCTTCCAAGAATCTCTGCTAGCAAATGACCTCAGGAAGCTAAAAGCAGTTAATGACCTCACCCAGGCAGGCAGGAGTGTTAAGTCAGCCATGTTCCTGAGATAGTGAGGCCAGCTACACATGCCTGGGCACACATACAGGCAGGGATCGGGATTCATACAAACACATGTCTCTTAACCCCTCAAATAGGAGCATAATGCATGAGTTTCCCAGTCAAGAACACAGGCACAAGTACACTGATGTATGCACATGCTCCCTGTTCTCAAAAGCACCCAATCTTCCATCCACCTCTCTGTACCTTTATTGGTACTAGCCCTGACATGTGCTTCCAATACACAGGGAAGAAGTCACTGACACGAAGTCACCAACTGACTATTGGGTTTTCAGTGGTAGCACAGATGGAGAAACAGGCCTTTTGTAGTTAAGATGCTCAAGGCCATCCTGGGATTCAGCTTCTGGGATCTCTTTGTGGTGGATCCGTGGAATGGTGTGCTGACAAGCAACCAAATGTGGATATTCAGCAATGAAGGCTGGTGGAGTATCTCTTGTTTCATACCTACTGACCAGCCTGCATTCGTTCCCTGTAGCTTAACAGCTGATTCTGGGCTGTTCCCCTCAGTACCAGACATGGGCACCTTTCTGAATACTGTCACAGCCCTGCACAACACAGTGTGTGCCAACTATGTATTGCACTCCCTCCCTGGCTCCAGCCTCACCCCTTCTTTTGCAGACCCCATATCCATCCTCCAAACTTTGGATTTACTGGGCCTGGACAGGAGAGGGGTTGCTGCACAGGCCTGGGGTTTGCTAGAGCTCTCCCTGCCCGTGAAGGACCTACCCAGCCACCATGCTCCCTAGAGAAACCCCACAGCACAGTGCTGAACACAAACCTGTGAGAGTTCAGCTTCCTCATGCAGAGAAGGGAAGGGCACAGGAACCCATCGCACCTATATGCCTAATGCCAGGACCATGGAGAAAACCAAGATGTACTAGAATACAACAGCTCATGCACTTTACGGATGAACATCTACAGTCTACATTATGCAGAACAACCTTTATGCACCACCCCCTCCCTGTGCAGTTCCTGTTGGCATACATCAACCACAAAATGAGTGAAATGCGTGCCTAGAGCCTACACCTCCAGGGCCAGGTCCCCAGAGGGCACAAGACAGCTATCAGTGGATGCATGGATTGAGTTCTGAACTCCAGCATGGCCCTCCTAGGCAGAGTGTAGGACAAGTCAGGCTGGCATCTCCTACCAGACAGGCCTTTGGTCACCACAAAAACACCACCTCCTTTATGTCCACAGCCTCTGCACAACCCTTCCACAGTTCACAGGAGCAGTGAGTCTGGCAGGGTGTGGCCCTAGACAGTGGCTAAAAGGCCAAGGGACATGTGGTGGGCCGAAAAAGCTGGGAAGGGGGCCAGATTTCCTTAAGCCCAGACCCCAGATACACTGACCATAAAACCACGACTGCCTGGGCAGTCAGCGGTCAGAACCTATGGACCACATCAGATGTGTGACAGAGTTCCCTTCTACCATCAAGAGTCTTTTAGGCAGTCCCTGCTCCATGCAGCCTCAGTTTCCATGCCTATTAATGAGCCCCACTCTCTCTGAACACAATACAGGTTGCACACCTGCCCCTCACCAGTATTGGAAGGCATATAGGCTGGTTGCCGGCAGACCCCTCCCGCCACTATACGTGGGCAGTACCAACCACTGCCCCTCCTTTTCCCTCCCCTCACGTGCAATGCCGCGGCAGAGAGGATTTCCATTAAACCTCCAGAAGCCGCCCCACTGGTCCCCAGAGTGTAAGCGAAAGTACGTGGAAGGGGGGTAAAGGGGAGGCGAGAGAGACCCCAGGGAGCAAGAGGTTTAGGCCAGCTTCCTTGGGCTGGGGCTGGCCTCTCTCTGTTCGGGGAGGGGCCGCTGGGAAGGCCCTGTGTCCCGCCCCCTCGACCCCTGCCACCTGTCCCAAGGCCGGAGGGGTGCACCCTTCCCGAGTCATGCTTGATTCAAGCGCAGGGTCTCCTGGTTTGCGCCCCCACGCGGGGCTCTAGCCCTTGTACAGCCATTCATGGTCCTCGCACACGCCCCCTCCGCGCAGGGCAGCGGGCTCACTCCCGCCACCGCTCCTGGCCCTGGGGTCAGCAAAGCCGGCTCGAGAGCAGACAATAGCTGCTGAGGGCTTGCGGTTCGCCTAAACAAAAGCAGGTCTTCCCGGGTAGGCCAGGGCCTCGGGACAACGCTCCCGCCCCCCACGGGGACCGAGTTCTTTCCAACCTGTCTGAGTTCGGCCGGCATCGGACCGAGGCTCGAGGCTGCAAGCCGGCGGGGGCGGCAGCTGGACCGCGGTCCACGGGCGCCTCGGCCGCTCCAGCTCTACTGACTCGCTCCTGGCTCCCGTGAAGGCGGACCTGGCAGCGGCCACGACCAGCAGCCAATCGGGCGGGGCGCACCCAGGCCGGGTGGGCAAGGCTCCGCCCCACATAGGCCGGGGCGGGACTCTGCAGCTATGCCTGCCGGGTCGCCAGCTCCAGGTCTTGGCTCCCAGCATCACACCCTAGGTTTGGTACCCCACCCCCACTCCCACACTAAGAGACTTTGGCAAAGTCTTTCTCCTGAAGTCTCAATCTACCCACAGTGAATGTGTATACGCCCGTTCACCTCTACAGTTGTGTAAACTGAGGTCCCACAGTGTAGACCAAGGGCAAGGTTACCATCCTGGCACAAGCTACTTATCCTGTGAGTTACTTTTCTTGAGACATAGTTTTGGTATGGCCAAGCTGCAAATTCTCAGGTCCTCACTCCACACGGGTCTCTAAGCCAAGGTCACTGCAGAGCCTAATAGGGACTTAGTGCATGACCCCACAGGGTACCCAGTTTGTATCTTGAGCTCCCCATCAAAATACAGTATCTTCTCACCCTTTGAAGGCTATTACAATACAACACAGTGGGACAAAAGGACAAGCTTGGAATTGCCCTGGGCTAGAAAGTCTCTGGACTGGGGCTCTTGTCAGAAGAAACAGAGCTGGCTTCACACCCTGTCCTCTATGCCCTGAGTCTATTGGGAGGTGACAGGCTGTGGGAATCAGAGCCACCAAGACGAATCCTACTCCACCCTAAGCCTTCTAGCAGCCACACCTGGGGAGTTTGACTTCTGGAGGAAAACAAGTACCAGGAGGGGAGGAGCATCCTTGTGCCTGCTATGCTACAGAGCATGCCAATGACACATATAAGGAAATCGGTTTTGAGAGATTAGAGCTGGGGGCAGCACAGGGAAGCTGGGGGGGGTACTGCAAGGAAAGGGGCCCAGGTTAGATTCCCTGCCTTCTATTGGCTTCTCCCCAGCCCAATCTGAAAAGTGAAACTTGCTTTGAGGCCCCACCTTGTCTCCACATTGTGCTGTACTGTGACATGCTCAAACATGCTCATGCATGCTAGGTACCCGCTGGCCTCAGTTTCCTCATTCAGAACAGAATGCTCTGACTTCTGACCTGCTTCATTCTCCATCCATAGTCACCCAGACCAGAGAACAGAACACACTGAGGGAATGCAACCCAGATCTTATGTGGAAGCTGTTTCTGTCTTCTGTGGTATATTTTCTAGCTGCTAATACCCAAGCCACAAACCCATTTTGGCTGAGCCTGAAGCAAGTACAGTAGCCCAGCTGCCAGGCCATAGTGGTGTGCTGCCCCACCCCACCCCCGCGCCCAGGGTGAGGGTCAGCTCTGCTCCAGTTGATGAAAGCCAGGCAGCAAGGTCCATGGAACAGCCCAAGGAGCAAGGCTATGGTCTTTGACCATAGCTTCCAGGCTGCAGGCCCCAGCTACCTGCCTTGCCACTACTCCAAGTTCTCAACCACCCATGCTGACCTGTGCCTCAGAGTAGGTGCTGGGTCACCTCTCATTGAGATTAATATAAAAAGACTCAACATTAAGGCAATGGCCTTGGCCAGCCCAAGTCTCTTCATGTCCCCATTAGCCTGTCAAATCTGACTAGAGCCAAAAAAGCCAAGAGTGGGATGGTAAGGAGAGGATACAGCCTGAAGTCAGCAGCTCCAGACTATGGGGACAGCTTCCTGCTGGGGCACTGACAGAGGGTGTCCTGGGTCTATCCTCCCATACTGCTTGTCACCAAGATGGAGAACAAAGTCTGTTCTGTCCTGGGAGGACTGCATTGAGTTTCTTGGTGCCTGAGAAACAGCCTCAGGGTCAGTGGCTGCCACTAACCTCATGTGGCCCAGCTGAGCTGTTCTACTTCCTTTAGAAGGTTAGGGGTATGAAATTCACTATTTAGTTGGACAGGGTTTTATATAGTAGGGTCTCCTGTAAACTAGGCATGCATCCTGTCAGAGCTAAGACCTCCAAGCCTCACCATCTGAAAGACCTAGGCTCTGGAATTGGACTCAGCAAGCTCCTTATGGGTGTGGTCCATTCTTCCAAGCGCTCTCCCCTCAGTACTAATTCACTGTTCTGCCTTACAGAAACCACTTAATACCATGTAGTTGAAAAAAAGGTTTTTCAGCCATATGTAGCAGGGCATACCTTTAATTCCAGAAGTCACATGACAGAGCCAGACAAATCTCTTGTGAGTTGAAGTCAGTCAGGGCTACACAGTAAGACCTTGTCTCAAAAAGAAAACACAAAGATGGGGGAGAATGTCTCTCAATGGGCTTGGGCTCTCTTGAAGATCTGGAGATCTTTGGTTCTGACTGCTCTACACTTTAGGCTGAGTAGATGTGAATGGATGTAAGAACCCTCAGATAAGGATAGACTCAAGGGCCAGTCCCAACATGTCCAGTCTAACACAAGCAGCTTGTCTATAAGTTTCACATACCCAGTGCCTCCTTCCCTCTCTGGCTAAACTGGGCCAGGGTCCCTCCAGTCTCTAGCAAGTGCATGCTAGGCATAGTTCCCTAGATTGAAGGTCCAGGAGGACCAGAGAAGGGCTGTGACAGCAGATGCAATGCATGGAAGGCAGCTGCCAAGTTTAAGGGTACAGTAGTTGAACATGGGAAATTGAGGATCCACAGTCATTAACTGAGGAGCTCAGAGGACAATAGCAGGCCAATTATCTGTTCTGGGTGGTGGGAGTGGTCTCGTCTTCCTGCTGGTAGCTGGATGAGCCTCAGCCATAATGGAAACCTCGATAATCATAGCAGACTCCAAACCTCTGCATTTCCTTATTCTGGGACCTCCCTGCATCATGAGGGTGTAGGGAAGGGCCAAGAAACTGTGATGCCTGACTGTACACCCCCACTTTAGCATTCTCAGGTCCTGGCAATGGAACAGAACTCCCCACCTGGGGCCTGAACACTGTGTAAGGGCAATGGCCGGCAGAGAAACTGATGCTTTTAGGTCACTGCACTTGTAGGCAGATGGCAGGACCCTGCGGGGTTACACAGAACTCTTAAAGAACTGTCCGAAACAGATGCAATCCAGCTACCTAGGCTGAAGGCTTACTCAATGGAGGGCAGTGATTCTGTGGGTCAGGTATGTCCTGCTCTTTTCTTCATTCCAGGCCTGGCATAGAAAGATGGGGCTTTTACCCCCTTGGGATCTACTTTCCTTCCCCACCCAAGCCCCAGCAGAACTACAAGTCACTGCATGTTAGCTGTGATCCACCAAGACTTCAATTGTTTCCCCACCTGGCTGTCTTTGCCCTCCCCCAGACTATTACCTGTAGAACCAGCTGTTGCCAAGCCATTGGCAGGGACTGCCCACTGCCCACCATACCACCACTGCTCATGCCAGGCTGCTGGGCACGCTCCAGCTGCAGGGCAACGTGGCGCCGTTCTTGCTCTAGTGCCCGTGTCAGCCGCTCGAAACGGGCCTCCTGTTCCTTCACCGAGGCCAGAATGCTGGCAGCCGAGTGCACATTGCAGTCCTCCATAACCAGGGTGCCAGCCGCCTGCAGGCAAAGCAGAACAAGCTCAGGGTGGGGTGGAGCATCGACCTGGTAAGGCCATTCTGGGCCCCCTGGCACCCTACTCACAGATCACAGGACTCTCCCAGACCAGAGCATCCAGCTCTCTGGAGGGAAGCTGCATTGATTAAATTCTAAATTAAAAGCCATTAATCTGAGGCTGGCCGGAAGCAGGCAACTCCCTCCCTGGGAGGCTGGGCCTCTGACCCAGGTTCTTCAGTTTCCTGCCAAGCCCAGCTGAGCCATGGCCCACGGGTGTCTCTGAGCCTGGTAGGAAGGATGAGGAGAGCTGGTGTGCTAGGTACTATCTTCGAGGCTTCTGGCTGCCCCTGATTCTGCCAGCTAGTTCCAATTTCACGGCACCCTCAGTCCTGTCTTACAGGGACCCACAGAGGGTGAGGGTTAGCAGCAGCCACACAGTCAGTATGGCCAGGTCAGAGCAGCCAACAGGTCGGTTGTGAGGGGTTACTTACTCCACTCCAAACACAGGACACCAAGGAAGGGTGTGTGTGTGAGGAACACTACCTTGAGTCTCCACAAATACTGACTGTGGGCCAGCAGTCCAGCCTCCACTCACAGCCACTCCACCCAGGGCAGGGTTGTCTCTGCTTCTTAGGGCTGAATAAAACCTGGTTGAGGTTCTGGCAGACCTACATTAAGTTCAGACTTCCCTTGCTTAAAACTGGCTTGTGTGTGAGAGACCTGATCCAAGCATCTGAGGCCCAGCCCTCAGGGAGGCTCAGGACTGCTCTCACACTCGCCCAGTGCTATTTCCTGGGGCTCCAGGGGGTTGGAGGGAGAGGGGGCTTCATGTTTGCGGTGATAAGCCAGCATTTTCCCTTGCCATTCTCTGGCTGGCCAGTGTGTTTGTTTTTCAACAAAAAATAGGCCAAGTATGCAAAGCCCAGATCCTGGCTCTTGGCTGCAGGAGGGGTACAACCATACGCCACCCTCAGTGTGTGGCCTGAAGCCCAGTGCTGCTTAGGACCTGCTCCCAGCTGGCTCCACACGGGCCACTGAAGCAGACTACTGGACCACTCACCCCTGAACCAATACAGTGTCTGAGCTTAGAGAAGGAAGGCCCCTGCATGTACTTGGTGACACCCACAGAAGGCAAGTCCTGAAGCAGCCCACTGGTGACACAAGTACCTCAGCAGTAAAAAAGCAAGACAGCTGGGGGAAATGAGGCCCAGTGAAGGCAAGACATGAGTGTTGGCCCCCACAGCTGTTCATTTCCTCTGCACCTGTCACACAAATAAAACTGTGACTGTGACCTTGCAGAAACACTGGTGTGGGCAGAGGAACTGTTCTCAGTCAACCATAGCCTATAAAATTAGCCAAACTTCTTCTGGGAGAGGTGGTGACCACTAGGGAAAGAAACAGGAAGGGAGGCACAGATTGGACTCTCTGGACACCATGGCATGCAGAAACAAAAGGCATAGTCATAGCAGGGTCACTCAGCCTGCCATCACACAAAAGGGCCTAGGTGTTGACGGGGCGTGATGAGCGAAGGGTTGGGTTAGGTAATGGAGCCTGATCACTTGAACTATCTATCTTGCCTGAAGAATCAGCCCACCTAAGCTGAACTTTAGAACCTATTGATCTTGTGGACCAGAGTTTGATTCCTTCCATCTTGTGTAAAGACAGCAATTCCTGCCTTACCTGTGATTTCATCCCTGTGCCCTCCATCCCCCACCTGACATAACCAAGCCTGGGCTGTAGCCCAGAGACAGCTTCCCAGACCCAAGGCACCTTAAACATGCCATAGCTCTAGAGCAAAAGGATTTGCTCTGAAGGGTGGCTCTAAACCCACTGGCTCTAGATGTGGCTGGCTAGGGTCCAGAACTCTGAGGCTAAGATGAGAAAGCGGCCAAACCCCATGCTGGTCTTCCCACTGCCCAAAACAGATAATTCAGAGCAAAATCGCTGTGTTTCCCAGGGTACAACTCCAAATACTAGCTAGACTGGGGAGGGGTAGAGTCTTGGCAATTCCCATAGGAGAACAGAGAGATGGTGCTGAGTTCCTGCCATCTTCCCAGCCTCTCTATGTGTACCCTGTCTGCTGTTGGACATGGTACCAACCCCATAGGCTGTGGATACCCACCAAGGCTGACCAAAGGAGGCCACACATGCAACACGGGTGATCAAGGCCCAGAATCACAAAGTACAAGGTTTCACTTTGTTTGTTTTTGGATTTTTGAGTTATAAATCTCACTTTATACCTCTAGTTATCCTGGAACTCAGTGTGTACACCAGGCTGACCTCAAACTCCCAGGGATCTATCTGCTTCTGCCTTGTGGGCTGAGAGTAAAGATATGTACATGCACAGTTCAGGACAGCTTTTTTTTTTGATAGTAAGTCAAAATGTTATCTTTATATTAAAACAATAACTATAATGCTGGGTATAGTTACACACACCTTTAATCCTAGCACTTGGGAGACAGAGGCAATTAGATCTTTATGAGTTTGAAGCCAGCCTGGTCTATAGATTGAGGTCTAGGACAACCAGAGCTCTATAGTGAAACTCAGAAAATAAATGAACAAAACCAAATATATGTTGTCATGGAAAGCAAAATGCATGATTTTTAAAAAAAAAAGATCACAGAGGCTTCAAAGATGCTTCTCCCAACTAGGGCCTGGGGCATAGGACTGTAGATCTTTAGTAGGGGTTGGCACCAAATATGCATCTGCTGGAACCCAGGGATCACCTGGGACAGTCAGGAAGTATGATGCTATGGGCCTTGACCAGCCTTTCCTTCTAGCCTCTGCTCACCAGGAAAGACCCACACCACTGCTCCACACAACACCCCACCCAGGCCCCAGCATCCAGCTGCACGGTCCTGTTAAATGTGCATAAAACATTATGACCAAACACCAGGATGAGGCCAAAGGACCCAGGAACCTGGAGGAGGGAGTTAGAAAAGTCAGGACTGAGGTTAAACTTGGAAAATTCAACTGTGAAAGAACAGTGATTGCCAGGCATGATGGCACACAAGGACAATCTCGGTCTTGAGAGGCAGAGGCAGGAGTAGCATCACAAGATTGAGGTTAGCCTGGTCTACATAGTTCAAGAGCAGTTAGCACTGCACAGTAAAGCCCTGTCTCAAAACAAGTAAACAAACAAACAAACAAACAAAAAACAGGTCTGGGAAGATGCTCAGTGGGTGAAGAGCTTGTTGCACATAACTGAAGACCTAAATTCTGGTCCCAAGAATCCATGTAAAAACTAGACACAGTGGCACAAATGTCTGCAATCCTAGTATGACCCTACCAGGAGAATCTTGGGACTCTCCAAGGTTAGCTAGCTTAGTGCATGCAGTAGTAAACTACAAGAGAGCCCTGGTCATAAACAAGATGGACACTGAGAACTGACATCCGAAGTTTGTCCGTTGACCTTCACATGTGAACTGTGGCATGTGAGTGCCCACACTTACACAATGTACACACACATACACAGAGAGAGGGGGGAGGGGGAGGGAGGAATGGAAAGAATCTTTAAAAACAAAAGCAAAATCAAAAAAGAAGAGTGACAATCTAGCCATACAGACACAGACACAGAGGGCAGTTAGTGACCAGCATCAATTAGGTTAGAGTCCCCATATCTGTGATTTCATAACCCACATAGGCAAGGAGAGGCATTACGCAGAAACCTTAGGCAGAAGCAAGTTGATCCAGGCAAGAGGAGACTAGAGAAACAGTAAATCACAGACAGGAAGACAGAGGATATGGGATGGACAGATGGGTTACAGAGAGATGGGCAGGTGAGTGGGTAGAGATGGACAGACAAACAAGTAAAGAAGGGGTGGACAAGTGGAGATGGTGGAGTCTGGACTGATGAGTTAATGGGTGGGTGGATGCTATGTCTGTAGATGAATGAGTTAGCGAATGGCAAATGGAAGGATGATGATGAACGATAGACTGAAGATGTATGTATGGGTTAGATGAGTGAGTGGACAGACTACTGAGTTTTGGAGGGAGACTAGGAGGATGGCTGGAAGGGGTAGGGTAATGAATGAGTGAGAGAACAGTTATGTGCCAACAGAATGAAGGTGACTGTATTAGTACAAAAGAGGTCAACTGGAGGGTGATGGGCAGGCAAATGACTGAGTGGGTAAGGATGTGTGGGAGACAAGGCAGAGCGAAGAAATGGTTGGAGGCCAGAGAGCTGAGGGAAGGATGAATGAAAAGAGACAGCTGAGCAGGACATGGTCCCAGCACTCTGGAGACAGGGGCAGGCAGGTCTGCTAGTTTGAGATTAACTTGGTCTAAGTAGAAAGTTCTAGACCAGCCAGAGCTACATAGTGAGATGCTGTCGAGGGGGAGGGAGAATAGAAAGATAGGAGGGGAACTGATGGGCATAAGAATACAGGTCTCACAATGCAGAAAGGTGGCTGGGTCCTCTGCAGTGAAAGGAACCATCACTCTATGGGGAGAGCAACAAGCACTGTTGAAGGAGATGGGGTGGAGACTGACACTTTCCCCACCCCCATCCCCCCACGCCCACCCCACCCCACCCCACAAACCTAAAGCAGCATTTGCTATCTTCTTGCTGACCCAGACATTCCTCCTCTGAAGGAGCACAGCCAAATGCCTGGCCCGGAAAAGCAAATTACAGGGCTGAGGCCAACTAGGGTCGAGGAATTAAAGGAATTTCCTAAGGGTCAGTAAGGGGCGGGAAGGGGCCTGGCTACAAGCTTGAGACCTTACCAGCCACCTATCAGAGCCCAGGAAGATGCGGGGTACAGTCAAACATCCTTCCCACCCATACTCCACACTCTGCCCATCCCAAGCAGGAAAAAAACAGGCCACCAGGAAGTAGCCTGGCAGGAGTTGAATGCAGGCGTGCCAAAGCCTATCCTCTCTGCCTATGAGGACCTCATGGGAACAGCCTTCCTTGGTCTCATGCCCTCGGCTCTGCCTGCTTCCTATATATAAGCCTTAGGAGGACTCCATCTTTATCTTGTCATCCTCATTAGGGTCAGGCACCCAGAATCTTGGGATTGGCTTCTAGCCAAGCTCAAAAGGACAGGCACTGTGTTCAGGCTGGGACAAGTCAAAGGAGGTCTGGAGCATGAGGTTCATAAAACATATCTGCACCAAGGTCTGGACCACAGAGTCTCTGGCAGGAGGGACAGGGTCTAGGAAATAGCTGTTCTCTGGCCCTTCATAGCAGCATAAAGATGCAGCAGCAGGATTTTGTGAGAATGAAACATTTTTGTATATTAAAAACACTACAGTGTGGTCTTTTTTTTTTTTTTTTTGGTTTTTCAAGACAGGGTTTCTCTGTAGCTTTGGAGCCTGTCCTGGAACTAGCTCTTGTAGACCAGGCTGGTCTCGAACTCACAGTGATCCTCCTGTCTCTGCCTCCCGAGTGCTGGGATTAAAGGCGTGCGCCACCACCGCCCGGCTCAGTGTGGTCATTTAGAAACAAACAAGTGACACACTGAGCAACATACACAGCAAGCATTTTAGGTGGAATAACAGTAATAGCTTCCTGGCTACACAATGCCTCCAGCACTCCCCTCTCCTCTGCGCCTAAATCATCCCCAGAAGACAGTGGAAACTGCATGTATGCAGGTTCCTATATTCCCAGCTACTCAAGAGACTGAGACAGGAGGATCATTTGAGCCTAGAACAGTTGTTTTTAACCTTCCTAATGGTGCAACCTTTTAATATTAATTCTTCAAGTCGTGGTGACCCACATTATTATTTCATTGTGCCTTTATAACTGTAATTTTGCTACTGTTACGAATCATAATGTAAGAATCTAATATGCAGGCTATCTGATATGGGACCCTGTGAAAAGGTCATTCAACCCCTCAAAAGAGTCATGACCCACATGTTGAGAAGTTGAGAACTGCTGGCTTAGGAGCTCAAGACCAGGCTGGGCAACACAGTGAGACCCTCCAGGAGGGAGGGAGGGAGGGAGGGAGGGAGGGAGGGAGGGAGGGAGGAGAAAAGAAAAGAAAAGAAAGAAGAGAGCTGGAGTGGAGAGATGGCTCACAGGACATCACACCTGCCTGTAACTCCAAGATCTGACACCCTTACACAATCATATAAGTGGGCAAAACACCAATAATAAATTATTTTTTAAAAAATGAGGTGGTAGTGGGCAGAGGAGGGCATATATGCAGAACTTCAAAAGACAATTGTCCTGTTAGGATTAAGTATTTAACATTCACTGGTAAAGTAATATCCTTAATTCATAAGGTACTCTTTTATTTTTATTGGTTTATTTTATTTTTTTGGTTACAGGGTTTCTCTGTGTAGCTCTGGCTATCCTGAAATTAGCTCTGTAGCCAGGCTGGCCTGGAACTTGGAGTTCCACCAGCCTCTGCCTCCTGAGTGCTGGGATTAAAGGTGTGCACCACCACTGCTCAGCTGCTCATAAGGTGCTCTTATACAAATCAGTTTAAAAAAAAAAGCCAGCTGAAACTGGGTAAAATGGCATACACAGGTGACATGGCTGAAGACTTCAAGCAAGAGGTATGGGAATGACTATGTGCACCTGTAAGCAGAGAAAGACTAGAAGGACCCATATCCTGGGGTCATTGTTGTAGCTGGGGCGTCCTGGTACTGGGGTTGATCCAGGGCTCCAAGTATGCACATTTGAGAAGCAGGGTTGTGGGTACAACCAAGTCGAAGAAAGGGGAAGAGAAAGTCATCTTTTCAACCAGCCTTTGGAGACACCAAGTCTGCTGGGGAGGCAGAGGGGTGGGGAGGCAAGGGGAGAAAGATGAGGGACGAGTCTGCTACCCAGAGAAGCAGTTGGATTTTCAGGCAGCCTGGAAAACCTAATCAGATACAGCCTGGAAAATTAGATTTCCCACAAACAGACAGACCATTCTGGCAGAGGGTCGGGTGGAGGTGGGGCAGGGAAACACACTCTTCAGGGACTTCTATCTCCTAGGGTGTGCTCGCCTCAACACCACTGCTTTAGCAAATGGACCTCATAAGTAAGGTAATCCTCAGGGGGTTCTTGCCTTACACACTTTGGACCAAGGGCTGTCCAGGGTCAAGGAAAAATGGTCGACCCTAGAACAGAGGGCCTCTGAGTAGAGAGATCCAGGAAGATTAGGATTATGTCAGGGCTGATTTGAGAGGCTGGGGCTCTGATCACAAGCAGGGAGTTACTGTGGAGTCCGAGGTCCAGTGACGGAGCAATTCTGGGGGCTGTCAGTCAGTGAAAGATGTATGTCAGGCAGGTGGCCATGTCAGCATTCTGGACGCTGTGTCCTCTTCTGTAGGCAGCCTGAGCCACAGGGAGCTACTGCTAGATCCTTGGCTCAAGATTTCTCTGGGGAAAGACACCTGTTCTCTGGTTTCCTTCAAGCCTCCATGTTCCACAAGATTCATCTCTCCATAAGGACATAGGGGATATGGAGGACAGATGTCCCCCTACCCCATCTGTGTCTGACACAGACACCAGCTTACAACCTTTGCAAACTCTCAAGTGTCTCTTAAGTAGCTGGTGTCAACTGTGAGGACCAAAGGTGCTCCCCCAGTATGTATCCTCTCACAGATGTCCAATGCATCCATATAGAAATGGAGCCACTCCCCATATGGTTGGAGGTGTTGTTGGGCTACAATGGGTCCACCATGGCAAAAGTCCCTCCATGGCATTTCCCTTATCTCCTCAAACACGCTCAGTACACTCCATCCAACTACAAAGCCCACATAGGTTACCCACTGAGTGGGGTCAGGCTGTGGAGAGACCGGCCTACTGCTTTCACCCTTCTGAAAGTCAGTCAGACTGTAATTGTCAGTGGTTTCCCATCCCAAGAAGACAGGAAGCGCTTAGGCATTGAGGTCCCAGGCACAGAACCAAGCTTGCCCCCTGCATTCTGAGGTGGACATGAAGATCAAGGTACCCTGAAGAGGGGACTGAGGTTCTCAGCAGGTTTGGGAGGCCCATTCTTATCCCTACCAGTACTTATGGCCCCATAGGGGCCCTGTGAAAGACAGTGTCCTGCTAGATAAGGGCCTCAGTTGGGCAGGTGCAGCAGTCACTGACTGCTGGCTGCCAGCCCTGCAAACTATGCTGTTGGCCTGCAATGTCCTTCCCCTGCCCCGCCCCCCTGCCTCCCCGCCTCTGATGGTGGGACTCCTTCTGCCAGGCCCCTCCATTACCATGGCAACACTCAGGCTTCTCTAGAGGGACAGAGCTTCTTTGTGGTGACACAAAGCCCCTTTGAGGTGTGCCCCCCTGCTGTAGTCAGAGAGCCTCTGAGGGACAAAGGTGGCCCCCAGTCCAGGCTCCCAGGATACAAAGCAAAGGAGATGGGATAGGGAAGCCTAGTGGTTGGCACTGTGCTCTAACTACCCACAGAACAGGCCCTAGGTCAGGGGAGGTTGGTTAAGAATTGTCAGGCAGACCCCAGCACAAGCAGGAGCTGTCCTCAATGCCTTAGAGTCTTACTGTCTCCTGTATTCTTGTGACAACAAAGACACTGCTAGGTGGTGAGAAAGGGACTCTTATGGCACAGGAAATACCTGAACTGGCCATGAGGACAGTGCTGGGCTGAAGACCCCATGGAAACTGGGATGCTGGAAGTCCTCTGAAGATAGGCAGATAGGGTCAGACAGCTTCTGGGCTGAAAGGAGAGGTTCAATACCAAGTTTTCTGAGCAGTCTTGGCGATGACATCCAGGTCTTGCTCCAGCTCTCTGTCACTTTTATTTCTCTGACATCAGTTCCCCTTGCCAGAGGAACTCAACTTCCTGCTTGTCCTAGAAAAAACTGTAGCCTAGAACAGCTTTGCTGTGGCTACAACCCCAGGACAGGCATGGTCAGGAGGGTCTCACTGTGGACTGGCTCATTGCGAGGTCAGGGACAGTTTAAGTCCCACGCATGGTGACAGGCATCCTATGTAGACCCTCCCTAGTGCAGTAGCTATAATATGTGCTCCATTATCACAGTCCAGGAGGTCAAGAGATGGCCAGGCCACCCTGCAGCAAGCCTCGCCCAGAGGTAGCCCAGACGTGGATCCCACTCCCAGCTACCCTGACCTGAAGGGGTCCTGCCCACCCTGACTGATGCTGACCAGGCACTTGGCAGTGCCCTGGCATGCTGGGCTCTCTGCCCAGAGGTCCTCACCAAGTGACCTCAGTCTGACCCACAACAGCTTTGCTAACTAAGCCCTGAGCGGGGTAATGAGTCCTACTGGCAGTATGAGATAGCATGGGCTCTGGTGAGGTGGAGGGGATATCCATCCTTTTGTGTAGAAGTGTACCCAAGCTCTAGAGACACCAGCCAAGAGACCATTCTCAGCTCAGCAGGGTCTGTGAATCAGCAAGCAGTACATGTGGCTCTAACATAGGCCCCAGTTACCCTCCCCAGCCTGCTTCCCCATGGGCATTCAAGCTATCTGCTGACACTGTGGACATGAGGACACTATGCAGGGATGCGAAAATCCCCTCAGTCAGCACACATAGGCTCACACAGAACATTCAGGGGCTCCTCTACCACAGAGGCTGCTTAGCCAGTACCTAACCCATCCTCCCTGCTGAAGCCGGTTCAATTGGGAGTACCCACACTAACAGGCCAGGTACCACCAACTGCAAACAAGTGAGAAGAGTCCTGCCTTGTAAACAAACAGTGGGAATGGGGGAGGGGCTTTCCCCTCCCTCACCAAGTGCAGACTTGGTCCTTCAGTGCTCTGGCTTCCCCACTCACAGGTCTCAGAGCCTCTGGGAACTGGACTTGCTTTTATCCAAATGCTGTCATCAAGAATGAGAATGCTGGGCTGGAGAGATGGCTCAGTGGTTAAGACCATTGACTGTTCTTCCAGAGGACCTGAGTTCAATTCCCAGCGACCACATGGTGGCTCACAACCATCTGTAATGAGATCTGGCACCCTCTTCTGGCCTGCAGGCAGACATGGAGGCAGAATGTTGTATACATAATAAATAAATAAAATCTTAAATAAAAAAAATAAAAAAAATTTAAAAAAAAAAGAATGAGAATGCTGATGATTTGGAGATCCTTTTACTGGAGGGGGTGGAGATGTTTTCTGAGACAGGAGCCTCCTATGTATCCCACCTCCATAAGCATTCCCCTCCTAAAAGGATTCCTAAATTATCAGTATTCCCTGTTCTTAGTGATAGCATTTGAGACAGGATCCTTCTATGTATCCCAGGCTCAATAGGTAGCCAAGGTTGAGCCTGAACTTCTGCACCTCCTATTTTATTACAGGGACGCATCACCATGCCGTACTGGTAACCGGACCGAGGGCTCTGTGTATACCAGGTACTGTCACTGAGTTACACTCCCAGCCAGGTATGGGGATCTCCTCAAAATCAACCACAGGCCTATGTTGCAACTGCACTTCTGCTGTGAGAGGCCTGGGAAAGTTGCCTTCAGCAGAGTCACATGAGTGCACTTCCTAGCACAGAAGTGAGAAACTATAGCCATGACCCTCAAAAAGGTTAAAGATGCTGTGTGATGGACTGGAAACAGGACACAATGAAAAGGAACCACCATAAATGCCTTTTACAAAACCACAGCAAAAGCAGTCAATTACAGAGAGGAGTAGCAGTGACAGAAAATCATGCCTTGTGGGGTGGAAAGCAAACTCAAGCTGCAACAAGCACAAAATGACAAAATGAGCAAAGGGTCAGGCAAGCAAAATGGCAGGAAGACTCCCAGAGCAGAAGAGAAGAGTTTCAACCACACCATAGAGACCAGCCCAGAAACTGCTCAGTGGGGCTTGTCAGGAACCTGGGCTGGTCAGCTTTCTGTCCAAGAAGAGGCTATCTTCAACTGTTTCTACTGTTAATAACAACACCACACACCAAGGAGGTTAGTGAGAAAAGTGGCTGACTCGGGTTTATGATTCTGGTTAAGGTCAAGAGGCTGCATCCAAGGTGGCCTTGTGGGTGGGGCTTCAAGTGCTGCAGGACATCACATGCTAGAAACACGGAACACAAGAGACCCGGGCAACCGGCCTGTATGGCAGATCCACTCTTAGATAACCATCAACAATTAAACAAATAGGTTAACCTATTCACGAGGGCAGAGCCCTGTTCACCTCCTCAAGACTCTGTCCGGCCCCAGTTCTTATTATCTTATAAAGTGAAATTAAATTTCAGCCTGAGGTCTGGAGGAAACAAGTCATATTCAACCACAGCAGAAGCCTTGGCAATCAGGGACATGTATCTCAGCATTTTAGAGGTTTCATGGTCACGTTTCTTCCAGTCTCCTCATAGGCTGTGCCTACTGTGTGGCACTCTGCCTGGATTCAACCCGCTGGGCTTGGTCTGGATCACTTTTCCACCAGACTGTGGAGGGTGTTTTTGTTTTGTTTTGTTTGTTTAGAGTCAGGGACTTACCATGTTGCCCAAGTTGGTCTTGAACTCCTAGTCTTAGGTTACTGAGTAACGGGGACTACAGGTGTGGGCCATGTGCCTGGCTAACACCCTGAGGTCTTCAGAAACATTAAACCAGCTCTGAAATCCTTCAGGAAGCAGCAGGTGAAGCTTTCTAATTTTCAGTGTCATGACTCCTCCATTCCATCACACTTCTCAGAGCAAATACATGTTCCCATGTCACCCAGAGTCTTGGCCTCTAAAGAAGTGTTTAAGAATCAAAGCAAGGGCTAGAAAGCCGAGGTTGACTCCCAGAACCCAGACAGGGCAGCTCACAACTACCTGTCTCCTCAGCTTCAGGGGCTCTGACACCCTGACACCTTTGGGCTCTGTGAGTGCCTGCACTTACATGTGCACATACAATACACAAAACTAAAGACAAAAAGAACCAAAAGAGGGAAATAAACAACAGGCCTCAAAGTTCAGGATAACCAGAAGGAACCCATATTCACTGAACACAAGTCTTGGGGTGATTCCCCCCGGAGTCTGAGGCATAAAGATACCAGCAGCATCACCTGATTGCTCCTGAGAGCACTGCCACTATCACAGAAACAGGATCTGTGGGCCAAGGGCTGCAACAAACTAGGTGTCAATCAACCCAAGAATCATGAAACAAAAGATCTGACCAAGCCAAGCAGCTCAACAGCACATGGCATTCTTCTTCCTTAATTCGGAAAGAGCCGGGGAGGCAGCACACACCTTGAATTTCAGCGGGAGGCAGAGATGGCTGGATCTCTGTGCATTAAGGTCAGCCTGGTCTACAAAATAAGTTCCAAGACAACCAGGGCTACATAAAGAGACCTTGTCTCCAAAAATAAAAATAAAAGAAAAAGACAGTAAGAAAGTCTGATGAACTGCTCACTGTTGTTCCAGCACTAAAGAGGCTGAGGCAGGACCACTTTAGGGTTAGGCCTGTTTGAGTTACAAAGTGAGACTGTAACGTGAAACAAAAGATGGTTAGAAATTATGACCAACATATTGGATAATCTACATAAAATGAACAAATACCTAGAAAGAGACCATCTGTCAAGACTGAATCATGAAAGAAAATCCTAAGCAAAGCAGTCCTCATTTACTGAGGGAAACAGACTTAAGCCTCATGGTAAGGCCCAAACCTGCCTAGATGAAGCCATCCTTCTGCCTCAGTCTTCTGAGAAGCTGAGATTGTAAGTACCAGTCATTTGCCTGCTTGGTACCTTAACATCTTTTTGCTGCTGTTTTTGGCTTTATATTGATGACTTTTAATTACCATACCTCAAAGACTGAGTAGTTAAAAAGTATAATAATTCAGAAAGTCATTTTGAGTTAATATAATACCATCAACTTAGAGTAATATTAAAAATATAAAACAGAGATCAGGAAAAATAAACAAAACAAAATGCACTGGATACCACTGTATATTTCTTACAGGGTCTCATCATGTACCTCTGGCTGTCCTAGAACTCACTATGTAGACCAAGCTGGCCTCGAACTTACAGAGATCAGCCTGCCTCTGCTTCCTAAGTGTTGGGATTAAAGGCGTGTGCTACCATACCCAGCAACCACTGTACATTTCTACGGCATTAATTTATCCTGAAAATTAACAATTGAGAGAACTGGAAAATAAGCATTTATCTTGCCTTTTCAGTAAAAACTATATTCAAGGAAACTATGCTCCTTTTGTCTTTTATTTTTCAACCCATCTTATTAAGCATATATAATAGGTGTCAAGGACATTTTCTTTTTTTGTAATTACTTATTTATTTATTATGTATACAATATTCTGTCTGTGTGTATGCTGCAGGCCAGAAGAGGGCACCAGACCCCATTACAGATGTTTGTGAGCCACCATGTGGTTGCTGGGAATTGAACTCGGGACCTTTGGAAGAGCAGGCAATGCTCTTAACCTCTGAGCCATCTCTCCAGCCCAAGGACATTTTCATATGTATATATAATGTGTTTTGGTCATATTTACCCTTGCTACCCTCTCATCTTCTCCCAACTTCCTAATTCCCCTCCCTTTTCCCAGTTAGTCCCCTCCTACTTATGTTATAAGTCCTGAGGAAGGGAAGACAGCCTCTTAAGGTCCCCCTTCCATGAGAGGGTGATGTGCAAATCGCGTATGGACAATTACAGTTGATCAGTTTCAAGAGCTAATGACCTTGTCCTGCCTGGGAATGGGCATTCTCCAGCATTCCCCTTCCTTCCTGCAGTTATTACATTCTTCTCACCTCCTCTCCTATGACGTTCCCTAAGCCTTGAAGGAGTTGGGGGAGGTCCCACTTATGGCTGAGCACTTGTGAGTCTCTGCAGTTATCACTGTCTACTGCAAAAACTAAGCTTCTCTGACCGAAGCTGACAGCAACACTAACCCAGGAGCATGAAAATAGCCATTTAGAAGAGAATCTAATGGGCAAATTATGTCTACTTCACAAATCAACAGCCACAGCTTCCACACTAGGGTCTATGACCTCCCCAGTCATGGGCTTCTGACCAGGTTTACAGTAGCAGACATGAATTCTCTTACCAATAGGCCTCAATTCCAATCAGAAAATGGTTGGCTACCCTCATAATAGATTGCCACTGCTGTACCAGGGGGCACATCATGTCCGGACAGTCAGTAATATTGCATGCAGGGTCCACAGCTCTATTAGATTTCTCTAAAAGAACAGACTGATGGATAAAAACACTATATAGGGCTTATTATAGTGGCCTACAAGTTGTGGCTGAAGAAGCCCAATAATGGCTCTCTCTCCAAAGGCCAAAATTCAGTTACTGTTCAGTCCATAAGATTAGATGTCTCAATCTAGGGCTGGAGTCCTGCAGGATTCCCAGAAGACTGCTGGTCTTTAGTCTCTGTTGGAATCCTGAAGGAGTATGTTCTAATATTAGCAAAGTCATGCTACAGCAACAGAATAGGTAAACCTGCCAGTAAGAGAGAAGGCAAATAGGCAAAAAGCAAAAGTTTCTTCCTTCTTTCATGTCCTTTTATGTGGGCTACTACCAGAATGTGCGATCCAGGTTGGGGTGGGGTACTTTGTCCTGCCTCAACGTGGTGATGTGACAGAATTCTTTTGACTCCCTATGGGAGGCCTTACACTCTCTGAGGAATAGATGGGGGTAGGATGAGGAGAATGTAGGGGGAGCAGGAAGAGGGACAAAGGGGGAACTGAGATTATATAAAAGAATAAAATATGTACAATAGAGAGATTCTGGAGGCATCACAATCCCTAACTTCAAACTCTACTACAGAGCTATAGTACTGAAAACAGCCTGGTACTGGCACAAGAACAGACAGGAGGACCAATGGAACCGAATAGAAGACCCGCATATCAATCCACACATCTTCAAACACCTGATCT
Organism: Dicrostonyx torquatus; assembly: GCA_028555095.1. Taxonomy (NCBI): domain Eukaryota; kingdom Metazoa; phylum Chordata; class Mammalia; order Rodentia; family Cricetidae; genus Dicrostonyx; species Dicrostonyx torquatus. The sequence continues at coordinate 667,391 of JAQHUG010000294.1, forward strand.
TTGATAAAGAAGCAAAAAATATCAAATGGAAAAAAGAAAGCATATTT
>JAQHUG010000294.1:674173-715295 GCA_028555095.1 Dicrostonyx torquatus
TTTAAAAAAAAGAGTAAAGTAAAATCTTTTAAAAACAAAACAAAAAACCCAAGAAGCAAAGAGAAAATATATTTGTCAAAAGACAGGGCCATATCATATATGAATAATATACAGAATATAAGAGTAACTAAAATTCATCAGCAGAAACTTCAAAACAATCCAATTTTTAAAAAAACAGCAAAAGAGTTGGGTATGTAAATACATCTGCAAAGAAGATATTCAAATAATCAACAAACACATAAAAAAATCCTGAACATTCCCAATATCAGGGATATACAAATGAAAAAGCACAATGTGCTATCAGTTTATACCTCAAGACAGCTGCTCCCAAAAGGGCACGGGTCAATGAAAAATTATTTTAATTAAAAAAAATATTGTCAAGATATGGATAAATTAGAACCCTATGCACTGTTAATGCTGCAGCCACTGTGGGTATAAAGTTTCTAATAAAAAATGCTAAAAAACAGTCTCCAGCATTTCTAAAACTTCTAGGGGTGTGTGGTAGTTTGAATGGCCCCCATAAGCTCATATATGAGGATGCTTAGTCCGCAGCTGGTGGTATTGCTTCATATGAAGTAGTGTGGCCTTTCTGGGGTAAGTAATCACTTTGAGACTTCATCACACTACTTCCAGTCCACTCTCTGCTTCCTGGATGTGGATGGAGATGTGAGTCTCAGCTTCCTGTTCCTGCTGCTGTGCCACCCAGCCATCACGGACACTCCTTCAAAGTCCAAGCCCAAATAAATTCTTCCTCCTGTAAGTCATGGGTCATGGTGTCTCATCACAGTGACAGGGGAGCAACCAACTTACGCAGAATGAAGAGCAACTTTTGAAGACATCTGGACACTCACATTTACAGAAGCATTACTTGTAAATGCCAAGGGAAGGGAGCAATTTAAATATTCACTGGTGGAGGAATAAACGTATGTACTATGTAGTATTATTTGGCTTTATAAAGGAAAGAAGGCAGGCATAGTGGCTCAGGCTTGCAATCTCAGCTTCCAGGAGGGTTGGGCATATGTGTTAAGGATCTAGAACCTGTCTATAAGCATGTGGTCCATAGATCTAGAACATGTCTACAGGCATGTGGTCCATAGATCTAGAACCTGCCTACGGGTATGTGTACCACTGATTTAGAACCTGCCTGCAGGGGCGTGTGTGTGTGTGTGTGTGTGTGTGTGTGTGTGTGTGTGTGTACCACTGATTTAGAACCTGCCTGCAGGGGCGTGTGTGTGTGTGTGTGTGTGTGTGTGTGTGTGTGTGTGTGTGTGTGTGTGTGATCTAGAACATGCCTGCAGGTATGTGTGCCGTTGATCTAGAACCTGTTTCCAGGCAAGTGTGTCATGGATCTAGAATCTTTTTATGAAATAAAACAAGAGGAAAGAAACTCTCATGCATAGGAATTGTGTTTCTGTTGCTGAGAAGAGTCTTACTCTGTAGCCCAGGCTGGCCTGGGACTTAAAGGAGCCTCTTGCCTCAGACTCCTGAATGCTGGGATTGCAAGGATGAATCACCAAGCCTGCCTACACATGGATTATTTTTTAAATTTTATTTTTAACATTTGTATTGTTTGTGGATATTTGAGTGCAGGTATTGACAAAGCCCAGGAAAGGCATCAGAACCCCTGGAACTGGAGTTAAACGTAGTTGTAAGACATGGGTGCTGGGAACTAGAACAGTACATACATAGTCTCAATCTCTGAGCCTTCTCTCCAGCCCTACAGATGAATCCTGAAGACAGCACAATAACTGAACTAACAGGTACAAAAGACAAATCCTACACAGTTTCACTTCTATGAGTTGCTAGAATAGTGAAGCGATTAGACAGATGAGGGCATGGGGCTAGGGGAGAGGAAGGAGGACATCATTGCCAGAGCTCCAGTTTTACAAAAAGAAGTTTGGAGATGACTGCAAAACAATGTAAACATATTTAATACTGGTGAAATGTATACTTGAAGGTTAGTGTATTTTAGCACGATTTAAAAAGACTCTCTTGCCGGGCAGTGGTGGCGCACGCCTTCAATCCCAGCACTCGGGAGGCAGAGGCAGAGGGATCTCTGTGAGTTTGAGGCCAGCCTGGTCTACAGAGTGAGTTCCAGGACAAGCTCCAAAGATACACAAAGAAATCTGTCTCAAAAAAACAAAAAACAAACAAACAAATGAAGACTCTCCTCATGCAACCTTAGAAACCACAAAACTTGGTTTGGGAGATGACTCAGTGGGTAAGTGCTTGCCATGCGAGCATGAGGACCTGAACTGGAATCCTCAAAACCGAGGTGAACTCCACATTAGGTACTGTGGAAACTGAGTCCTTGAACTTTCATATTCAAATCTGTGTACATGTGTGCACAAACACACAATTACAAATACTCTCTTAAATAAGCATATAAAAATAAAAATTTAAAAATATAGTGTTGGTTATTTCAAAACAGTGGGGAGGGCTGGAGAGATGCCTCAGAGTTTAAGAGCACCAGCTGCCCTTCCAGAGGACCTAGGTTCAATTCCTAGCACCACAAGTTCACCATTGTCTTAAACTCCAGTCTTAGGGGACTTAACGCCCTCTTCTGGCCTTCTTGGACACTGAATGCACATGGCAAACTACCCATACACACAAAATAAAAATAAATAAATCTGTCAGGCAGTGGTGGTGCACACTTTTAATTCCAGCACTCAGGAAGTATAAGCAGGTGTTACCTCTGAGTTCAAGGTCAACCTGGTCTACAGAGTGAATTCTAAGAAAGCCAGGGCTACACAGAGAAACCTTGTCTCTCTCAATCAATCGATCAATAGATAGATAGATAGCAGAAAGAAACAGTGTGCATGTGGGGGGAACCTTCTACATCATACATTAATAACAGACTTGGTAGAGCATGCCTTTAAGCCCAATATTCAGAGAGTAAGTTTGAGGCCAGCTTGGTCTATGTAGCAAATTCCAGGCCAGCCAGGGTTATGTAGACAGATCCTGTCCAAAACAGCACCAACAAAAACCACACACCTATAGCTGGCTATCTTTCACATTCCAGAACTAAGACATCTCTAACAAGTGTGGCTCAGAGAGGACAGAACTGAAGACCAAACATTCCACCTATGCGGCTATGTGAAGCTCCCTGTGTGCCTCCACCACCTCTGCTCGGGTCAGGAAGATTTCAAACCCTAAACATTCCCTTTCCTTGCCACCTCATCTAGAAATGACGGTTAAACTGGGGGAGACGGGAGCTCACTGGGTTCTAAAGCAGAGCTGAGCTGCAGTCCATAGCCAGAGCCCAGGGATGTCTTCCAAATGAGGAAGTGAGGTCACACAGCTGGAGAACAGTGCCCAGGCAGCCTGGCAGCACAGCTCCCTAGCCTGGGTGTGCCCAAGAACTGGGGGTGAGGCAGATTGCCTTGGGACTGCAGTAGGATCATAGACCTGCACATTTAATGTATTTAGGAGGGTCAGGGCTGTCTCACAGGCTGCAGAGCTGAAAAGGGTGTAAATCAGAGAAGTTGATGTAATGAACTGGTGGGTGGAGGGGAGATTTATTATGAACGTCATGGGAATCTTGTGGTGTGGTAGGGGATGAGAAGCAAGTATTTGCTAAAGCGGTGGTGAGCCAGGCCGAGTGCAGGGGCTTCCCAGTCTGACAACAGCCCACAGAAACTGCAGGTAATAATGGAAACATTTCCGAGAACATGGATGGTTCTTGGGAAATAACACCACAGGGGAGGGGACTCTGAGAGACCAGAACTGGACTTCTGAGGTCAAGTCACGTGAGCCATCCCAGACTCCTCATGGCATAGGTTTCCATTTCCCCGTCTGTATATTCAGAACCCCTCTCCACATGGCAGTCTACAACCTGGTCATCTAGAATGGGCTCTGGAGGTACCCAGCACCTCCCTCTGGCGCACATAGCAAAGGCCCAGGGAAGACTTGGCTGGAGCCACCTCCTTATCTGGCAAAACTTAGCAAGGAAGCCCAGGAGAATGTGCCACCAAAGAAGAACTTCAGTGAAGAAAGTACTTTTAAAAGTTGAACCTGGCATATTAGACAAGAAACTCAGCAGGCCATTCACAAACATGCAGAGGTACCACAGAACACCCCAACTCTGACCACATCCTTCATCCTCTGTGACCTGACACAGCAGCCTTCTCCAGAGCAGTGTTGGCTAGAGAAACGTAGGACTTGAACTCCTGGGAGACACCCTATTGGGTCAGGGGGGCTGAGATGTAACTCCTAGATTCCCCAGCTGAGGATCAGGCTGAAACAGGAACACTCAGGCCCGCTCACCCAACTGTGTGGAGGAGGCTTCACGGGCAGATATCCAAAGACAGTGCCGGTGGGCAGGACTGTGGCTGGTGTGAACACACAAAGGGTGAGGGCCGGGAAATACGCTGAGGCAGATGACATCAAGACCGGGCCTAGATTAACAGAGGGTAGGAGAGGTACCCCATCCGCTATCCCAAGGCAGCTGGTGAGGCTACTCAGCAGAGACCCCTGCCCAAGCACAGCCAGAACCTCTGTCTATAGCCTAGGCACTGCCGCCCTGACAGACAAAACGGCAGCACCTGCTATGCCACCGTAAGTCACTCAAAGCAGGGGATGGTGACGTCTCCTGGTTTATGTCCACTGTTGTGATAAAATGCCCTGAGCAAAGCCATGTAGGTCTGGTGTGGTGGCACAGACCTTTAATCCCAGCATCTGGGAGGCAGAGGCAGGCGGATATGTGAGTTTGAGGCCTACATACAGGCTAACCAACACAGTGAGACCCCGTTTTACACATACATAAAATGGGCAATGTGGGGTAGAAAGGGTTTACATGAGCTCACAATTCCAGGTTACAGTCCACTGCAGGGAGGTCAAGGCAGCAGGACTTGATGAGCTAGTCATAGCAATCCACAGGGGAGGGAGGGAGGGAGGGAAGTGGGAGGGAGAGAGAGAGGGAGAAATGAATGCATGATCCCTTGCTGGCTTCATCAGCTTGATCTCTCTACTCATACAGTTCCGGACACCCTGTTGCCAGAATGGTGCCACCCCAGTGAACTGGGTCTTCCCACATGAATTAAGACAACCCTCCACAGACATCCTACAGGCCCACCAAATGTAGACAATGCCTCATTAACAATCTCTTCCCAGGTGATCCTAGGTTGTGTTAAGTCAACAATTAAACCAGTGGCTCTCAACTTTTCTAATGCTGTGACCCTTTCTGTTCCTCATGCTGTGGTGGTCCCAAACATAAAATTATTTCATTGCTACTTCATAACTGTAATTCTGCTACTGTTATGAATCATAATGTAAATATCTGGTATGCAGGACATCTGATATGTGACCTTCAAAGGGGCTAAGACCCACAGGCCGAGAACTGCTGAAAGTTAGCCATACTATCTGGTGTATGTCTGAGTTCTCTGAAATAACAGAATTTAGAGAATGAGTCCATTTCCTCCCTCCCTCCCCTCCTCCCTCCTGTGTGTGTGTGTGTATGTATGTATGTATGTATGTATGTATGTATGTATGTATGTATAGTTTAGTAGAATAGCTTACAGGCTAGGATCCAGCTAATCCCACAATGGTTGACTATGAACAGAAGGTCCAAGAATCCGTAAGTGTTCAGTCCATGAGGCTGGGTGTCTCAGCTGATCTTCAGGATATGCTGGATTCCCATAGAAATAGGTTCTAATGCCAGTGAAGGAATGGACTTAATAGCAAGGGCGGGAGGAAGCTGGCAAAAATAGAGCACGTCCCTCTTCCATGTCATATAGGCTTCCAACAGAAGGCATGGCCCAGGTTAGAGGTAGGTCTTCCCACCTCAAAGGTCCAGATTAGAAGTCGATCTTCCCAGGTTTCATGAGTGGACAGAGGGCAGGTGGGGATGGGAACATGAATGATCAAGTTGGGGTTCATGAGGGGAGAGTGCTGAGGGGTACTGCTGCAGGGGCATTTCGGGGTCTGGTGGAAGTCTGGCACAGGGAATTTCCCAGGAATCTATAGGGATGACCAGCTTAGACTTCTAGCAATAGTGGCTAGATAACCCGACCTGTAGTGGATGGATAGCTAGGTCATCTCCCATGACCAGATTGGTGCCTGGCCCAACTGTCATCAGAGGCATCATCCAGAAACTGATGGAGACAGATGCAGAGACTCATAGCCAAGCGTTAGACAGAGTTCGGAAATTCAGAGGAGGAAGAGGAGGAAGAAGAGGAGATTGGACTGTAGGAGTCAGAGAGGTCAAGGACACCACAGGAAGGTTCACATAATCAACTAACCTTGGCTCACGGGCTCGCAGAGACTGAACCTATAACCAAGGAGCTTGCATGAGACTGACCTAGGCACTTTGCATATATATTACAGTTGTGTAGGTTGGTCCTCTTGTAGGACTCCTAACAGCAAGAAGAGGGGCTGTCTCCAACTCTTCTACTGGCTTTTGGGACCCTACACCTCTCACTGGGTCACCTTGTCCAGCCTTGACACACGGGGAGAGGCTAAGTCTTACTGCAACTTGATATGCCATGCTTTACTGATACTCATGGGAGATCTCCCCCTTCCTGGATAAGGATTAAAGAAGAGGGGATGGGGGAGAAAGGACGAGAGGAACTGGGAGGGAAGGGAGGGGGAAGGTTGTAGTCAGGATGTAAGATAAATAGATGAATTGAAAAAAAAATAAGATCCACTGAAACCAACTTAAAAAAAAAAGAAGTGGCTCTTCCCACATCAAATGATCAAATTAAGCAAAAATCCCTCACAGGTGTGCCCAGCCATTTTGTGGGCTTTAATTAATTCAAGATGTAGTCAAACTGACAACCAGGACTAGCCATCACAGCTGGCAAAGCCAGCCAGCCAGCATGTGCTGGGTTCTCCAGTCATGTAGGTAAGACTTTTTAGGAGGCAGTCAGACCAACTGAGCACACTCGCCCCTAGGGCTGAGGCTCAAACTGGAACTAGGTGAGCGCCCAGCCTAGAAGTTCCTCAACCTGGGATTACCAGGATTCCAGAGCCCATCACCCCTGAGGATGAGGGCAGTGATCATCCACAGCAGAGCAAAGCCATTTGGGCAAGGGACCTCTACCTGAAGATCCACATGAGCTGATCCCAGGATGCCTTACACCTAACTGCAGGGTTTTTCAGACCCGAAAGTTCCAGCACCATCACCAGTTAACACCATCGTACGTCACTTTAGGGCCAGACACCTGTAAGGAGAACCAGGGTACTTTAGAAGCTTCTGGAATAGGCCTCACCACAACAGGGACCAGGTCTTGTGTTCAGTCAACAGTCTCCAAACAAGAGTGCCACAAGTCTCAGAGCTTGCTCAAGTAGCACTGGCTCGAGGATTCCCACAGACATCCCAGGGAAGGGAGAATACAGAGGATCAGTTGGTATATATAAAAATATACAAGCAAACCAGAGCACTCAGGAGGCAGAGACAGGAGGGTCTCTATGAACTTGAGGTCAGTCTGGTCTACATAGCAAGTTCTAGGCCAGGTAAGGCTACACAGTGAGACCCTGTTTCAAAAAACAAAAACAATACATGTGTGTGCCCACACATGTACACCTCTGTGCATCTATCTGTGAACAGAGGCTAGAGGACATTGAGTGCCCAGGCGTTCTATTGCTCTCTACCTATAGGTCTCTCACTTCCTGGAGCTAGGCTGATAATTAGCAACACCCAGGGATGCTCTTGTCTCTATCTGTCCTGCACAGTACTGGGGTTACAGGGTCAAACATGTGACTATGCCTGGATTTTTATAACCATGCTGAGAATTTGAACTCAGGTCCTCACACTTGAGAAGCAAGCACTCTTACCTGTTGAGCCATCTTCCCAGTCCCCAAACTTGGTCTTTCAGTGAGAGCAATGAACACTGGCTAGGGACTGAATGCATCACTAGTGACAGCAAATCTGAGAACCTGAAGACACAGCAACATCTTCCCACACACAACACACCTATTTAGCGTGAACAGTCTCCTACTACTACAAAAGAGGCAGCTGAGTTTCGTAAACTGGGGACAGTAGCAGGGGTCAGCACCTCCCGTGTCCAGGAAGGAGCCCTGGGATATGGCCTTCCTGATCATGTCTCCTCGGCCGTATGAGTGTGCCATTTCCCTTTCCCTGACAGGAGACACTAGGAAAGAAACAGTTCAGATGCAGCGGGAAAAACAAAGTTAAACCTTCACTTTGCATTTATGTCAAAATAAATTGGAGATGGATTAAACCGTGAGTGTAAAAGCCTAAAGCAGCAGCATCTAGTAGGAGAAAAAGACACTATCTAGCTAGTTATCTGCTGGAGAGAACAACAGAAAACATTCAATGTTTTTCTATAAATATGAAAATTTTTGAACATCAAAAGCTGCCACAAACAAAAATGTAAAAGTTGAGAAAAAAATGTGTAGGAGGCAGAGATGAAATCATTAATATTTAAAGACTCAAACTAAAGGCTGGAAAAGCCATCAACCCCTGAAGAGAACCTGGTGTGGGGCCGACCAGGCTGGTGCCGATTTCTGAGAAGGGGCAGAAGCTTGTTTAATTGTGTAAAAGATGCATTATTACCCAGGCCTTGCAGTGAGGGTGTCACTCCTTCACAGTGCCTTTAGGCTCTCTCTCCTGGGGGAACCCCACTACTTCTATCTCACAACCCCATGTTTGTAATTGTTCTTGTTCATCTCCTCAGCCAGCTATAACTCCTCTAATGCAATGCCCATGCCTGGCATGGTGCTCAGTGAGTAGGCGCTAGGTGGCTGAAGGTGAGCATGGGAAACACATAGCCCCATTTTACCTTCACTCCAAGGGCCCCTCCCCACGTCCCTCCCGGCTATATGCAGAGACACACATTAAGGCATAACAAGACAGGGAGCTATAAGCCAGGACCAGGGTATTGCTTGCCAATCTATGAAAGGGCCCAGACCAAAGCAGAGATGGCACGAATGATGCCAAACAGCCTGGCCAAACCCAGAGCAGGCATGAATAATCAATCAAAATAGCAGAACACGGACAGAGAAAGGACAGCATGAAACAGAGAGAGGGGCAAAGAAAGACAGGGAGGCAGAAGCAGAGAAGGAAGGAGAGCACCAGAGCAGAGTGGCTGTGGGTGTCGAGCAGTCCCAGAGAGCCGTCACCTGAGTGCCAGCTATCCGGCCTCCCGAATGTGTGGCAGCCCCGACAAGAAGGTCTGGGTTTGCCTAGGCCGTACAGGATCCCGAACCTGAGCCCCCAGAATCGAGGTGGGAAAAACAACAAGGGTGAAGTGTAGTCCTTCTTTCCACTGTTGTCCCCAGATACTGTCACCTCTTCTACAGGAAGTGCCATGGTTCAAGGCCTGCACTCTGGCCCAGTGAGCCCTGGACACAGCCTGAGTCTCTTTATCTCAAAAGCCGCTGTGTAACTCAGTGGACTGTACACTGACATGCTTGGCCAGACAGTGGTCCTCCCACACATCAACAGTGATGCCCAGTCTAGCCACACCCAAGGTCCTTGGTCACCCCTTGTGCCTGATATCCCTTCATAAAGGACCCTCAGGCACCCAAAGGCCTGGTGCTCCTGGGTCTGTGGCTACCACCTTCTCCTCAGTACACCATTACAGAGAGCCAGGTTTCTGCTCTGGGCACTGGTGTTGGCTGAGCTGAATTCTGTGAAGGAAAAGGACAGCTCGTCGGGAACTGGACAGCTGTACAGGATGAACAAGAGTGGACAGGGAGCGCTCCTTGTATCACCCACTCTGCCCCAAAGCAACCACTGTAGGGTGTCAAATGCCATCAAAGCATCTCTTCTATCCATAGAGTACCAGGGGACACAAAACAACCATGCCGCCCAACCTGCCACACTTCCTGGGCATCACACATCTGTGCCACTGTGTGATACTGAAGCTGGCAGCTATAATTCACCGATGAACCCAAAACAGATGAGCACCCCAGCTAAGTCAGTCTACACAGCAGGGCTATGCTTAGAGCGAGTGCCATTTGTTCTGATTCCAGCCGCATTACCCCACAGTGGAAAAAGAAGAGTAATAGGGCTGTGAAAGAACAACAGGCACACAAAACTGCAAGATTCATCCACCTTGCAGATGAAGCCCACAGTGCCAGGCCTTGGAGCTTATCAGCAGTGGCCAGCTAGCAGCTCCATTGTCCCCTGGGTAGTCAGAAGCACCCCTGAGCTGAGCTCTAGGCCAAGCAGGATGTGTGACACCAGATACCACCATGGCTAGTATCCAACCCCAGATGGACAGAGATCAAACCCAGCTAATGTCCTTACTGACAATGCCCAGCAACCTGGTCGGTCAGTCCCACTGTGCGCTCATCCTCAAGACAGACATCAATCTGGTGGCTGTTATGTACACTTGAGCCGCAGGCCCCCATATCTTATCCTGTCCAGACTTCAGACTGTGTCTACCTAGGATGAAGCTAAGCAAACAAGAGTACACACTGCCAGTACCCATATGATTCCCCAACTAACCACACCCACCAACTCCACCAGGACACTGCTATCCTGAGCAACAAAGGCCACTTACCTTTTTCAGGGGATCTCAGCATGTCTTAACACCCATCCTGTGGACTCTGTCCCTGTAGAGAGACCAGAGGATACCTATGTGAAGCCACCCTGGAGTCAGTTCCTTCTGGATGCAGGCACACTGGCCTAGACTCTTCCCAAGCAGGACACTGGCATCCCTGGTTCTAAGGGAGCCCCGTGGTGCTCCTGACTCAACCACACACTGTATGTGCTTTCCTGTCTCAACACACAACTGGGACTGCAGTTTACATTAGCTCCACTTCCCTCCTGATGAGGCTGAAGGTCACAGAGTGGAAAGATGGCGCCCTCTTTCTCCTCCCAGAAGTCTGCATCTGGTATACTCTGATAAATAGCTCAACAATTCTCTCTCTCGGGGCTGGAGAGATGGCTCAGAGGTTAAGAGCACTGACTGTTCTTCCAGAGGTCCTGAGTTCAATTCCCAACAACCACATGATGGCGCACAACCATCTGTAATGAGATCTGGCGCCCTCCTCTGGCGTGCGGGCATATGTGGAGGCAGAATGTTGTATACATAATAAATAAATCTTTTTTTTAAAAAAAAAGAATTCTCTCTCTCTTTCTTTTTTCTTTTCTTTCTTTCTTTTTTCTTTTTGTTTTGTTTTGTTTTTCGAGACAGGGTTTCTCTGTGTAGTTTTGGAGCCTGTCCTGGCACTAGCTCTTGTAGACCAGGCTGGCCTCAAATTCAGAGATCCGCCTGCCTCTGCCTCCTGAGTGCTGGGATTAAAGGCGTGTGCCACCACTGCCCAGAGAACTCTCTCACTAGGGTCTTGCTGTTCCATGTAGGGTCATGCCCCCCACACCCCTTCAACCATACCTACCCTGTGGGATGGCATCTGCCTCTCTTAAGGCTCCTCAAAACCAGCTCCAACCCTTCTCCCTTAGGCAGCTTGCCAGTTCCTAGGACACTGGTGGCAGGCAAGCTGTAGCACTGGCTCTGGAGCATGGAGCACTCACAGTGTGTAGGCTGGAGTGTGGCATGAGGCGACACTGGTGTTTTCTCAGCACACAACCCTACTGTGGACTGGAGGAGTCACCACTTCCTGTCTCAGCAGACAGCCTAGGGACACATTCCCTCCTGGTATATCTAAGCTTAGGGACACTGCCGGAGTGTTTATGTCACAAAAACGCAAACCAATATGGCATACACAGTGAGGGAGGATTGAGCAAGAGGAGGCATCTCTAGGGTACTACGATGTAAGTAATGGGAGCTCTTCCCTCTCTGGTCTGTTTCCAGATTGCTCTATGCCTCTGTCCAATCTTCCTCAAAGGACTCCATTCACTTGGTCCCAGAAATCTCTCTGTCTCACAACAGCCTATCTTCCCCCAGCCTATCTAGGGAAGAATTCCATCCAACCTAGAGTTGGGTAACAGGGAGGACCAGAAGCCTGGCTTGCTACCCTAGCAGTCTCTGAGGCCCTCTGGTGGCCATACTCAGACCAGGCTGCGGCACTAGAGGCTGCCAGAGAGGCTTCAAGTAGGAAGTGGAGAGCTGGTTAAACCTTAGAATGGGATCATGATGTGCGGGTGAGGGTCAGTACACAACACCAGAGGCAAGAGGGAGCCAGGCACATGCTGAGGCAGGAGGAATTGTTGGGTAGAGTTGTCCACTAACCCTCCCCCCAAGCAGAAGCAAAGCCTGTGGCTGGAAAATGAGCCCCTGTTCTAAGCATGACATTTCTGGGACAACTTTGCTTTTTTTTTTTAAGATTTATTTATTATGTATATAGTATTCTGCCTGCACATGTACCTGCACCCTAGAAAAGGGCACCAGATCTCATTATAGATGGTTGTGAGCCACCATGTGGTTGCTGGGAATTGAACTCAGGACCTCTGGAAGAAGAGTCAGTGCTCTTAACCGCTGAGCCATCGCTTTTAACTTAAATGTTAACCTGGATTTTGTCTTACAGACAACCACATGACTTTGCTATCAGCCCTTATCTTCGAAAGTCTCACCCCAGCACTTGCCACACCACAACAGCCTTGGCCACACTAATAGCAAGCCAACATCTAACTCCCACTGACTGTCCTGGGTAGGTATAATTCCCTATTTTACAAATGTGAAAACCAGGACCAAGTCAGGTAGGATCTGAACTCACGTCTTCATATTCCCATGGCTTCTCATACCCCTCCTCCAGCAGAGGAGAAAGTGACTCCTGCCATACGGAACTCCAGGAGACATGTTAGGCAAAGAGTGGAGACGCAGAGGGGCTATAAGAGGCAGGGTGACAGTGGTCAACAGAGGAAAGGGGTCTCTTTCTAGGGGTACTCTCATTACAGGGGTATGGTACAGGAGGTTAGGTCAGGATGGAGGGACTACGGCTTGCTGGGAACCCTGTATCAGGAGGCAGACAGGAAGTGGCAAAGATTGGACAGGGCAGTGAAACAAAGGCAAACCTACTGATGGGACTCATGACGGGATACCCATCTTGAAAGCCTTTGAACATCCTGCTGAGCTAGTCTCCAGGCTCCTGGGTAACCCATCTGGCCAAGGAGCACTGAGCACTTTGTCATGCTCCATTTCTTCAATGAGGATGGTCTGAGCCTAGCCCTGTTATAACCTTCCAGGCACAAACACTGGCTTCTCCACCAAACCATCTAAATCTCTAGAGGCACTGCTGACACCTGCCTGTACTCCACAGACCTACTGAGACTTGGGGGAAGGTCTGCAGCTGCATTACAGTGCCACTGACCCAAACACAGGGCTTTAGGGGCACAAGCCTGGCTCAAGCTTAAAAGCCAGACTAGCAAGCTATATAGACCAGCAAATGCTGACTATGTGGAGAGTCCCCACGGGAACAAGCTGAGTCCACCAAAGGGCAGGCCAGACTGAACATAAGGAGCAGGTGACTGAGGGCATATGCACTCATCACGGATCAGGATGGCTTGCCTAAGAGCTTGACTGTGGTATAGTCTCAGCAGGATGCAGCCTTGCATGGGTCTCTTAGGGCTCTGCAAGCAAATGTAGGAATGAAAATGCAAGAGAACATGTCCTTCCAGCAGTCAATGTGGGCGCAGATACAATGAGCCCTTCAGCCACCTTCAGGGACAGTTTGTGCTGCTCAAAGACTGGTACCTACCAAAGCAAAGCCACTCCTCCAGACCCATCATAAGAATGCACCAACTGCAGTCAGGGATGCTGATGCACAGCTCAGGTCTAGACTCTGCTGCAAAACCATTTCCATCTACCAGTGTCCTTGTGGGCCTACGTTTCACCATCCCACCATGTGGCCCTTGAGTGGCCCTCAGAGCACAGGGCATCTGGGGAAGAGCTCCAGGCTAGTCTGGGGGTGGAAGGAAGTCAGTCTGAATCCTGTGCTGCACAAACAAGGACACAGTATAGCCCTACTCTTACAGAGGCTAAGAAATGCAAAGGCTGCTTAGGGCAAGGAAGAGGCCACCTGGAGGAGGGTATGTGAGAGAGAATGTAGGGAGCCAAAGAGCACAGATTGAGAGTAGGAGGGATATAGCAGCTGGGACATAGCCAGACTACGGGCTGGGCCCAACTCATGCAAGAGAGCCTTGGTCACCAGCATCTGTAGAGAAGTCATGAGGATGGCACAGCTAGGAGGACCAGGTGGGCACTGGCTTGGCTGTGCTCAGAAGTACCTGTCATCAGAGCCAAACACTTTGGGCCCACTATGTGACAGCTAGTATCTATCTGGACCACCAACTTCTGAAGCATAGCCTCAGAACACAGGGATGAACTAGAGCAGTCCCAGTATCTATCACCATCCAGGCTCACAGATCCTGAGACTCTCCCCACAGCAGGCAGCACTTGCTCTGAATGGACCAGATACAGCCTGGATCCTGGACCAGAGGAGAGGTACAGGGGCTGGGGATCATTGTGGAGTTGGAGGCTCTCAGTGCATAACTGACCGTACTGAGCGAGAGTAGCTCCCAATGACAACTTGGCCATAGTTCTATCCCCTGGCTTTAAAAGTAGGTATGTGTGCTTCATCTCAGATTGTTGGCCCACATTAAGAGTCTAGCCTAACATCAGGATAACCAAAGGGAGTTCCAGTGAGGACCCAGCAGACAGTGTAAGCAGAAACCAGAGGCCTCACTCAATTCAGACCAATGACTCTCTGCAATGAATACTTGCAAGTAAAGATATATGGGTTAAAAAGAGAGAGAGCCTAAAAGTTAACACAAATGGGAACATTTCTTTCTTTTCCATCATATCTAAATGTCTGAATCTACAGGGAAGAAGAGTCCCCTAGTACCCTAGACACTTTGCTGACACCAAAACAAATAGTTAAATGTTGCATGTATGCAACATCTGATTACTTAAAAATTAAAAGGGGAAAGCCAGAGTACCCAGGCCTCCTACTCAGAGCAACTCCAGGCTTGCTGACTGTCTGGGGTTGGCGTCCCACTGAGGAATGTGGGGTAACTAGGGAGGAGATCCAAGCGGGAGACACCAGACAAGGGATTCCCAGCAAAGTCTCTTCTCTCATTTGTGAGGCCTTAGGAGCAGCGCGGTGCGGGGACATCCCATTGGCATCGGCCGAGACCCTGTGCTCACCAACGGCCGTGCCGCCCGTGTAAGTTCCCCGACCTCGCCTCCCCTGAGTCTCCGTAGTAAAGTTTTCGTAGCTGCCGAGTCCCAGCTTCCAGGTGCTGCGGTAGCTCGCGGAGGGCAAGGCTGCGGGAGCTGGGTCGTGTTCAGCCCGGTAGCATGAAGCTGGCGCCTTGGTCAAGTCTGACAGGGCCCTGAGGTCACGCACAAAGGGACCCGCCCCCAGCGACCCCAGCTCTCTGGAGCCCCGGCGTGGGCAAAACGCTGATGGGCAGAACTGGCTTCTGAACCCCACCCAGACCTTGAGTCCGAGCCCAGGACCCTGTCCCTACCCGAGACCACGTCGCAAGCTAGACTCTATACCCAGCCGGCTCCCCTAGCATACACCCCATCCCTGGCCCAGAATTGAGTGTTCAGCCCCAGGCCCCAGGCCTACAGCCGGACCCCGCCCACCCGGCCAAGCTCACCTGGCGCGCGGCGTGGGCGGCTCCGCAGCGCGGCCTCCGCCCCCAAGACAGGCGCTCCCGGTCCCCCGGCGCGCGAAGAGCTGCCTCTCCAGCACTCTGCACCGAACGCTCCCGGGGCCACAACTCCTGCCGGTGCTGGGGAGAACCCCCCCTCCTCTACCCCTGAGCAGCCGGCGGTCTAGTCCTCCCACCCCTCCCACGACCCGTACGCAAAGCGGACCCAGCCGGCGACGAGGCCCCGGCCCCGCCCCATCCAACCGCGAATTTTCCCATTGGTAGAGAGACGCGCCCCGCAACCCACACCGATTGGATGGGTATGCAGAGATTGCAGCTTGCCGTTGGGCTCCTGGTATTGTCAATCTTAGCCGATGATCGGCCCCCTAGCGGAGCAGGCCGAGGAAGCCCTGACACCTGCCCCAATGCTGCGGTTGCAACGGAGACAGAAGGCTCGGAGCTGCCCCCTCTCGGCCGCCTTCTGAGGACTTTCCCGGATAGTAGGCCCTGAGCCGCAGCTCCCAGGGCCGGCGGTCACTACTGGATTCCACCAGCGTTGTCTCCATCACTACCCCCAGTTCGCAGGTATCCTCTAGCGCCTGCTGTTTGCCGGACACCAGGTGGAGTGTCGATCCTTTTTATTGGCATAGAATGGTATTTCTCCTACAAGGAGGGTTGGCCTGCTGCCCCTATTCTACAGATGGAAAACTGAGGTCTGGGGAGGTTCTTGCTTGTTTTAGGAGACCAGGGCGTGAACCCAGTGGTCCATGGAGCATGGGGCCCTCTCATTGCCACAGCGAGGACAGACAAGGTTAGCAAGGCTGGCAAGAGGTGGGGATGACTGCAGTGTTTCGAGGGCAAAAATAGACTGGTAAAACTAGGGTTTGTTTCTTCTGTCAAGCCTATATTTACAGCGCTCTTGGTTACTCCCCACACCGCATAAGGCTGCTCTTTCCTGGGGCATTAATAGAGTTCTCAGCCTGGGAAAGGGGAATTATTGTTTATCTCTCCCCACCCCACCCTGGTGTCGGCATTTCCCCTGCCCTGCTTTGAGTCTGGAGAAACATTAAGGAGCTTCATCCACAACCTGAAAAGATTAGCACACATTTCCCTGCCAGGTAGAGAACACCAACCACATCTGCAGCGACACAAGGCAGTGAAGGGGAACCACCAGGGATGTTGTAAACAGAAGACGGGAGTGCAGAGATGAATCTGGCCTGTGCTTGCTTATAAGCCTTTCAGGCCCTGGATGCACCTGGAAGTAAGTGGGCTGTGTTTCCAAGGCCCCTACAGATGGTGCTAATGGAAACCAATGGGGAGGGGTCCCAGACAGTCATATTTCACCCACATATGCTGAGTCCAGCATGCTCACCCAATAATGGTTGAACAAGAACCATTGTTGCTTGGCAAGAACAAAAAAAAATGCCTGGAGCAAGATCTCACTTCTGGGTCCACCTGTTCTCTAGCAATAAAAACTGATACGAGGAGCTCTTCAAAGTCTAGGCAGTTGCTTCTACTCTGTTGGTTATTGGCACTTGAAATGAACACCATTTGGCATCCTGACATTAAGGTATTTTTGAGCTCTGGGAAGACAAAATGAGCCCCCTCAAGAAAACAGAGTCCTCCTAGAAGGCAGCTCTCGCTATGTAGAACAACACTCTGGCTAAGTTGCTGTGTGTGTGGTGGAGGAGTCCCTTTCCTCCATTGGAAGTGGATTTAGTAAGTCCAACTGTCCTCCGGCATTCTCCAAAGGCATGGCTCTAGGCATCCTGGAGCCCTTCTTCTGAAAGTTCCTTCTGTATCACTATTTCTACATACCTGGTGATGGTACAAAGGAGGCTGACACGCCTCTTCTCTGCTGGAAGAAGGCAAAAGGAAAACATTCCTCCCTAATTGACTCAAGCTAGGAATGCCCCCTTCCAGAGACCTGTCTGCTTTAGAGTCTGGTTACCCAGTGCATAGCAAAGACCACAGTGGGTAGAGATGGCTCAGGTAGGTGTCAGGGGTGCTGTCCTGTAATCTGCCTACCACGGAGGGATCAAACATGGAGCAGAAGACCACAGGTGCCAATAGACTTATGGACTGAAAAGGTGGCTACAAAAGGTGGTGAGGGATGTGCAATTGGAGGTGGGATGGCCGTGTGTCAGACTCAAATGAGAGAATGTCAGAGTGTTTAACTAACAAAAAGGAGCAAGGGTTCAAATCAGGTTACAGGGCCACCTGCTGCCTGTGACAGGATTTGAACCACCATCTAATGTGTTCTTGCATCTCTATTAGTAATGGGAAAGCTTGTCCAACCCATGTCCCACTCTGAGGTGCATGGCTTGGTGCTTTGTAGACGAGCTCTTGTGTATTTGCTGGCCCATAACCCAGCCATACTCATTTATCCCCAAGCCTGTGCTCTGCTTGCCCATCACTACTACCTTAGTGCTGAAGACCAAGTGGTCTGGTTGCTCAGTGGGAGATTGCTGGCGGGAGCACAGAACAACTGTACTAAACTGAAGGGAGAATGGAACTGCCCTAGCTAGGTCTGCCACCTGCTGGCCATGAGTCATGCTGCGTGGAGCCCTGTTACTTTTTTTTTTTTTTTTTTCAAACGGTTTCCATTGGCTCCCAGGAGAATACTGGTGAGGTAGTGAGAAAGATGGGCAGAGCAGCCCCCGTCTGGTTACAGCCTTACCTTTGCCTTGCAGTTTGGGACTGTGGCCCCTAGACCTTCCATACGGCTATTGTCACTCGCCATTTTTAATTTTTTTTTAAATTACGTTTTATTTAGTGTGTATGTACCACAACGTAAATGTGGTGATCAGAGAACAACTTAAAGGGCTCAGTTCTCTTCTTCCAGCATGTGGGTCCCAGGGATAGAACTCAAGGAGCCAGGAGTGACTGCAAGTATCTATACTAACATTGCCATCTTGCCAGCCCTTTATTTTACTTCAACTAAATAGCTTAACTGCTCTGAGAAATTGTGTTTACAGCTATAAAGTGGAGTGAATGAGAACTGGGTATCAAGACACTGGGTACATTATCATTGTCCTTATTGTACCTGCCATCCTTGTCATTGTATTGAGTATTCACCTTAGGGAGGGACGTGGATGTCCCACCTTAGTGATGCTCAGGCCACTGACACAACCTGATGCTAACGGGCACAGGTAGCCCCAGTGAATGCCTCGGTCCTGTTCCGAAGGCCCCAGTCATTGCCCAAGCATAGTTGCAGCGTGGTCAACTCCTTATCCTTGGGGTCTGGACCTGCGGGACCTGCGGGACAGTCTCCATGTCCGCTCAAAGACTATGGAAGGCAAGGTGGAACAAAAGCCCAAGTTTTTTGGTGATTTCTAATGCAGAGACTGCAATAGATAAGGGGTCAGAGGCCAGAGAGTCAGTCTGAATTGGAGGCGGCAAAAGGAAGGGAGGCTATCCAGGGCAGATCTAGAGGTTTAAGACCAAACACAGCCTAAGGACGACGGCTCTGGCGCCTGAATCTCAATCTCTCAGAGATACTTCGCAGGCTGGGGTTGCTGTGGCAGCATGAAGGGTCCAGACGCCAGCACAGCTCCAGCTTTGGCGTAGCTCCAATCTTGGCGCAGCTCTGGGGGTGGAGCGCCGAGTATCTGAGCGACGGTATGCACAGCCAACAAGGGTGCAGCTATAGGTATGCCGCTCCGCCCTTAGCTGCTGCGCCCGATAGCGAGCGTCCTGGCCTCGGTCTGGGCGGGCCATGGGCTGGAGACTGTGGCGCGCGGGTGCGGCACCCGGAAGTCGGCGGCTGCGGAGGCGGTGAGTGTGCGGTGGGAGGTTGGGGCTGGCGGGCTGCGCTCCTGGCGGGGCTAACCCACGGTCGGGCGCTTGGCTCCTGGAACGCGGTCTGGACCAGGTTGGTAGAGGGTGAGGCGGCCCGCACCTTCTCGTCTTAACTTAGTTTCCCCTTTCCAATGCATAAAATGGAAACTAAACGGCCTGACTCGGGACTCTAGTCCGACAGACCAGACCTTTTCTGGCAATTGAAAGCAGCCCACACGGTACTGAAAGATGTTTTTGATTATCCCTGTCAGGACTGGGTGCGGGGAGGGGGTCTCGGCAGACAGGAGCAGACTCGCTGTGTAAGAGGCTAGATTGGCGGGACAGGGAGCTGCATGGTTGTTGCAGGGTGGAGGGCTGCAGCCTCCAGCGTCTCAGGGACCGTACTGGAGCCTAGTCGTGTCGCCTTCTCTCACCCTGAAACCTGCTATGAGGTCTCGAGAGGCTCACGATATGTAAGAGTAGGCAGCAAGTGCTGGGTCATTCCTGTGTCAGGTGTGGGCTTTACTAGGTTGCCTTGGTAAACCCACGCCCGGAGCTGGAGGGCATTGCGTGTAGTCTACATCCAGGCCAGGCCTGGCCCTACTCTAGGCTCTTTGGCAGCCTTGGTTTGCTTGTTTTCCTCTTGGACAGTGGGCAAGGAGGACCCGATGTTGAGACCCCAGCCGTCTACCCTCAGCGTCTTTCCTGTGCTTTTGCCTGGTAGATCACCTCTTTAGAGTGAACCTTAAGTCCTTCCACAGGTCCTGATCCTCAGCCACCCTCCCTCCCCCAGTGAAGTGTGTCTTTTTCAGCCCTGTCTGCCGGCTGGACCTGCTGACTGCTCTTTTGCCCCTTCTGGGCTCAGAGCCATCTTCTGAGGTAGATGTGACAGTAGCTATAAGGGACAGCTGAATGACACTGTGAAAGGCATCCTCTAGACAACTTTTTAAGACAATATTCATTGTTCCAACACTGTCCATAGTGAAGAAAACTCTAGCTAAGGGAATCAAGTGTTTCCAAGGCTGCTCCAGCCCAGGGTGTTTGGCTTCTAGGCTTGTTCCCCCCCCCCCCATCATGTGATCTGCTGGAGAGGGTGGCTTGCCAGATAGACAGAGCAGAGCCTTTGCTCCTCCTCCTGATTCCCAGTGTTCCCACAGGGATGCAGGATGCTCTGGTGCTCTCATCTACAGGTTCCCCTACTGTGGTCCCCAATCCCACATTTTCCTTTAATTTGTGTTTTTTTTTTTGTCAGTGTTTGGGGGACACAGCTCCCAGCTGTCACCCCTCAACTGCCTGAGGGTTTTCTCTAGTTTTAAGGACCTAAACTCATGTTTCACCAGGCTTTCATGCTGAAAAGAATTCCAGGATAGCCAGTTTATGAAGTGGAGTTGGAGACTGTGTTAAAGATATTTCAATAGAGGCTTAAGTATGAAGATTAGGAGCAAAAGAGGTCCAAAAAAAAAAAAGAGAAAAAGATAAAAGGAAAACATATCCCAGAGGTTGGGCTTCTCAAAAGCAACTCAGTCAGCAGGGCAGGGATGGCAATGACTCCTTTAATCCCAGCACTTGGAAAGCAGAGGCAGGCAGATCTCTGTGAATTCCAGGCCAGCCTGGTCTACAAAGGGAGTTCCAGGACAGACTATTACACAGAGAAACCTTGTCTTGAAAAACTACCCCCTCTCCCCCCCAAGAAAAACCAACTCATTGAGTGAGGTTTAAAGTTCTGCCTTGTCACTTGGGTGGTTTCTGATGGCATCTGACAAGGTTATAAGGTGAAAGTTCAGCCAGCACGGGTAGGATATCTTAAGGTAAACAGTTTTGTTTGAAGTTCTCTCACAGTAGCTGGGTATGCCCAAGGTCATATACATTTTTTTCATGCCTTAAGCCTGGGTCATTGTTATTTTAACATAGAATAGCTATAAATGAGGCTGGACGTGGTAGCTCACACTTGGGATGTAGAGGCAGGCAGAACTCTGTGAGCTTAGTCAAAGCTAGAGAGTGAGACCCTGTGTCCACAAAAACTATATATGAGAAGAATGTTAACTACCAGCAGCCCTTGGCAGTGGCTGGTCACTGCGCTGGAGTGTTGGCTCTTCAGCTCAAAAAAAGCCTCACTCACGTTCCGGGATGAGGAACTGCTCTTACTTCTCCTGTCCTCACCATTCCCACGTGTCCCCATCCTGCCTCACTTGGACTACAGTTCCACAGTCTGATCACCTGCTTGTGATGTGTGGTAAGCACAGCCTTCCCCGAATGAAGGTGACCACCTATAGAAAGTGTAAGGCAGGAAGGCTTGGAGAAGGCCCAGAAGCAGAGCTGGGCTTGTTGCTGGCACTCTATGTAGGGGAGGAGAGCCAGAGCTCATCTCTTGGTGATGTGTCGGTCAGCTTACAACAGCAGTGACTGTGAGGCTGGTGTTTGGTTGGTTCAGACCACAGGTCTTGATAAAGGGCTCGCCCCTTGACCACAAGGTCACATCAAGCCAAGTTGATCTTTGAGACAAGTAGTCATTCTTTGAGGTAGTGTCTTGCCACATAGTCTTGACTAGCCTAGAACTTGCTGTGTAGCCCAGGCTGGCCTTAACCTCATGGCCATTTTATTTCTCTGCAGGGTGCTGAGAAACTTTATTTTCGTGTGTGTGTTTGTGTGTGTGCATGTGTGCGTGCGTGTGTGTGTGTGTGTGTGTGTGTGTGATGCCCAGGCTCGTGCTCCACAGCACACTATGAAGGACTAGTCAGAGGACAGCCTTTAGGAGTTGGTTCTCCTTGTACTGTGTATTCTAGAGCTTGAACTCAGGTCAGCAGCTTGTGCAGCTTGTGCTTTTACCTGCTGAGCCAACTCGCTGACTCTCTTGCTGTGTTGCCTACACTGGCATTGGATTTGTTAACCTCCTGTCTCTGCCTCTCAAGAGCTAGGATCCCAAGTGTGCGCATCATACCTTTTTTAAGATTGCAAATAATAATGTATACACACTTAAAAGATGAGCATTGACCTCCCAGCAAAGCTCCCTTGGTACACTGCTGACATTTGTGTTGTACTGACGAGCACACTGTTGAAGTGCTTGCTTTTATTCTCTCTTTGGGGAAGTTGTGAGCCTGAGATGGCTCAGTTAAGAGCACTTGTTCCTGCAGAGGTTCTGGGTTCTCTTCCTAGCACCCAGATAATGTATTACAACTGAAGTTCTGGAAAGCCTGACACCCTCTTAAACCTCTGCAGGCACCCAGCATGCACATGGTACACAGACATACATGTAAGGAAACCACTCACATACATGAAATGAATAAATCTTTCTTTTTCTTAAAGAATGCCATAAACTGGGGATTAGTGGTGCATGCCTTTAATCCCAACACTCAGGAGGTAGTGGCAGGTGGCTCTCTTTGAGCTCAAGGCCAGCCTGGTCTACAAAAAGAGTTTCAGAATAGCCAGGGCTGTTTCACAGAAAAACTCTGGTGGGGGTGGGGAGGGCCAACAATAATAACAAAAAAAAACAAAAAAAATGCGAGAATGCCATATTTTGTCTGGGTGTGGTAGCACACACCTTTAATCCTAGTACCTGGGAAATAGAGGTGGACAGATCTCTAAGAGTTTGAGGCCAACCTGGCCTATGTAGAATTCTAGAACCTCCAGGGCTCCTGTTTCAAAAACAAAACCTAAACTAAACTGAATACTCCATTTATTTATTTTTCAATACACAGTAGGGTGTATTGAAGCCACCTGAAAGCCAGGCCTGTCCCTATTGTTGGGGGTGGGGATGGGGAGTAGGCTGGCCTTCCTACCAGGGGGAGGCTGAAATGCAAGGCTGCCCTGTATCCACAGCTTTCTGTCATACCCATAGTATGCTTGGTTTGTGCTATTCCTTTGAACTGTGAAGAGACCATGACACTAAATTAGTGTCTTCAGAACATTGGGGAGACCCAAGGAGAAGTTATCACAGGAGAGAATTTGTCATGGTGAGCTGCTGTCTAATAGCTGAGCAGCCTCGGCCTAAGGAGCTCTGGCTGACAAGATGGGAGGAAACGAGGGTGCTGTTGCAGATTGGTTGCTGAGAGAATTTCTAGACGTCAGGATTTCTTAGCCAAGGTCTCAGAAACGGTGACACAGTGTTCCATGTGTGTTTACCTCCTCTGCTGACAGCTCCCTGGAGCCCAGATCACAGCCTGTCACATCAGGAGTTTCTGTCTGTCTCGTCCTGCCCTAAAGAACAGCTTCACCCCCAGGGACTGCCACAACCAGCAGCAATTTGGGACCTGTCCACTGACCAGCCTCCCCGGACTGACGGACTAGGCAGACCTAAAAGTGCATTTTCACGCCTTGTAGTTAAATGTATCAGTGATGGCAGGAGTCACAGGGCCTCTATCCAAAGCCTTGATCCATACAACCCTGGTAGACTGTCTCAGATTTAGACTTCCAGCTGGAAGTCAGGAAAAAAAAATGCCCCCTGTTCCTTTGTGTCCCTGCATCTCCACGTTTCCACCTACATGCCCTGCTTGCCTGTTCCTCTAGGCCCTAAGCATGTGCTGCACACACACGTGTGTGTAAGCATGTGCTGACACAGTGGGGCTGTTGTCAGACTGTCTAGCTGTGCTCTGCACTGTGCCCCTGTGTCCCGGACCATGACACATCTGTTCTTTTTGTCTTTTCTCCACTTGCATCAGTGTGGGATGAGCAGGCTGTACAAAGATTTCTTCCTTGTCTTGAAACATGCTAACTGTAGGTGCACAGGTTTTCAGCACCTCCCTTGATGGATTCTATTATTCATCTAGCCATTCACAGTCAGCCGCAGAAACAGTTGCTGGCACCCAGGCCTCTGCTTGCTGTCCTCTGGCTGTCCCTAAGACCAGATGGTCATACATGGGCACTGCATTGTCCCTCCAAAATTCAGATTCTCTTCTTTTTTTTTGTTTTGTTTTGTTTTTTGTTTTTTGTTTTTTCAAGACAGGGTTTCTCTGTAGCTATGGAGCCTGTCCTGGAACTAGCTCTTGTAGACGAGGCTGGCCTCGAACTCACAGACATCATCTGCCTGCCTCTGCCTCCCGAGTGCTGGGATTAAAGGCGTGCGCCACCACCACCCTGCTGTATCTATACTCTTTAGAGAAGCATCTCTGCACTTAGATTGATGAAGGTGCTACAGAGGAATAATTTAGGAAACTAACCCTGGTGTTCGCCCTGCCTCGAGGCTGCTACATGCCAGTGGCTTAGCAGTTTAAGGAGGTGGTAGATAGCCTATAAAGGTTGACTGGCCCTACATGGGCAGCCTTTCAGATCTAAAATCCATTGGCAGGGTCCCTAATCTGAGGGTGCACATAAAGAGAAGGTAAGACGTGTCACTAAGAAGTCCAGCAAGGTCTCATCTGCAGTCTGTCCTGCCAGGGTAGTCTCTCCTGTGAGTCTCCAAAGAGCATTCCTTCTGGTTGTCCCTATGTTTCTGCCCTTTCTCCTAGCTGGAAATTCCTGGGAGAATTGAGATCAGGTCTCTGGTACTCCAGGCTGGCCTTGAACTTGCTGAGTGGCTGAAGATGACCGTGAACTTCTGATCTTCCTACCTCTGTCTTAAGTGGTAGAATTCTAGCCTGTACTTCAAGGCCAGTATGTAAAGACTGTTACTCTAGTCTCTCATTGCCACAGCAGAAAAGCCAAAGTTGACTCTATAAAGAAAACAGATTTGTTTTAAGCTCATAATTTTGGATGTTGAAAGTCTAAATGGCATGGCACAGACTCTGGCAAGCCCTCACCCCACTTGCTGCATCACCTGGCAGATGGCAGTGACAGGAGCATGTGTGAGAAGGTTCTTGTAATAACTTGCTTTTTCAAAAACCCCATAATCCCCACCCCCTTAGTCCCTTCCAAGGCCAGTATGCTCTTTGACCTAAGGACTTCTCTCTAGGCCTAAATTATTTTTCCCTAAATCTATTCTTATGTGAATAGGTGTTTTACCTACATGTATGTATATGTACCACATGCATGTAGTGCTCTCAGGCTAGAAGAGGGCATTGGATCCTCTGGAACTAGTTACATACAGTCTTATGGTGTCATGTGGGTGCTGGAACTTGAACCTAGGTCCTCTGAAAGAGTAGCTAATGCTCTATCCACTGAGCCATCTCCCCAGCCCCTGAGACTCAAACTCTAAAGGTCTTATTACCTCTCAGCACCACCACCCCGTGGGAGTGGAGGACTGAGTTTGGGATGTTTCCACCCATAGCATTTATGAATAGCCAGGAAAGAAACCAGTTCTTCAGACATTAGAGTGCAAACTGGGGTGAAGGTTAACTGCTGCACCTTTGAAGCCTGGTGTTGCTGCCAGGTGTCAGGAAACAATGTGATGAAGGGGGGCAGGCTGGGTGGCTCAATAAGATGCCCAGGGGCTGGCTGTGCATGTGAGAAGCCCGGTTGTGCACCCCACCTTGCACCATCCAGAAAGACAAGGCCAATCAAAGAGCCAAAAAAAGGGGATCTTATTTTAGGATAGGAAGGAGTTATTCAGAACGACAGGATATAGAAACCTCATACAGAAAAGATGGGAACTTTTAGCCAGGTATGGCATGTACCTGTGATCCCAGGACTCAAGAGGTAAAGGCAGGAGAAAGAAGAGTTCAAAGTCAACCTTGGCTAGATAGTGAGTTCAAGGCTATTGTAACTTAAAATTCAGGTTCATGGGAAGGAGCTGTCATGAGATCAGCCCTCAAAAGAGCTTTGTTAGTGGGAGAGCAGGCCCTCAGGTCCAAAGAAAAGCTTCATTTGGATGGACAGTTGCTATGTGTATCATAACAGGGGCCCTGAAGGAGAGATACACCCCTGTCTTAGGGTTTTCTATTGCTGTGAAGAGACACCATGACCATGGCAACTCTTATAAGGAAGGCATTTAGTTGGAGTGGTGGCTTACACTTTCAGAGGTTCACTCCATTATCATCATGTCAGCATGCAGGAATACATGGTGCTGGAAAAAGACACTGAGAGTCCTGCTTCTTGCAGGCAACAAGAAATGGTCTGTAAGCCGGGCCACCTTTAATCCCAATACTTGGGAGGCAGGGGCAGGCGGATCTCTGTGAGTTTGAGGCCAGTCTGGTCTACAAGAGCTAGTTCCAGGACAGACTCCAGAGCTACAGAGAAACCCTGTCTTGAAAAACCAAAAAGAAAAAAAAAAAGAAAGAAAGAAAGAAAAAGAAAAGAAAGAGTCTGTTGCCAGGCGGTGGTGGCACACACCTTTATCCCAGCACTCAGGGAGGCAGAAGCAGATGGATCTCTATGAGTTTGTGGCCAATCTGGTCTACAGAGTGAGTTCCAGACAGCCAGAGTTATACTGAGAAACCCTGTCTCGAAACCTTCTCCCCCCCATAAAAGAAGTGGTCTGTCTCACTGGGTGTGCCTTGAACATATATGAAAGCTCAAACCCTACCTCTACAGTGACCCCCCTTTGGGGCCATTTTCTTTGAAACCACCCTGACGCCCCAATTCTAGAATAGAGATATAGCATGACCTTAGACAGCCATGATGGGGCCTTAAAGGGGAAGAGAATCTTCCCTTCAAACTGTGGAGAGCAAAGGAGTTTTGTGACTCAGGTTTTTCAGGGAGGGTAGGCAGACTCCGTACCAGGGACTGAACCCCCTGGCCCAAAGCAGAGAGGCAGCACTAGGTAGGGTTTAGGGTTGGAAGTGGGACTTGCTTTTTATACAGAAACCTGAATGCTCAGACACTCTGACAGTTACAGCATACACCTGACAGTTCTTTGTCCAGAGGGACCTGACTGCCTGGGCTACATGAGACCCTGTCTCAAAAAACAAAAAGAACCAAAAAAAGAAATTTTGCTATGATAGAAGACAGCTTCACAAAGCTGAAGGAAGGGTATGGTAGGTCCTGAGACAGGCATGTAGATACATACCCATACTTCACCAAAAAGTAAGGAGCCTCAGCTGGAAAATAGTGTCCCAGGAAGGGTGGAGAGACCTCAGAGGCAGTCTCAGTGGGCAGTGATTACTGGGACAGTTCTTGAAAGCATTAGTAGCAAATGTGCCAGGAATGCCTGAAAACTGTCCTTCCCAATCAGCTCTTTTATACCAATAGCTCAGCCAAGTGTGGTGGCACACTTGGCAGGTGGATCTCTGAATTTGAGGCTAGGCTGGTCTACATAGTAACACAGAGAACCTGTATAAAAAAGAAAAGAAAAAACAATAGCTCAAATGAAGGACACTCTCTTTCTGGTGTTCAGAATTGGCTAGTTGTTAGGATAGGGGAATCTGAGCCATGATTCTGGGAAGACTTCCACCAGCAGTCTTAGGAGACTACAAGTCCAGAGCATCACGGGGAGCATTCTTTCCCTTCAGATCTCGCCCCGGGGTGCCCAGTAACACCAGTGTATATGAGATACACTGAAAGTTTTCCTTCCTGGCAGTGACTGAGCCACGTTGGTGATGGCAACTGGCAGCCCTTGAAGTTCAGTATGTGACTCAGGTTCAGTCCTAGTGCCCCTCCCCCTCATCTTCCTGGCATGGTCAGCAGGGACATTGGCAGGTCCTGAGTGCTGTTATTCCTGGACCTCACTCCACAGAGGCCACATGTGCCCTCCTGGGCATTCATTCTAGTTGGGGTTGGCCGAGTACCTATTTGCCAGAGCTAGCCATGACCCTGGTGATATAGCTGGAGGTGGGGAGGCTCTATAGCTAAGGATAGCTCAGAAAGAGCTGGGATACTCTTAGCATTGGAAGTTTTGACCGTCACAGGACACTGAGACTTTCCTTTGTTATCTTGTCTGTATATGGACCTTGATTGTCTGAAGACATGGATAGAGCTATATAGTGTAGATGTTTATCCATTCATTGTGTATTGACCAGGCCCTCCTCCCCCTTATGCTCTAGAAAGTGAGCAGGCAGCTCTCTACACTGACTCTGGTCTGGTCTTCCATGACCATGTAGGCAGGGGGGACGGGTGTGTGCTTTGCACATACTGGAGAATCTTTGACCACTTTCCCTTCCAGTATCTGCTTAAGACATTCTCCTTTTCTGTAACCACTCCAAGAATGAAACTAATAAGTTAGGACTTACTGTACAGGACTGACTGTACTTTGTGATACTTAATTTTTATTTGCTTTTATTTGTTTTGTTTTTGTTATTTGAGAATAAAATTTGTGTAGCTTTGGCAGGCCTCAAACTCACAGAGATCCACCTGCCTCTGCCTCCCTGAGTGCTGGGACACTACAACCACCTGGCTGTAATACTCAATTTTTTTAAATAAAGATTTATTATGTGTATAGTGTTCTGCCTACATGTATGCTACACACCAGAAGAGGGCATCAGATTTCACTACAGATGGTTGTGAGCCACCATGTGGTTGCTGGGGATTGAACTCAGAACTAATGCTCTTAACCACTGAGCCATCTCTCCAGCCCCTGTAATACTCAGTTTTTATAGTTCAAATCTAACCTGTGTACTGTAGGTTCATGTTATCCTCGTTCCCCAACAGGCATCACAGTTTTGGGAGACTATAGAACCTTTAAGGGGTGAGGCCTAGTTGGTAAAAGTGGGCATGGTGGATCACACTTTTAAACTCAGCATGTGGGAGGCCAAGGCAGGTGGTTCTTTGTGAGTTCAAAGCCAGCCTGATCTACATAGCTCCAGGACAGCCAGAGCTGAGACCCTATCTCAAAAAAAACAAAAACAAAAAAAAACCCACAAACAACAAATAAAAACAAAAGAAGAAAGTAGATCATTAGAGATGGAGTGGGCTTTGAAGGTTATACCTTGCCTGGATTCAGACTACTGTCTTGATCCCAGTGGCAGAAGTCATGGTCTCCTCATTCTTTCCCTGACTTGATGGTCAGAAACAATGAGTAAAAATCATCTTTCCCCCTCAAGTTGTTTCTTTCAGATGTTGTCACATGAAATTAAAGAAACTAATGTGGAAAACTGACCAGAAAGGTAGGGCCATTTTTGCAACTAAACTTGACCATAAGACTTTTAAGCCTTTGGAGCTATTCTGCAAGGCAAATTTACAAATTTGGAGATGAAGTGTAGAGAATCCCCAGAATGTCTTAAGCTTCATTCATTGGATGGTTCTGGTGTAGTTGAATGTTCAGGATGCTGCTGGAAATACAGGTGACAAAGACTGTGCTCCTGAGATTTTGTGACGGACAGAGACTGGATTGGGAGGTAAACCAGCACCCACCCACGTTACCTTCTGGCAAATAATTTGTCTCTGTCCAGTTAGTGTCCTGAAATTTTGGATGAAGCGCAACTCAAAACTAATGGACTAATCAGTTTGTTGGAGGAAATTTAACCAGGTTTTTTTGTTTTTTGTTTTAAGATTCATTTATTTATTATATATACAATGTTCTGTCTGTATGTATGCTTGCTGGCCAGAAGAGGGCACCAGATCTTATTACAATGGCTGTGAGCCACCATATGGTTGCTGGGAATTGAACTCAGGACCTCTGGAAGAGCAATCAGTGCTCTTAACCTCTGAGCCGTCTCTCCATCCCCTTAACCAGGTTCGTAGTGAAAATTGGGAGCAAAAAGAATGACAGATATGAAAAACATATAGTTTAGCCAGGAAGGGAGTATGGATATATTTAAAAGTGTATGTAAAGCTAGAGTGGCCAGAGCTGTTAGTGGCATCTTGGGAGCCAGAGACAGGTGGCTCTCTTAGTTGGAGGCCAGCCTGGTCTACACAGTGAGTCCAGCACAGTCAGGGATACACAGAGAGACCCCGTCTCAGAAAACAAGCAACAAAATCAAGCCATATACTTAGTACTATGACAGGAAAGGTGTCCCTGAGGGCATTTCAGGAGGTGACAGAGCCTCACCCATCAAAGGCTCTAGGATAGAACACTGAAAACTCATTTGAAAAGAGTGGGATGTCAGTCTTAAGGTTTGGAGTAGATCAGGATCTGTCTCCCTTCTGGAGTAACTTGTAGATGTGTTAGAGCTGGGGAAATCAGCTTCCCTCTGACCCCGCTGTCCAGATCGATGTTTCAGACATGGCTGAGGAACCTTTTATGTGGGTGTCAAACCCTGTGCTTGACAATGTAAAGTAAAGCCCTAGACCTAGCAGTGGAGAGCAGCCCACTTAGATCTGGTGATGTTCAGGGGAGGTGCTTGTCCTTCCTTTCGGGTGAAGTAGAATGTAGCGCTCTTGGAACCGCTATAGTGATGCTATTTGGGCTTTTAAAGTGCAGCACTGTATGCAGTGTTTGGCATTCAGGGATTATGAATCTTCTCAGATTTGAGCGCTTGGTCAGGGTTACTGTTGCTGTGGTGAAACACCGTGACCCAAAGCATGGGAAGGGAAGAGTTTGTTTGGCTTACATGGCCACATCACAGCTGATCATGGAAAGAACTCAAACAGGGCAAAAACCTGAAAACAGAAGGAGATGCAGAGCCATGGAGGAGTGCTGCCCGTGGCTTGTTCAGCCTACTTTCTTTCTTTCTTTTTTAAGATTTATTTATTTTTTATGTATACAGTGTTCTGTCTGTCTGTATGTTTGCAGACCCGAAGACGGTACCAGATCTCATTATAAATGGCTGTGAGCCACCATGTGGTTGCTGGGAATTGAACTCAGGACCTTAGGAAGAGCAGTCAGTGCTGTTAACCTCTGAGCCATCTCTCCAGCCCCAGCCTACTTTCTTACAGAACCTAGGACCACTAGCCCAGGGATGGCACCACCCACAATGAGACACCTTTAAGAAAATGCCCTACAGGTTTGCCTACAGTCCAATCTTATGGAGGCATTTTCTCAATTGGGGTTCCCTCCTCTCAGGTGACTCTAGCTTGTGTCAAATTGACATAAAATTGTCCAGCACAATGGGCCTACTCTTCAATTCTGAGAGCTTGTTGGCCTTCTCATTTTGTTTTGTTTTTGTTATTTCTCTATTATCAAAGAGTCTATTTTCAGTTAAAATTTGTTATGCCACTGCCATATAAGTTTGTTTTGGAACACACACAAGCTCATGTGTGGGAAAAAAAAAAAAACATGCTGCCAGGGTGCCCTGCTGGAAAGAGACTGCTTAGGGAAGAAAGGGTTCTCAGAGGGTCTTACTGTTATTTTATGTCTAAGCATGTTTTTCTTGCATGTATGTGCAATGTGCACACTGCCTGGTGCTTATACTGGGTAAAAGAGAATGTCAGATCCCTAGCAGTACAGACATTTGTAAGCAATTATATGGGTCCTGGGAACTGAACCCAGATCTTCTACAAGAGCTGTACATACCCTTAAGCACTGAACCATCTTCCCAACCCTTGTTTGCTTTTCAATTAAAGCATTTGGGGACCTCCTGACTGTTTCTCAGGCTAGTAGCAGAACTTGTCATTGTCCATATGGTGATGGTTTTACAGGTTTACAGGATGCAAGAATTACAGAGACTTGGAGGCTTGCTCATATACCAAAGGTTCTCAACCTTCCTAATGCTGTGACCCTTTAATAAGTGGTGACCCTCAACTATAAAATTATTTTCATTGCTATTTCATAACTGTAATTTTGCTACTGTTATGAATCATAATGCAAATATCTGCTATGGAGGATATTTGGTTTGCAACCCTGAGAAAGGGTCATTCAACCCAAAAGGGTCACAACCCACAGGTTGAGAGCCACTGTACTAGGTTTTTTTGCTTTTTTTTTTTAAATTGTTTTTATTTTAAGGAAAGTCTTAAGCTAGGCAGTGTGGCAGTGTGTAGCAGGGTTAGGTTTCCCTCAGGAGACTCAGGAGTGCTTGATGTGTAACGCTATAAGGATGGAGAACAGGTTGTGATAGGAACCCTTGAATATTGGGGTGCCAGGCACTGAGTGCAGAACCTGGAGCCCGCTCATGTATGCTCCAGATGAAAACACTACATGTCCTGGATATCAGACTTGGAGCTACAGAATTGAATGTTTTTCAGAGTGGATTTCTGTCTTGTTTTGATCTAATCTTTCCTTAATATGTAGGGTGGCTGTGTTTAGTCTGGGTTTGACCAATTAGACAGCCCATGATCAGGCACAGACTCCAACAATTTTCTGGTCCTGTGGGAACTTCGGGGGTAATGTCTTGGTAGAGCAAAGAGGCAGTGGACTGGGCTGTGGAAGTGGTCTCCGTGGAGTGGAGCCTGTTGATGGAGCTGTCCAGCCTTTTTTTAGAAGCATAGTGAATCTGGTAGCTCTCAGATGGGGAAGGGAGCAAGAGGGTTAGTGTTTTGTCAGGAACTGGAGGCCACTGCATGGCCTTAGACCAAGGTACTCCCCTCTCTGAGCCACTGTGTGGTGACTTCTTGCAGGGCCACAGTTTAGATGTTGGTGAAGAAACCCAAGCCCATCTTCACTCAAGGTGATTTGGTAGGAGGATGCAGAGTTCCAAAAGGCTCTTGTATTCATGTTCCTAGTTTATTACAGGGGATGGATACAGATTAAAATCCACAGTAGAAAAGGGACAGAGAACAGAATCCAGGTGATGCCAGGCAGAGGCTCCTATTTGCCAGTTTTCAGTGGAACTGCGTGCCCCTGCTCTGTTCTTTCAGCAGCCTGCTAGTCTGGGTTTACTGGAACTTCATTTGTGGGTTAGGGAGATTACTAGCCTAGGTGGCTGACCTTACTTTGTATCTAGCTGATAACTACATGGCCAAAGGCCACCATCACAAGTCATAGTGACATAGGTTTCACGTCAGTGAAGACACTTTTCCCAAAAGACATTCCAGACAGACTAGTTGGAGTATAGAGGGTGTGGGTGGCCCAGACATGCTCACTGCACACATCTTGGCTGCCAGGGAGAGCACTGAATGGAGCTGTGTACTTGTGTTGGTGGAGATCACCCCAGGAAGTAGAGTGCTAAATATTGCTAGGCAGGCCAAGGACATAGTGTGAGCTCTCTGTCCAGGACCAAGTAGGTGTGAGATAGGGGTGCTTTGGGCTCTCTGTGCACTTGTAACCTTGAGAACCTTTGGCTCAGATCCCAGTCCCTGTCTCGGCACTTGTTTGACGCTTTCAGAGAGATCCATCCTCAGGACTCTTGTGCTCAGCAGGGCTTCATGCTCTCC
Organism: Dicrostonyx torquatus; assembly: GCA_028555095.1. Lineage (NCBI taxonomy): Eukaryota > Metazoa > Chordata > Mammalia > Rodentia > Cricetidae > Dicrostonyx > Dicrostonyx torquatus. The sequence goes on from JAQHUG010000294.1 coordinate 707,415, forward strand.
TCACCCACTTCCACAAATGTCCAGAGAGGGATCTTTTAGATTTTGTTTTTGTTTTCCATTTTATTGTATGTATGTGGGTATTTATCCTCCATGTATGTCTGTGTACCACATATGTACAATGGCCATGGAGCCCAGAAAAGGCATTGGAGTTACAGGTGGTTGTGACTCACCATGTGCCTGCAGGGAAATGAATCCAGGTCCTCTGCAGAGCAGCCAGTGCTCTTAACTGCTGAGCCATTTCTCCAGATCTTCCAGGGAGTTTTTTTTCTTTCATGGTGACTAACTAAACTGGCTTCAGGCAGTGCAGACTCCTGTATAACCCCAGTCACTCTGGCTTTACTAGGCAGACAAATTCCACTGAACTCATTAGCTAATGTGCCCAAGGGTGGCACCAGGCAGGTAGAGGCATCACCAGGAAAACCAGGCTCCTCTCTTCACAGATGTGGCCCTCATGCACAGTCTTATGACCTTTAAGGACCCTTGTGCATGTAGTCTGTTGTGGTCCCATGGGCTCTGCTGGTCCCAGAGATCCTGGAAAATATCTGCCATGCTCAGGGGTGTTGACCTGTGAGGTAGTTTTGACTACCTGCATACCCACTTTCCCTGTACCCAATGTGGTGAGCAGGAGGCTAGGGGATGGACTCAGGGCTTACTCTCAGCCCTGCAGGTCAACTGGAGCCAGAAAGGGGCTAAAAAATGCAGCATGTCTGAGAGGACCCCATCAGGCACTGAAAGAGCATCACAACTCTATGGGCGCTGAGTTGGAGACACCTGACACTCACAGGAGCTTGCCAGCAGCTTCTTGGGGGGTCATATCTGAGCTCAGGGGACAGAAAGATCTGCTGTGGGAAAGGTACAGTAGGAAAGGTATGAGAGGTAGATTGCTGGCCAGAGAGGGCAGAGGGGCTGTTGAGCAGCGGGCCTGACTTGAGTGGGGGGTGAGGGATTGGAGAGAAAGGCAGTTCCTGATGGTCCCCTCCCAGGGGCTGGCTTTCCTCTGGTCCTTCTCTCCCAATGACTGCGTCTTCATCCAGGCCGCAGCCCTGGGCTCTGCCAGCACCTTCAACTCCAGGCTGCCTGGAGACACATCGGTGGCCTTCCTGTGGACCACGGAGCCTTCTCCCACCACTCCAGCGTCGAGGGCTGGTCTGATGTGCACCTGGGCCAGCTAGGATAGGAGGTCCTGCAGCTGAACTGGAGAAACACCCTTGCTCTGGCTGTGTCTGGTGACAGTGGTCAGAACTGCTTCTGCCAGTAGTCCTGCCCAGTATCTGGGTACTCAGCCTAGGGAGGACCAAAAGAGTCTACGGTCTAGAGTGCTGGCCTGTTCTCTGACACCAGGAGCTGGCTTTTACGTGTGTTGTTAGTCCAGGAGCCCCCATCTACAGCAGCTGACAGGAGCGATATATAGTTCCTTACACTGCCTCTGGATAACTGCTGAACTCTCTCATTAGCTGTGTCTAGTCTGCTTGTGAATTTGCCACTTCTCTATGACGCCCCCCCCCCCCAGATCTCCTGGGCTTTGTAGTTCCTATAGCCGTCATTTCTCAAAAAACTTTATAAAAGTTTTTGTATGTTGTGAACCCTGTTTTTTTTCTCTGTTACCTTTTTTATCCTGCTTCTGTTTTCCTGGCTGCTTTGGTTTTCCTAGAGTCAGAGCATGTCTAGTTTGTGATATGTCTGTCAATGTTTCTTGATAGCCAAGGTCACTGAATTTCAGGGTTCCTGGCCCCACAGTGTGAATCTGTCTCTGTTTCATGGACTTCTAGGTAGACACAACTTCTCAGAGACCAGCCCCCTTTAATATTTTTTTTTAGAAAAACATTGTGTATGATGTTTTGCCTGCATGTACATGTGTGCACCATGCATGTGCCTGGTGCCTACAGATGACAGAATAGGTGCTTTGAGACTGGAGTTACAGATGGTTGTGAGCCTTCACATGGGTGCTGGGGATTGAACCTGGATCCTCTGGAAGAGTGGCCAGTTTTATTTCCTTCCTTCCTTTTTTCTTTTTTTTTAATTTGTTTAATTTTATTTTATATGCTTTGGTGTTTTGCCATGGGTGTCTGGTCCCCTGGAACTGAAATTCAGATACTTGTCAGCTTCTTTGTGGGTGCTGGGAATTGAGCCCTGGGTTCTCTGGAGGAGCAGTTAGTGAGTGCTCTTAACCACTGAAACGTGTCTCCAGCCCCACAACCAGTTTTCTTAATCACTAAGCCCCAGTTTGCCAGATACTCTGAGGTCAGACATATTGTGGCATTGTCCATGCAAAGCTTTCATGAGCCTGCCTGCTTCCATGGGGCTCTCAGGCAGGCTAAAGCCCAGGCAGGTTGTGATCTGAGCCCCTTCTACCACTGTGGTGGGCACTGCTTTGGTGGCAGGCCTAATGTGGCAGAGATAACCCGTTCTATGAGTACAAAGGCACAGTCTTTTCATTTCATAGACCCAAGAATTAGAATTGCCATTGTCTGTCCCAGGGATATCCCTAGTGTCCCCAGACCTGAGGCCTCCTCAAAGGCTGTAGTGACTGTTAGGATTCCTGAAAAAGTAAGTGACAGCCATCTGCAGGTCTCCAGGCCATGCTTTCTCCTAATGTGCCCATGGAGTCCCTCATCTAGGACAGTGCCCTGTATAGCTGCATGGAGACTGGGGACTAGGGTGCCTTAACCTATAGAGACTGGGCTGGGCCTTGTGCTGGTCTCCTATATGGAGAGCCTTCAAGGGCCACAGACCCATCTTACATGTGGTGTCTCCTAGGGAGGCACCCAAACTCAAGTGATCATGTCATGCTTAGCACCTTAGTGTCAAGGCCACTGCATCTACTCTCCCCAGACCTGAGAGTGAACACAGCCTGACCTGACTCCCCAGCTACCCTGACCTCCGAGGCATCTTCTGTCTGTGCCTTTGTGACGCTTTGGTCTCCTCTAGACATGCATGTGCTCATGAAGACAGTGTCACACTGAGTACAAATGCCATGCACAGGTATACATGAACATAGAAGCATGTATGTATTTGCAGAGTGACACACACAGTCCTGCACTTAGTCTTCATTGGACTTGCGTCTGTGCACACTGCCCCCCTGCTCACTGCTTGGCCCCTCAGTGCTGAAAGTTTCTTGGCTGTCCCAGGTTTAAGCTGCAGGCATTAGCTATGTCCTGGAACACTAGTCATGGCACCTGTGTACATTTCAGGGCTCTTTGAGTCTCCTTTCCAGAGTTGAGTTGATGCATCTAGACTAGATCTAATCTCAGAACTAGAAAGTGCAGGGAAATGCCTTCTGGGCCGGGAGGCTCCGAGGCAGAGGCATGAGTTCCTTGTGGCAGGGGATTGTGCTCTTATTCCATGCTCACTTAGCACCACGTGTGTGCACATGCTCAGCACAGGTTTCTGCCTCCTAATGTGGGTATGCAGAACCAATAGGTCCTTTGGAATAGTAGGTGTGTATGCTGGACAAAGGCCTGCGGGGACATGTGTCACAAATCATCCCAGATGAGTGGGCCCTGATGTCTGGCCTTGGGATGCTTTGGGCTGAAATGAAGGTATCTACCACAGTGGCTCATGGGGAGTACTTGGTGCCATTTCGGGAGAGAGGATTTGCTACCCCTTCACCCTAGCTTCACATGCTGCCCCTTCTAGCACCCACTCACCACCCCCATGTGGTGTGTCCAGGGACAGGGAGTGTCATGGTGGTAGAGTTACAAGGTGATGCTGATGTGCCCCGGTGAAGGGCAGTATCTGTGATGTCACCAAGCACCTGGTTCTCACTTGTGCACCCCTACTCACTGGTGCTGTATTCTGGGCCATTGAGACATCTAAAAGGCCCTCTGACACTGCTGTTCACAGCTCACTATTCTCCTTTTCCCACAGACCTGTGACCGTGTGAGCAAAGCCACCCTTACAACCCATGTGCATCATCTTCTTTAAGTTTGATCCTCGTCCTGTTTCCAAAAATGCATACAGGTAATGAATGCCCTTGTTCTGCCTCTACCATGCTGCGCTGGGCCTGGGGTACATGGCTTCTCACCACTAGAGTGCCATGGATGCAAGAGACAAGGGCAGGCTGCTGGGAGTGTGGGTCAGGCTCTGAACAGCCAAGTCCTGATCTCTGGAGGCAACCTGCCCAGGCCTGGTCCTGCTGTCCTGGACAGTGGTTGCTAATCGTGGGGTGCTGGGAAGAATACCACTCTAGAGCAGGGACTCAAAGCTAATGTGCAGGTGTAGCAAGACAGAGGGATGAGGTGCAGTTCTATGGGCTGTGGCTAGAGTCATAGCCACATAATTGATGACGGTGACTGAGACTCTTCTGCGTTGGTTTGGATGAGTGGTCTGGGTGGCGGCAGATGAAGGAAAACATCCGTGGGTTTTGGGCCGTCAGTCTGATAAGTGAGGAAACTGGAGATGCTGGAGTACCAGCCAAGGACATGGGAAACAGTGGGCAGGCAAGAGTGAACGGGGGTCCCTACATGTGAACACGGAACAGTAGCCCCTTCTTTCCCTAGAACATGTTAGCATTTATCCATAGCGAACAAGGCAAGATTTAACCCATAATGAGAAATGGACTTCAGAACTTCTCTCTTACACATTTGCCTGGAGCATTTTCAGACTTTGAAGATGTGTTATAGAAATGATCTGAGTTGTTTCAGTGAGGTTCTCATGCTGAGTCATTGTGCAGAATAGCTGAGGCACACCGTGCTGTCACAGTGACTGAATTCCCTCATTTCAGGCTGGGGAGTGGGAAGGCAGGGGACAGGCAGCAGAGTTAGGTCAGTCTAAATGAGGCAATTTCAGTGGCCCCTGGCAGAAGATCAGAGGGAGTCAGGGACCATTCTGCAGGTGGAATATTGCAAGGAAAGTGATAAAGAGGTGGTTACTTTGAGGGGCTGGCTGGTGAGCAGTGAACAGACTAATGAATATACCAATAACAAACATGAGAAAGAGTCCCTACTCCAGTGTCTGGAGCAGAGCCCTATGAGTCACTTCCATAATAAGATCCCCAGTGGAGGTGCTGGAGAGATGGCTTGCTGCTCTGTTAGAGGACAGGACCTACGTGGCAGTTCACGACTGTCTGTAATGTGAGTTCCAGGGACTCCAGTGTCCTCTTCTGGTCTCCATAGACACCAGGCACTCCAGTGATATATATATACAATTTTAAAAATTAAAAACCTGAGTGGCGGTGACACACACCTTTAATCCCCGTGCTCGGGAGGCAGAGGCGAACAGATCTCTTTGAGTTAGAGGCCAGCCTGTTCTACAGCATGTTCCAGGACAGCCAAGGCTACTCAGAGAAACCTCATCTCAAAAAATAAAGAGAAACCAAAAATGTAGGCAGTAAAGTATGGATCTGAGCCTTCGGGTACTAAGCTGAGAAGTGGTTCGGCGGTTCCTCTGCTCTCCTCGTGTAACTTCATGTAAGTTCCCCTGCACCAGCAAAAACAAAGTTGTGTTTCCATTTGGGGTGCCCCAGCCCAACAAACAGCTTCTTAGTCTAAAGTGACATGTAAATTCCAGGGTTGGCAGAGCCCACTTGATAGTTTGTTTCTTGAAGACCACCTGCAGGTAAAATTAAAATGGGAGGAAGGAAGGATAAGAAATTGGCAAGAGTACATCATGTCCAGGTGGGTAGTAAAGACCTGTGAGAGCCAATGCTCAGATGTCAACAGATCCATACTGGGGCATGGCCTGCCATCTCTGTCCATCTTTGGGTGGCTGAAGTTTAGCTGTTCCTCTCCCACCAGGGAATACTCAGAGCCTAAGCATGTGGCAAGCTCCGCCCACCTCATCCCTGCTAGGAGAGGCCCTGACTGCTGGGGGCGATCTCTAAGACTTACCAATCACCTGGGCTGCACTGCAAATCACTTTCATGTCCAGTTAGTCTGAGATCCTGAGGACCAACTGTGATTCAATCAACAATATGATAATTAGGAAACGGGCTTAAGGGCTGGAGAGATGGCTCAGCCGGTAAAGGCTAGGCTCAGAACCAAATATAGGAAATGGGCTTAAATTGCCTGAGCCTTAAATATCGATTGGAATCCAGATGTGGCTCACACCTTGTAATTGCAGCACTTGGGGATGCAAAGAGGAGGTTCAAGGGCAATCTGAGCAACATGAAATTCTGAAAGAAATAAAAAATTGATTACAATGCTAGGCTTGGTCCCCAGGACTTACTATGTCTGTCACAGGTGGCTTTTGAAGTGGGTGAAGTCTCCTTAGGTTTGACTGAGAATGGCTCCCATAGGCTCATAGGTTTGAATACTTGGTCCCCAGTTGGTGGGACTCGCTCTCTGATTCCAGCTTGTGGATTAAGATATGAGCTCTCAGGGCTGGGGAGATGGTTCAGTGGTTAAGAGCACTGGCTGTTCTTCCAAAGGACCTGGGTTCAATTCCCAACACCCACATGGCAGCTCACAATTGTCTGTAACTCCAAGATCTGACACCCTCACAAAGACATCCATACACTGGTTAAATATTAGTGTAAATAAAATAAAATTTAAAACAAGAAGAAGATGTAAGCTCCCGTTATTTTTGCCACCATACCTTTGCTTGACCATCATGGACTCTAACCCTCTGAAACTGTAAGCCCCAAATTAAATACTTTGTTTTATAAGTGCCTTGGTCATAGTGTTTTATTGCAGCAATAAAAACATAACTGGACAACTACCCGCAACTGCAGGATGTACCTGTGTTTAAATTCTAACTGCAGCCAGGTATAGTAGTGCAGTCCTTTAATCCCAGTACTCCAGAGAAAGGTGGATCTCTGTGAATTCCAGGGCAGCAATTTATCACAGCTATAGACTGAGACTCTGTCTTAAAAAAAAAACCAAAAAATAAAAATAAAAATTCTAACTGCCAGTACATCAGAATACAGATTGGCAGTTGTGTGCACCTCAAACTCTATAACTGATTATATGAAATACTCTTACAGGCAACCTAACAGCTTTGACAAGATTGATCAATAACCACAGTAAGTCAGTGTAGCCTGTCCAGTCACCCAAAGAGCCACGATCTGGAGAAATTTGCATTTTTTATAAATACAAATGCAGTAAAAGCACGCCCCTCTATTTACTGGGGAAATGTCAATGTTTCACCCCCATGCACAAAGCTAAAATGATGCATTCTAATTAAAAATGTTTTTCTTAAGCATGTGGTATGCATGCTTATGTGTGGGTGCATGAGTATGTTAAAGTATGCATGTGCACATGTATGCGTGCATTTTTGCACATGCATGTGGAGGCCTGGGGTTCGTGTCACAGTTCTTCTGTCACTCTACCTTATGCATTGAGTCAGGGTCTCTCGGTTGACCCAGAGCTTGCCAATGTGGGTCACCTACCTAGTCAGCTTGCTCCATGGCTGGAGTTAAAGACAGGCCACCATGCACACCCAATATTCACATGGGTGATAGGAACTTGAACTTAGAGCACAGATGAATCTTCATGGGTACTGCAGTCCCTCCCAAGTGTTAGCTGAGGGAGTTGCTTTTCTTCTCATCTAGGACTTTATGTGGGTGCTCATCTCTCTAGCACATTCCTGATTATAAAGTCCCCACAAGCCATCAGCAGTTGAACCTATGATAAAAATAGCCCAGCAGTTAGTGTTCTTCAGTAATTAGGCAAACATATTTCTTGCTTAAAATAGGCAGGTGAGGTATTAGAGAGATGACTCAGCAATTAAGAGCACTGGTTGCTCTTCCAGAGGATTCAGGCTTGATTCCCAGCACCCACAGCCACCTGTAAGTCCAGTTCCAGGGAATCCAGTTCCTTTTCTGGCCCCCATGGGCTGCATGTGGGTGATGCATAGACATACATGCAGGCAAAACACTCATACATGAAAATAATAAAAAGTTCAAGGAAAAATATTTTTTTCTTTTGGTCTTTGAGATAGGAT
>JAQHUG010000294.1:730744-742187 GCA_028555095.1 Dicrostonyx torquatus
AAACAAAATCTTCAAAATTTGTTAGCAAAACATCTTCAGAAACTTGCAAGGGCTGGAGTGAGGAAGAATGTGAAGGGGTGTGAACCCAGACTGGACTGCTGGACATGGAGGGCAAGAGGAATCGTTGCAGTAACCAAAGACGCCCCCACTTGTCACTGTCCATTGGAAGGTATTTCAATCACTTCTGAGTTCCAGTGAAAGGCTTTCTGTGGCATGGAGGAACTGGGGCTTTTTTAGCAGTAACAGCCATGTAGCTGTAAAATGTTACAGTAGGAGAAGATAGCCTTTGTCACTTTGTTCAGAAGCCTACTCTGGGGCTGCCTGTAGAAACACCTAGAGATTGGCCATACAGTGGCCGCTGTGACCCACTAGAAGGGCTGAGGGTGGCATGCAGCTATCACAGCATCCATGCTAGAGAACTATGAGGTATTTGTACATCTGCTTCCTCCTCCTTGGTTCCAGTAGAGAGGCAGGAGTGTACCTATGAGAATGGACAGGGGCTGGTGTCTCTGTGGCCCAGCTTTCCAGGCCCCAAGTTGGGCTGAAGTGGGTCATCATCCTTGTGCTGGTCACTAGCCTGAGCTAGAGGTAAGGCAGGTGAGATCACTGGGAAGTGCTGGGAACAGGGCTGCTTGTGGCTCCCATGTGACTTTGTCTGGTTTTTGGCCTCCATTCACAGCACAACAGAAGGAGATGTCGTTTGCTACTATGGAAACCGGGGACAGCCCGAGCCTGTTGTCTTGGCACCAGGTGAGCCTGATTTGGTGTCCAGACAGGGTGGAAGCTGCTCCTATGCTGGGAATACTGTGCTCTTTTCAGAAACCAGGCTATTGTTTCCTTGCTCTCCTGGAACTTGACTTTTTGACTTTTTACTTTATGGCACATTTTTTTTTAATGTGTCTCATGTGGTGTGTATAGGACTGTGGCCTGCACCTGCCCACATCTGCCTAACAGTCTCCCGTGGGCTTTTACTTCACTGGGAGATGCTGACCTGCTCTGAACCCCTGCCCTAGCCCCCAAAGCTCAGCTAGCATCACACAGGAGCCACCACCCAGTGTCTTCCCCAGACCCTTTTGACGATACATGCACATACCACACACTTCAGCTCCTTTTTTTTAAAAAAAATATTTATTTATTTATTATGTATACACTATTCTGTCCGTGTGTATATGTCTGCAGGCCAGAAGAGAGCACCAGACCTCATTACAGATGGTTGTGAGCCACCATGCGGTTGCTGGGAATTAAACTCTGGACCTTTGGAAGAGCAGGCAGTGCTCTTAACCGCTGAGCCATCTCTCCAGCCCTCCTTTCTTTTTTTTTTAATATTTATTTATTATGTATACAATATTCTATCTGTGTGTATGTCTGCATGCCAGAAGAGGGTACCAGACCTCATTACAGATGGTTGTGAGCCACCATGTGGTTGCCGGGAATTGAACTCAGGACCTTTGGAAGAGCAGGCAATGCTCTTAACCACTGAGCCATCTCTCCAGCCCTTCAACTCCTTTCATATGGATACTCCTACACCCCGTGCCATACTTGTCCCATGTCCCCTGCCCTAGCTCCTGGATACTCTCCTCTCACCATACCTGTGCCCAGGCTGTAGTCTCTGCAGCTGGGCCTGCTGTCCCTCTCTTCCCTGGGTGTTGTCTTTTCTTGGAAGCCTTTTCCACCAGCTGCCTGCCTAAACCCGGAGCTGACATTTTCTCTCTCCCTTTCTCCTCGCCCCCACTCATTCACACACATATACTCTCACACACAAACACACATTCACATGGCCCTATAAGCCACTTTGGAAAAAGAGACATCTGTATCTTGTCCCACCTCTAGTGTCAAGACTGAGCAGGACCCACAGAAAACAGCACTAATGGGGTCCAGCACAGCACAGGGTGAACTAATCTTCTGGGACCAGCTCCTTCAGTCACAGCCTGTGAGCAATCCTTGGGTCTGTGAGCCTTGGACACTGCTCTGGTCCCTACAGCTGAGCCATTGACCCATACCGATAGGTATCCCTACCCTAGGGAGAGAGTCAGTGTCCTCAGCAGCACTCACATCCACCTGTGTGTGACACTTTTCATTCATAATACAGTTTCTGCATCCCCAAGTCACGGAGTTTTTCTTAGGCAGTTGGCGCAGATTACTAAATGAGGTTGCAAGACACATGTCACTCCTTCCCACTGAGGACCAGTGGTAGGCCCAAAATGTTGTGTTCTAGATGTAGCTCAAGGGAAGTGGGGAGCAGCCCCCAGGAGTGCCGAGTAGCCCTACCCTGCCTGTTAGTAGCTCCAGGATAATGGTGAGACCTGTAGTCCTGGCCCGCTTCAGAACAAAAGTCATACATACACTGGCTCATGCCAAGGCTGGCTTCAGCTTTTCAAGACTTTCTGGGACTCTTTGAGCCCCAGACTGGCCAAAGGGCTGTAGAGCTCCCCTCATTTGCTGGGGTATGTCCAGGCCAGAATGGCATGGGATGATGAGATCCTAGAATAGGCAGCTCACACCTAGAGTGTGGCGTCTGCTCACTCCCACTAGGTCTCCTGTTAACTTTTCATCCAGGGCTCTCTGCCAGCTGTGGCTACTTGAGCTGCCCTTGGTGGTGTCCATCCTACCTTCCTGCACAAGCCCAGGGCAGGGGCAGCTGCACTCCCAGCTGATGCCTGACCTGAAGTCCTGAGTTAGGCAGGGTTCATCTCCTGCCAGGTCAGAGCCCTTTCATTTCAGCTTCTTGGGGTCTGCGGACCCACTGAAGAGGATTCGTACCCCATAAGTCGGCCTCAGTGGCCCAGTGGCCTCTGGGAGAGCAGCTGGAGGCAAGGACATGAGGTCTACTGTTCTCAGAGCTTAAAACTCTCCGACTGCAGCTTATTTTCTGCTGGATCTTTACAGTAGAAACTTTTTCCGTCTACATCATGACTTATCCCTGAGTGTGTCCCTATGTGTTCTGTGCCCCCTTTATTCTGGGAATTGAAGCCAGGCCCTCACACATACTAAATACACTCTTGGGAAATCCTCAGCCCTCCACTTTTAAGCAAGAGAATTGCTCTGAGTTCAAATCCAGCAGTGACTACATAGTAAGTGTCTGGGCTACAGAATGGGGCTCTGTCCCAAAAAGCCAAACCTTTATTGAGATGAGTCTCATATACTCTGCATGTAAACTCTGTCACACAGCCAGCTGTGGTGACACATGCCTATAATCCCAGCACTAGAGAGGTAAAAAAGGCAAAAAGATAGTCATAACTCAAGGCTGATATGCAGAATAAGTTCAAAGCCAGCCAAGACTCCATGACAAGCCTCTTACCTAAGAGGTGTTTGGGGGAGGGGGGTTCATATAAGCTTAGAGTGGTATACATCTGAAACCCAGTGCTCAGGAGAGTGAGGCAGAAGGATCATAGTTTGAGGTCAATCTGGACTCCATTTACAATCAAATGTGAAGCCAGGCTGCGGCGGTGGTGTACACCTTTAATCCCAACACTTGGAAGACAGAGGCAGGCAGAGCTCTGTGAGTTCTAGGACATCTTGTTCTATATAGTGAGTTTCAGGCCAACAAGGGTTACATAGTGAGATGCTATCTCAGTAAGCCAAATAAATTAATAAAATAAAAATAGCCGGGTGGTGGTGGCGCATGTCTTTAATCCCAGCACTTGGGAGGCAGAGGCAGGTGGATCTTTGTGAGTTCGAGGCCAGCCTGGGCTACAAGAGCTAGTTCCAGTGCAGGGCTCCAAAGTTATAGAGAAACCCTGTCTCGAAAAAAAACAAAACAAAACAAAAAATAAATGATGCTCTGGGTATGGTATGCATACCTTTAGTCCCAGCACTCAGGAGGTAGAGGCAGGCGGATCTCTATAAATTCAAAGCCAGCCTGATTTACGTAGAACGCTCCAGGTAATTCCAAAATTTTTCATCATCCGCCAAAAAAACCCAGACCCACTCGCAGCTGCTCCTTCTTCCCTCCTATCTCTTGGGGTGTATGCATTCCGGACATTTCATTCAGACAGAACCAGCCATGTAGCAAAGGAAGCTGACTTATATTTGGCTTACTTGATGTTTTCAATTGCCTTTACCTGTGAGCCATCTCACTGGCCCAGCACACCTCTCTCCACATGGTTCGCCAAAGCAGCTAGCTGCACATTTTACTTCTCTGCTAGCAGTTTATAAAGGTTCCTGTTTTCCCAAACTCTCACCAAGACTTGCTGCTCTCTGAATTCGGGGGGGGAGAGAGCTCTAGAAATGGAACCCAGGCCCATAAGCATGCTGAGCACAACTGTACTACTGAGTTATATTCCCAGCCTTCTGTGCCCCACCCCCACCCCGTCCTCAACATGAGGTGCTGGTGACTCAGGCCCAAGGCCTCTGGCATACTAGGCAAAGCTCTCAACCTTTAACATCATTACTTGTCACCTCTTTTCTTTTTTTAGATGGGAGTGAGGGAGTGAGGGGGAAGCGGGGTGGGGGTGGGGGGCTCATGAATCCCAGGCTAGACAGACTCCAACTCAGTATATATCTAAGGATGACCTTGAACTCCTGCTCTTCCTACTGCCACCTTCTGAATTCTGGAATTACAGGTGTAGTCTGTTCATCTAAAATTTTTGTTCTTTCTATATAATCTACAAATCTCATCAGATACCTAACTCACAAAAGTCTTTTCCCATTTTGTGTTTTATCTAACTTCTTTGACACTTGTTTTGAAATGCGTAACTTTAAATTTACATGAAGTCTCATTTATCTCGTTGCTTATGCTTTTATTGTCTTACCTAATAAATCATTGCTTAATCTAAGGTCACGAAGCTTTCTCTTTTTAAAATTTATTTACTCTGTGTGTGTGTGCACGTGCCTGCGTACTCTGGGACACAGTCTCGCTCTAACCCAGGCTGACCTGAACCTTGCTGTGTAGGCTGCCCTCAAACCTGCCTCACTCCTGCCCTAATTAACCTCCTGAGTTCTAGGATTATAGATACATGCCACCACACTTGATCCTAAAGCTGCTCCGTTTTTGGTTTGGTTTGGATTTTGGAGACTGGGTCTCATATAAACAAACTTGCCTCAAACATTTATTTATTTATTTATTTTGGGTTTTTTTGTTTTGTTTTGTTTTTTGAGACAGGGTTTCTCTGTGGCTTTGAAGCCTGTCCTGGAACTAGCTCTTGTAGACCAGGCTGGTCTCGAACTCACAGAGATCCGCCTGCCTCTGCCTCCCGAGTGCTGGGATTAAAGGTGTGCGCCACCACTGCCCGGCTCAAACATTTATTTTTTGTGTGCGTGTGTGTACCTGCCTGCGTGCCCATTCCTCAGCTATTATCGGAGGTCAGAGGACAACTTGGCAGTTGTAGCTCTCTCCACCACATGGATCCCGGAGCTTGAACTCTGGTCATCAGACTTGGTGGCAGGTGCCTTTACCCACTGAGCCGTCGTGTTGGCCTTGAATTGTTTGTGCATAGGGTGTGAGGTCAGGGCTAACTCCAGTCTTTGTGACTACCCAGTTGCCCAGCACCATTATAGAGTGGTCTCCCAAGCTACTTCAGAAAGAAAAACCAGTGACACTGGTGCTGACAGCTTGGCCTTGGAGGCCTCAGAGCCAGAGTAAGTTTCTAGGGCATCAGCTGGTCCTACATCAATATTCAGCTTCCACTGGTAGCTTGTTCAAGATGCTTGACTTTAAGCCATCTGCCCCAGCCATCTGGGCCTCCACATGGCAAGGCTGACCTTCTTCCTACAGGAACCTATGGGCTAAGCAATGCACTACTGGAGACGCCCTGGAAGAAGCTGTGCTTTGGCAAACAACTCTTCATGGAAGTGGTGGAGCAGAGCGAGGCACTACCTAAGGACACCCTTGTCACCCAACTCCTAGATGTACTCAACAATGAGGAGGCGTAAGTGAGCAAGTCCCCTTAGGGCAGCCACACAGGTCTAGGGCAGGGAGAAAGGCAGGATTTGCTACCTTGAAGGCCTGTAGCACAGCATGCCTGACCTATTATCCTCTGCCTCCTTAAGATTCAGATCATTCCTCTCCAGGATGCAGTCCGGGTTTCCAGTGGGGCCCTGAATAATGAGAAATGGTGCACCAGGGGCCTGTGCTCTGGGGAACTGGGTAGTCTCTGAGGTCTGGTCACCCTCTACACAAGGAGGGCTAGTGTCGCTGGGCGGTGGTGGTGCACGCCTTTAATCCCAGCACTCAGGAGGCAGAGGCAGGCGGATCTCTGTGAGTTCGAGACCAGCCTGGTCTACAAGAGCTAGTTCCAGGACAGGCACTAAAGCTACAGAGAAACCCTGTCTCAAAAAACCAAAAAAAAGGAGGGCTAGTATGATATTCTAGGAGGTTCTAGTTACTCAGCAAACCTTAGGGAGAAGAGTCAGAGAAGCCAAAAGCTAGTCAGAGCAGGCCTAGGACTTGACATTGTTTGCTATGCCCTGTCTCCAGTGACCTTGGAAGTAAGCATGAGGCATAGACACTCCTGTCCCTGGAAGGACCAGACCACCCCCCCCACCCTCTTCCATGCTCATGGACCATGGGCACTTGGTCCTCAGCAAAGAGTCCTGGCATTTGTTCCTTCACAGTCCCATACTTCTTCCCATTTTCATCTAAGCTTGGCCACTTTTTGCACACAAGGCCTGGTGTTCCTCCATCTTACTCACCTTGCAGTCTTCAAAGGGACCCTTTGCCATGCTTTCATCCTTCAAAGGGTGAGGGCTGCCCTGACCCCTGCTCACTCTCTCCTGTGAACTTTGAACCGTAACATCGTTCTCCATCCTCAGCATCAGCTGCCCTCTTGTGGAGCTGTTCTGGGCTTTACTCAGCCATGGATCCACGTGGTCCTCTATCACTTGGCTAGGCCAGTTATAGCTCTAGCTGTTCTTATTGATAACTGTAGTCGTGGTACAAGATGTGCTGGTTGGTGAGTCTCAGGGCTTAAGGAGGCTCTATGGACTGATACCCACAGGGTACCGCTAAGAGACAATATAGTATATGGCCAGCTAGATGTCTAGACTTAGTGATAGAGTCGTAAGTGACACCAGTGGAATGGCAACAAAGCAGAAGAATCCAAGTAGAAAAGTTATAAACAAGCCTATAGTTCCTCTCCCTACAGCCTTTCAAGGCCAAGGCATCCTCAGGAACCTCCAGCTGCCAACATGGCAAATAGGACCCTCAGATACACAGGCAACAGATAGGCAGATAGGGGACTAACAGCTTCTCTGGACCTCTATCCTTCTAGACAGTTGCCAGACCCAGCCATTGAGGACCAAGGCCGGGAGTATGTACAGCCATTTCTGAACAAGTATGCAGCCGTGTGTGTGCGCTGTGCCACCTATGGCACCAGGTGATCAGGGTTGGAACTGCTGGGTATATCCTTTTCCCATTGGGTGTTCCCCACAACACAACTGGTCATGGCTAGGCACCTCCCCTAATCCAGTGCATTCCAGAGTCTATCTGCTCTAGACTTCACTGCAGGTTGAACAGATCCTATAGGTTACGTGCCCATGGGGTCAGGTGGGTCAGAGCTCTGGCTTCCTGAAGCTGTCATTATGTCCTAGGTGGGGCTCCTGCCTGCCTCACTTGTTCAAAGAAGCCAAAGATGGCATTTGCAATGTTGGCATTGCCCTGGCATTGATTCTTCAAAGCCTGTGCTTTACATGCTGGAGTGGCAGTATGGGCTGGTCTTTATACGTACCCACCCTACTTGGAGGACAGGAGCTTCACACACGAAAGCCCCCCAGAGGGTGGACTAAAAGGACGAAGAAAGTGATCTAGGTAACAGTCTGGGCTAGTGCTGGAAGAAGGACATGAGGATTTTTCTAGGTAAACAGGTCATGTGCCCCAAGTAGTTGAGAGCTTAACCTCTTGGAGAGCCAGACATGTGTCTGGGAGCCTGGTGTCCTACCAGTGGGATAGTGAGTTTTCAGTTCTACAACCCTGTGAGAGATGTAGTGAATTGGTTCTTGCTATGGAAAAGGTCAGACTAAGATGGGGTGTTTTAGGTAACAGGACTCACCCATCATGAGACTGGCCAGGAAGCCCAGATGCCCCTCCTGATGAGCTCCTCTTGTCCTCAGAGTTGAGGCCAGGTGGTAGTCCTTTAATCCAGCACTCAAGAGGCAGAGGGTGTGGATCTCTGTAAGTTCAAGGCCAGCCTGGTCTACAGAGTGAGTTCCAGGACTGGCTCTATAGCTACTGAGAAATCCTATCTCAAAAAAAAAAAAAAAGAGGAGGCCAGAATTGAGTAGCCAGCTCAGGCCTTGGTGTGATGGGCCTTCCCTACCCTTTGTGCCTCACGTCTGGTCCCAGATGTGGCTCAGAACAGTGGAACTGTGGAACTGGGGCTAAATGATGCTTTCTTTCAGAACCAACACCATTATCCTTGTGGATGCAGATGGCCATGTGACCTTCACAGAACGAAGCATGCTGGACAAAGACGCCTCTCGCTGGGAGACCAACACCTATGAGTTCACACTACAGAGTTAGCCCCATTGCTATTATGCTGTGCCTCAAGGGTCAGCATAGATAGGAGCCTTCCATGGCCACACTGCATGTCTGTGACTCATCTAGCATCCCTAGGACCAGGACCCTCTGATCTGTGTGTTACCAGTACTTGACCTCATACTCAGCTCAGGGTTTGTCTTTGTGCCAGTGGGAAATGGCAGAGTTGAACACTAGGTTTGAGTCAGACGTAGGTGTGCCATACACATGTGCTGCACCTCATGCTCAGTCCTACCACCACCACCATGTACACACACATGTGTGCCTGGCTGACTAGTAGGGCAGTGCCTCTCACTTCACACGTTTGGCCAGTGATCTCTTCCCTGAACCAATAACAAAAGCAGGCTTTTTATAGCAACTGGCCTTCCCTTTCCTGAATGCAGAGCGCAACTATGCCTCAGTTCCTCATGGCTAGACATGCTCTTGCAGGTCGTGTTAGAAACTTAATGTGGCACAAGAAAACCCACATCGATAGATAATGGAGATAATTGGGGATCCTGTTGTTCTGTGTGTTAGGGGATCCCATTGTATGCTTTGTGGTTCTGCATGCATGAGGATCCTGTGTGTGTTAGTCAGTCCCATTGTGTGAACCCTGAGATCCCTTAGACCCCTGCTTGCCTAGCAGGCATTGTGAGTTCTGAGCAGAACCATCTCAGCAAGTGGCTAAGCCATCCCCTGCCATCTCCCGTCTCCCTCTTCACAAGTTGGACTTCACGTGAACATGATCTGTTGATAATAAAATGTTGAGCTTGTGATGGGTAAGGGTGTTTCAGAGTTTTTCCTTTGCATGGTGGCAACAGTCAGAACTGCAACTGTCATGGTGGGTCAGATGCCCCTCAACGCTCTTTCTTCTGTTAACATAACCTCTGGAGCACTGATGGATGCCTGTCGGTCAGGCGAGGCCAGGGTATGAGAGAACCTATTGGTGAACCTATGTGGGCTGCCACCACCAGGGTTCCCTCAGGAGTTCCTAGGATCCTTTTGGTTCATAACCATGATGACTAGGTGTTCATCCCTTTGGGAAACATGTGACTCCCACAAACTTGGGTATGACATGAGCACATTACTCATCTGACATGGAGAGAGGGAAAGGGAGTCCATAGAAGAAGAGCTGGTCAGTCTGTGGATCCTGGGGCCAGAGAATGGTGGGAATGGGTGAGTTAGAGGTCCAGGGGATGTTCTTAGCCCCAGGCCTTGGGAACCTCCACCCTGCTAGCAAGAAGCCCATAGCTCAGGCTCCCTTGAACATCTGTAGCCACCTTTGTCTTGGCATTTCAGAGTCATGAGCCAAGTGTGGATCTGAACTGTGTGTCACAGACTGAATGTGTTTTGCTACTGGTTCTTCTAGTGAAGACTTCACCTTTCCTGTCTCTAGCACCCTCCTCTGGGGTCCAAGGGAAATGCTGCTTGATTGAAACCAAGGTTGAACAGGTGACAAAACATCACCCAGGCCTGAGAAAAGACAGGTACTGAGTATTACATTGGTCGAACCACCGCAAGTGGCTGTAGATTCTGTCACCCTTGTTCTATACCCGTTTCCACTCGTGGAGAACCACCCCTCAGGTGTCTACTGTCCCAAGTCTGCCTGAACCTTCTCAGTGGCCTCCTGTGGAAGGGACTGCCCCAAAGTGTTACTTTTCTTATTGTGGCCTAAGTTAGGTTCTGCCTTAAAGGAAATCCTCATCCCAGTCCCCCAGAGCTTTCACAACTTTGCAACAGCCTCCATCCAGACCTCAGCCTCCAACGCTCTAAAAGAAGTGTCTGCTGTATTGGTGAGTGTCTAGCTCAGCGGCAGTGCTTGCTAGCAGCCCCGACACTCCAAATTCAGCCCTCAGCACTGTCTCCCCAAAGGAAAACAAGCCAAGTGTTGTGATGGATCCCAGCACTGCAGAGGCTGCAGAGGCCAGCCTGGGATACCTAGTGAGACCCTGTCACATAAAACTAAAACCTTAGTCAAAACAAAACTGCAAACATGCTTCTGAATAAGGTGTTCATTACCACTGTGTTTTCTGTGGCAGCATGAGAAAAGGAATACAGCGTTACCCATGAGGAACCCAGCTTGAAAGGGCTGTATGGTCCCTTAGTTACCACATAGCTGAGGAAGTGAGACATGAGGCCAGGACAAAGACAAGGCGCTGCCTCCAGGGGCGCTGCCTCCAGGGGCTCTGCAAGCCCTCCATCCTTCCATGCAGGTCCTATACACTGGGCACCCTCCTGCCTTCACCTCACTGGCCTCTGGTCACTTCCTCAGAGCTCATGAAGTAGGATCTTTATATCCACTGTCCCCTGCCTGAAGAGCTCTTTCCTCAGATATCCAAACCACACATTCTTCCTCTCTCTCTCTGCTCCCCCCATCTCTTGAGACAGGGCCCCTCACTGGCCTGGAACTTGCCAAGTAAGCTAGGCTTATTGGCCAGTGAACTCCAGAAATTCGCCCCTCTGCCTGTGGAATTACAAACACATGCCTCTCTAGTCCTTTTTCACAAGGGTTCTGAAAACTAAACTCAGGTTTTCATGTCTGCAAGGTAAGTGAAGCCCCCTTTTACTATGTCTTGAGCAGACGCCTGTTTAAAGGTGAAATCTCGGACCAGTGAGATGGCTTGGAGGGGAAAAAAAATCCTCGCTAACAACTATAGTTCAATCCCTGGAACTCAGTACGAAGAATCCACTTCTGAGTTGTTCTCTGTCACATGCATTCTTATGACTCATGTGGTGTTTGCACTCAAACACCACACACACACACACACACACACACACACACACACGACAGAAACAGTAGAACCTCTGTGAGTTCGAGGCCAGCCTAGTCTCCATAGCAAGTTCCGGGACAGCCAGGGCTTTAAGGAGAAACTCGTCTTGAAGGAAAAAAGCGCGTTTGAACCATTTAAACATGAAGACTTGACTCAGAAGAAGGTCTGAGTGAGCAACAGGCATAACAAAAATATGATTAATGGGGGCTGGAGAGATGGCTCA
>JAQHUG010000294.1:753001-806237 GCA_028555095.1 Dicrostonyx torquatus
CTCTACCGATGCTCAGACCTAAGAGGCGATCCTGTTCTCAGACTGCATCTGTCTCCACCAAACCTTAGGCTGCATTGAGCTTCTGCCTCCTCCCACTTTATATTCCTCTGTCAGCCCAGCCATATCCTTCCTATCTCTACCTCTCTAGTGCTGAGATTAAAGGTGTGGGATTTCAAGTGCTTGGATTAAAGGTGTGAGCCATCACAGCCTGGCCTCTAACCGTTTAGCCCTGAACTCTGATAATCAGGAAAGCTTTATTTGTTAAAACACAAAGTAAATATAACAGCAGTAGTGGGTACACCTTTAATCCCAGTAATTGGGAGGCAGAGACAGGTTGACCTCTGTGAGTTCAAGGCCAGCTTGGTGTACAAAGTTCTAAACAGCCAAGGCTACACAAACAAACCCTGTCTCAAGAAAAAAACAAAAACAAAAGTCTGCCATTTCAGCCATGAACTCTTTGCCTTTCCTCTCTTGACTTTCTCCTTGTCCCCTCTCTCCTGGCTCCTTCTCTCTCAGAACCCTCTCTCTCTCTCTCAACCCTCTCTCTCCTGGCCACCGCTTTCCTTCCCACCCCCTCTCCTGGCCCCCTCTCCCTGGGCCCCCTCTCTCTTGGTTCCCTCTCTTCCTCTTTGTCATCTCAGTCTATTACTTTCCCTCTCTGCTCTGTACTCTCCCTCATATCTATACTAAAAACCTTCTCATCAAGCATACCCAGGTAGGAGCAGTCATATTCTCATTTCATTCAGTGGTCAACCCTTATTTGTGTCTTCCTTGCTAAGACAATAAATTTCCTTCTAACCCAGGAATGGGGTACACTTTGTCATTTCCTATGAGGTGATTATTCATCAGGGGTGTTCCCCTTGGTACTTTCTCTACTCTGGTGGGATGAAGAAAGAAGTGCCTGATATTGTTGAAATCTTTATGATCAGACGCTCATAGAACCCCTAAGCTAAAGGAAACACAGTTGCAATAAGGAACCATCAAAGAAAAACTCAGAATACTGTATTGGTAGAGCTCAGGAGAAAAAGACTGAACACTAGCAAATTAATAAATGTACTGAAAACAAAAATAAAACAACAGCTCTGAAACAACAAAAAGACAGGATTCAAGCAACCAGCTCAGAATAAACAAAGAAATGGACCACTGACTAAGCCAAAGGAAGTCTGAGTCCCAGTAAGTGCTCACTAATATCCAATTAAGGAAGCAACACAGGACTGTCAGGCCCAGGGGCCCATGCTGGTACCTAACACCTCTGGTGAAATATGGGTCATTCCTGGAGGTCCCACATTTAAGCACTAAAATGACACACACACACACACACACACACACACACACACACACACACACCACCACCACTACCACCACCACCACCAACAACAACAATAACAACAACAACAATAACCCCACAGTTTTTACCTGAATGGGAATAAAAGATAACTTATTAGCTGGCTGTGGTGGCACACACCTTTAGTCCTAGCACTCAGGAGGCAAAGGCAGACGGATCTCTGAGTTTTGAAGCAGACGGATCTCTGAGTTTTGAAGCCAGACTGGTCTACAGAGTGAGCTCTAGTACAGCCAGAGTTGTTACACAGAGAAACCCTGCCTCCAAATAAATAAATAAGTAAACAAATGGTGCTGTGACTCTTCAACAACAATTAACACAGTCAAAATTATCCCTGATACACGTGACCAGGAACTAACCTAAGCTAGATAATCCCTCACGGGCATGCCCAAGATTTGTTTCTTAGGTGATTCTAGAGCAGTGGTTCTCAGCATTCCTAATGCTGCGGCCCTTTAATACAGTTCCTCATGCTATGGTGACCCCCACCATAAAGTTATTTTCACTACTTCATAACTATACTTTTGCTACTATGAATAATAATGTAAAGATCTGATCTACAGAATATCTGATATGAGACTCTTGTGAAAGGGTTGTTCAACCCCAAAACAGTCACGACTCACAAGTTAAGAACATTGTCCTGGAGCTTGTCAAGTTTATAGGCACTGTGGACCATCATAGATGGGTTCTTTGCTAAGACTGGAACTTACAAGAAAGAATGCAAGTGAGCCTAGACAAGGGACAAGTTCAGCCAAGTAGAGTCTCTTTGGGTCGAACCACCCATTCTCAGGGGTTACATATCAGATAGCTAATCAGTGATGTTGTGGAATATTATTTTAACTAGGCATACAGTTGTTTATGCCGCAGAATGTTACTTTAACTATGTAAAAGTGTGTTTATGTTTCACCTTGCCTGCCTAAGGCACCTGATTGGTCTAATAAAGAGCTGAGTGGTCAATAGCTAGGCAGAGAAAGGATAGGCAGGGCTGACGGAGAGAGAATAATAGGATCAGAAATCTAAGCTCAAGAAGAAAGAGGAAGAAGGAGAAAAGATGGAGAGAATAAGGGACACACCTTGGGCAAGAAGCCAGGCAGATGCCAACCAGCCAGACACAGAGACAGCAAGAAAGAAAGAAAAGTAAAAAGCCCTGAGGCAAAATGTACATAAGGAGAAATCGGTTAATTTAAGTTAAAAGTGCTGGCCAGAAAGGAACTAAGCTAAGGCCAAGTATCCAAAATTAATTAGAAGTCTCCATATCATGATTTTGGAGTTGGTTGGTGGCCCACAAGAAAAAGCCTGGTACAATCTAAATTTTATGAACTGTCGCACTATGTTCCTTTTCTGAGCTAGGATCCCATTTCTGGTCTGGTGATCTTACTGAATGGTTATGATTTTGAGTTTATCTGATCTTTCTTCATTCAGGCTTTGACTTTTGGGCCAGAAATATCTACAAGTGAACCTATGTGCTTTTCAGGAGACCCTCAATATATACAATGATTAGTGCTTTTCTCTCTTTTCTTCTCACCCTACAGTTTGTTTCTGTTCACTTTTTTCTGAGAAACATAATAATTTAAATAGATCAAATAAATACTTTAGTACATGCAGGGCAAAAACTTGAGATTAGGGATTAAAAATCATCTATAGTATAAATTAAAACATAAGGTGCACGCTCATAGTAGCCTTCCCCCCATTTGCAAATCACATAGCAAAGCTATACTCTTATCACACCATACATACTCTAATTCAATAAAAATGACATACAAAAAGGTAGCTACATCCATGTCTAAGGAGTGAAAACTGAGGTAACCTTTCTTTTAATTAAAAAGAAATGAACCCATGACCTCTTTCCTGCCAAATTAGTAATTGAGTTGAGGGACTAGAGTGTGTAGGACTAAACTTGTAGTCAGCAGGCTAGCTACCCATCTTCTGTATCTGCATCCCTACAGTGGACTGGCAGATACCTGGGCCCTCTGTGTACATGTGGTGTGCATGGCATTGCATTCTGGAAAATTCCTCTTGAGCATTTAATATGGGAGAGGAGGCTCTCCTATGATTTCTTTGGTATAAATGGAGCAGGGGAGAGGGGAGAATAAGTTTTTTTTTTTTTTTCTAGCCTGGGTGGAAAACGGGTATGGGGAGTGCGGGGGTGCTAATTTACTAGTGGTAAAATCCTAGGTGAAGACCTTTCCGTTAAGCCTGAGACAACATGGTACAGCCTTCAGACATGGCGCAGGCCAAGATCCTCAGCTTCCCAGGCTCACACTGCTCGTGGAGCCTCCCAGGATGGCAATCTGCATGGCTGTGCCTTCAATACTAAAGGCTGCTGCGACCCAGGAATTGAGGCTCAGTGACAAAGCTGCAGAGGCAGCCAGCCACCCTCCTGGATTTTTCCTTCCCAATAAACTGCAAGGTTTATTGTGGTGTGTGACAATCTAGCTGGAGCGGAGACCTACTGTAACAACTTTCACTAGAGTGGAGCAGAACTGTAATACTTTTGCTGGGGACACTTTCCCCCATTGGGGCAAACACTTCGCTGGACCTAAGCAGAGCTATAACACTTCTCTGGAGCAGAGCTGTAACAACTCTGCTGGGGAAACCCTCTCTTTGCTGGAACAGTCATTACACTTGCATTGGGAAAACCCTTCCCTGGAGCGGAGCTCTAAGCTAGGCTCACAGTGACTTTGTGGTATTCTTTGGCTCCTGATGCCAGGATCCCTGCCCATCTGAACTCCAACACTTACAGTGTTAACTCAATCCTGCGTGTGCAATACAGCATACATAAATCTGAGTAACAAAGTAAGCATAATAAAGATTGGAAGTGACTACAGCTAAACTTGTTGTAAAGTACATGTAACACCTTCCATAAAGGTAGGTTCTGTAGATTGAGTGAGAAAAACAAGCTTATAATAAGGATCTGGGGGAGGGTCCTGTGTGGTCTCTAGCGCAAAGGTCACCAGGCTAGAACGCACATCTGCTCCCAGCTCTGAGCGGATAACAGACATATCCCCTTCCTTGAAGAAATAACACAGTATGCTAACATCCCAGGTACCCTTGGTGCTCATCTGTGAGCACAAGAACCTCCATGCCTCCTACAGTTGGTGGCCTTTCTTAAAGTGGAGTCTTCCAGGCTTTTCCACTGTAAAGCTACTGCTTTACCATTTGCAATTGCTAAGAACTTTGGGAAGAAACTTTAGAACTGTGTTAAAACACACAGAGTCTCCCAAACAGGAGGCATATAACTCACAGAGATCCGCCTGCCTCTGCCTCCCAAGTGCTGGGATTAAAGGCGTGCGCCACCACAGCCCGGCTGCAACTTGTCACTTTTTAGCCGTTTTTAGCACCTATATAATTTTCATGTCCAGCAGCAATTATTAAAATGTTTGCCCCACAGAAGAGTCTTGTATCACTGTTTCTATATTTATTGATGGGAATGAGAACCTAAAGGTGACCTTTTTCTCCATTTTTTTTTTCTTTCCAAGGTTCTGGATAGTATTACTGCAATTTAGCTCCACCTTAGTCCCCTGGTCAATAGCAATGGAGTAATGAATGACTTGACAGGAGGGATTTGGAGTGCTCGGGAACGGACCTGGTTAAGTCCGTTTTGTCCATCTACTTCATTTCCGTCCTAAAGAGTTTCCCTAAGTCTTACATACTGCTCCCTCGGGTGTCAGAAAGACTTGAAGAACATCTTACGTTAAGGCTCAAAATCACCCTTCTTGGTCCTTGGCACTGACAGCTCTACAAGACCAATCTACGGTTCACGCTGAACCAAAAGGATCCGGACCACTCTTAATGGAATCCCCAAACTGGCTTCTGTCTCTCTTCCCTTTTTGACACCGAGGATGTTAGGACGCACAGCGAACAGATTTTTTAGTTATGAGACCTTTGTCTTTCCCGGTGTGGTGACGCTGCAAGTAAAACTCCTTTCCTGCCCTCAGCACCGCGCATGTGGTACGATGACTTTCTGGGATGAGTGGTCCAGTTTAATTCTGGGGACGGTGCTGAGCAGGAGCTCTGTTGTCATTAGCAAACGCAAAAGTGACTTAAGCTCAGCAGAGGCCGGGTCACAGAAACGCTTCCAGCGTTTCTCGCACTCCCGCGCTCCTCGGCTCCCGGCAGCCCCCGCGCTCTTCTCTCCCGGCGCTCCCCGCGGCCGCAGCCCTCCGCGCGCCCAGCCCCGCCCGGGCCAAAGTCGTTAGCGCCTCAAGGCTGGCGCCTGGTCCCGCCCACGCGACCGCGATAGCGCCTCGCAATTGGGCCGCGCGCGCCTCGCGCCGCCGATTGGCGGCCTCCTCAGCCCGCTCCCGGCTCCCCCAATGCGCGGCGGCCGTGAGCCGGGATTGGCCGCGCGCCGACAAGGCCCTCCCTCCGCTCGCCCGCGCGGCAGCTGGTCTCAAGAGCTTGCGAGGGCCTTGGCGGGTTGCGGCGGCGCCGGGGCGGTGAGGGTCGGCCGTCGGTGGTCGGGCTGCGGGCGGCTCGGGCAGGTCGCGGGCGCCACAGGTAGGTGCGGGGCGCGAGGGGCGCCCCGCGAGCAGCGGGCGCTGCGGCCTGGAGAGGCTGCGCCCTTCCCTTCTTCCTCCCCCTCCCGGGCGAGGCCGCAGGCCGGGGCTCGGGGCGGGGCGCAGCGCGCGAGGCGGGCTGGGCCATGCGGAGTCGCGGCCTTTGTGCAGCGGCGGCCGGGTCCGGAGCCCAGGCGTCGTGGACGTAGGGTGCTGTCGGCCTGGTAACGAAGCCCTTCGGCTGGTGGGCCCGAAGCCATCGCCTCGCCTTGCCTTCTGGCGGGAGACGTGTGGGCAGGGACACCTCTCGTCCTGAACTCTTGCCTGTTTTGGCTGCTTGGAAAAGCCGACAGACCGCCCAAGTCTCTTCCAAATTGCCCGTGGATGAAGTGGTCGCGTAGTTTTTCAAGATGTGGTTTTACAGTAACAATGAGCGTGGTAGAATAAATGGGAAGTGGCAACCTGTTGACAGCGATACCTGTCAAGTAATATCATGCAGTGGACTTGGGTTGCTACATGATAGGAATTTGGTTTGCCATCTTGCATGCTTGCATGTACTCCGTTGCCGGATGCAGAGATGTCCTATCTAGGGTTGTTGACTTTTGGCAGCCAATCACTAGGAGGGGCCCACTGTCTCCTGGCTTAAACAGGATTCCTAGTCTTTATAGTGGCTCAGTCCCCAATGTAAGCCACCACTAACCAAAGGAAGTAAGTAAATGAGTAGTCTAATAAGTGTGGCCTATAAGTTCAAATAAGAGGATTTGCAGGGTGACAAAGGAATTGATGAGGTCATACTGCCTTTGGATTGGTCAGGAGGCTGCAGCTGTATAGCATTGGTCACCACAGCTATATCCATGCCAGTCCAGCAAGTAGGAGTTGGCCAGATGTGTTGGGTAAGCTGCTTGCTTCCATTCCAGTTGACAAAGCAGCAGGAGCCGCATCCACAGGTTCAATCAGCTGAAGAACAGTGAGGCTGGAGGGCAGGAAGGGCTACCCTTTGAACTCTGCATGGCCAGGGTAGCAGGCACTTTACAATGGTTGTTGCAATTTTACCTTGTAGGAAGTATGATTTTGACTGGCTTGTCCCTTTTCTAATTTGGCCTTCTCTTATCATCATTTCCCTCCCATCTGATCTCTTCTAGTTTTCACATCAACTCTCCTTGACATCTTCCAAATCTCCATCTCCAACGCTGATCTTCTTTCTGATCGCTAACCTGCTGCTAGTTGTTCTTTACACTTTGTCATGGATTGCTTTGACACCAAGTAGTTTGATCCAAGCCAAGCTCCAGTCACAGTCCATGCCAGAAAAATCTTTCTGGACTGTCTAAAGTCACCTTGGTGCCTCTCTTAGGCCTTCGTGCATTTATCAGCAAGCCTTGCCACCTGTTTCCAATAGCAGACTGTTGTTTCTCAGAAACTGCAACTTAAAGTCCTGGTTCACACTACCTGGTGAGCCTTTTAATTCTTCCCCCTTTTCTAATTTGATTCCCATTATTACCCTCTTAGTACTTTTTCTGGACACAGAGAAATCCCCCTCCTCGCCCTAGACAGGGTTTCTCTCTGTAGCCCTGGTTGTCCTGGAACTCGACCAGGCTGTCCTTGAACTCACAGAGTGCTGGGATTAAAGGTGTGTGCCACCACTGCCCGGTGAGGAATTCTTTAAATTGCAAGATGTTGTACAACTGAGGTAGTACAGACTCAGGCCTGCTTGTTTGGGTAGCAAAACAGCTCTACCCCTACTTTCTAGCTCTGTGACCTTGAGCACTTGTTTAACCTTTCTGTCACAGTGCTGGGTGAGTTGCATGAAGTCCTTAGAACAGGACCTGTGTGAGGGTTGGCTGCCATTACTACCCATGGTTCAGTGATGCTACTGTTTTGTGATACCCTTCTGTGCAGTATCCTGTTTCTCAAGATAAAAAAGATAAAAATTGAAGATGTTCTGGCCTGGCTTGCTTTCATTTCCCCTCACATACTATCCTAGCTTGGTCATAGCATGTCTTTGTCCCTGGGTCTTTGCTTTTCCCCTAGGTGTCTTCTACAATGGCCTCCTTTCACCCTTGGTACCACCTGGCTCTATTTCATCTTTAAGTGGATACTGACTGTAGATCCTAGTGTAGTCTTTAGAAACTGCTTCCTGCTCCCCCCTTGCTTTGTTTTAGCTAGAATGTTTGTCAGCATGTGACATCAGAGATACTTTTCTTGTTATTATCTATCTCCCCCACTGATATGTAAGCTTTGTGGGACAAGTGTTTTGTCTGCCTTGTGCTTAACACATATAAATGATGTGTGCCTTATGAAAGGCATTCAGCAAATAGTTGATTAATGAATTGAGTAAGCTTACAGAGGGAAAAGTCAGAAACTTATCTAGGATTGTCCACTGCTGAGCCCAAGATCTAGACAATTTTCCTGCTCCTGCAAGATGTGTACTTACTTTTTCCAGGGCCTTAGGGTCCCACCTGTGCTGTGTATCTCTTTAAAACTCCCATCCCCCTTAACACTTACTAATGTCTTCATTTATTGTTTTTATTTTGTAGTTTTACACTGACTCTGTAGCTTTTAACATGTAGCATACTTCCCCATCCTGTACCACTCCTTGTCTCCAACCCCTGCCTACTTGAGTCTTCTTCCCGTTAACATAGTCTATCTGAGAAAGCACAGATTTGATTTCTTGTGGTCTCTGCACACCTACCAGGCTCTGTCCTGGTCTTATTCAAGGTCAAGTGTGCTGACCTGTCTGTCCTCTGAAGTGGTCCTTGGTTGCCAGGAAACTGGCTTTGCCCCTTTGGTTTTCCTTCTGGTTCCTTAGTGGTTGCTGCTCTTCTCAGTCATTCCTAAGCTCCTTTGATGGGAACACCTTTAGAGAGGTAGTTTGTTCAGTTCCCATTGAATTAAAAACTGTTAGGCTATCAGAGGTTGTAGGAAATAAAGTGATAGTAGTTTGACCTACCAGCTATGTCGAGGCCATGGGGTCCTTGTCTCTTATTAGTGTTAGCACCTCTCAAGTATACCGTAAGTGAATATTTAAATGGGTTAATTTAACCTAAACAAGCCTCTGGTTATACCTTTACCTTCAGTAAGGCATAACCACCCCACTTAATCCCTTTACTGTAAGCTGCTTATATAGATGTTGTCTTCTGACTCTTCTCTAGGATTTTAAGAATATGAGTTATGTAGATGCAACCAAGCTATCACCCATGGGCATGGTTGTGTGTGTATAGCTGTACCTGCACCAGTATGCATGGCATGTGCATGTTTCTGTGCATGATGTAGGAGTGTGCATGCTTGTGTGCACGCACGTGCCTGTGCGCTCATGAGTGTGTGTGTGTGTGTGTGTGTGTGTGTGTGTGTGTGCGCGCGCGCGCGTGTGCATGTGTTTCTGCCCATAGCCTTTCTGTGGACCTCTGGGTTTTGTGGCTAGCCTCTGACCTGCCTTTTCTGTTGTGTTGTCCCTCTTTTCACACATTATCTGTAGCAGAGCTTCCTAGGATTATGTCCTTCCCTCTGCTATTTCCCTCTTGTGGTTTTGATGCTTTACTTCCAGTTTGTGTGGTTGTCTCCACCAGACCTCTTCAGGGCTCCAGAGTTGTGTGGCCTGAGTACTTGTGAGACAGGACTGCCTGCAGCATCCTCTATTCTTCTCTCTAGGCTTCTTCCTAGGTACCAGTGTGTGTCTGCAGAGGCTTAAGCATTTTTCTTCACCTCCTTTTTTCTCCTTTCCACCCTATAGGGTCTACAAGCATAGACAATTCCTGTGATACTTTCTTATTGTTTCCAGAGCTGCTTCTACATCTTTGTTTTGGAGAACTGTCCCAACACCTGGTGCAGATACCTATACCTGGTATAGCTGTGAGTCTTCTCTATATGGAGAGTTGTGGTAGCTCACTATCCTCAGCTTGCAGCTAGACTCCCGGTGGCACCCAGGACTCTTTCTGCATTGACTCTAGCTTTCTCCTGTGTTATCCTGCCTACTCCCAATATTAGTAGGCTCCCTTCCCAACAGACTCCCTTCCTCTACTGGGAATGGATCTATGCTGCCACTCCTGGTGACCTCAGCACGCTGCATCACTGTCCTGTCCACGTGCCACGTTGTGGGCCCAGGAGAGGGGGTCCCTGGGTAGCAGAGTGCCTGGCTATATCTCTGAGGTCCCTAGTGCCACAGAGTTGAGCTGAGGGTCTCGCTCACCCTCTGACTGACCCAGCCCTTGAAGGTGAGTGGATTAATAGCGTGATGGAGGCCATGCACTCTGTGTATGTTCCTGAAATGGTGACCTCCTGCTGCATGCTTGCTTATCCACTAGACTGAGTTATAGGAGTGCTGTAGGAAAGCTTAGCTTTTTATTTTAGTCTTCATCCTTTTTGAGATATGAGACTACATTTTGTGCCTCTGAAATAGGGATTAAAGTGAATAATTGGTAAAATACTTAATTTAGAGCTTAAAATTTAGGTTCTGAAGAAAACTAGTAAGGTTTTTTTTTTCCTGATGTCTAAAAGGCTTTCTTAAAGGCAATTATTTTGGCCCTTTACTTTGTCATAGATAACATTTGACTTTTAACTTGGTACCAGATAAGTGGAAGGGTTCTGTCATTTTGTGACGATATTTTTAAATTTCTTTGCAGGTGGAAGAAGAAAGGTGCCACTTTGGCATGAAGATAGACTCACTTAGACGTCAATCTTTTAAGCTGAGTGCATTGTGATTTCCAATAATTGAGGCAGTGGTTCTAAAAGCTGTCTACATTAATGAAAAGAGCAATGTGGCCAGCTTGACTAAGCCGCCAGTGTGTGCAGCGCGGGCAGGACGCCACCGGGTCTCGACGGACTTGTGCATGTTAGCAGTATAGATTTATGTAAGGTGGTTTAAAACTCTGGTGTTTTAAAATAGTCTTAACTGCTCATAATATGGAGACATATGAGAGTCCCTCTCCTCTCCCGCGTGAGCCCGCAGGAGAAGCGATGATGGAGAACCGAGCTTGCCCCTTCCAAGTGCTGCCCCATGAACAGTCTCCACCACCTCCCCTGCAAACGTCCAGTGATGCAGAGGTAATGGACGTTGGCTCTGGTGGTGATGGACAGTCCGAACCTCCTGCCGAGGACCCTTTCAACTTCTACGGAGCTTCTCTTCTCTCCAAAGGATCCTTCTCTAAGGGCCGCCTCCTCATAGACCCGAACTGTAGTGGCCACAGCCCGCGCACTGCCCGGCACGCACCCGCAGTCCGGAAGTTCTCCCCTGACCTTAAGTTGCTTAAGGATGTAAAGATTAGTGTCAGCTTTACTGAGAGCTGTAGGAGTAAGGACAGGAAGGTGCTGTACACAGGAGTAGAACGCAGCACTCGGGCTGAATGTAGCCTGCTCCTTAGTCCTGTCAGTGGGGACGTGCATGCTTGTCCCTTTGGCGGGAGTGTTGGTAATGGGGTAGGCCTAGGGGGTGAGAGTACAGATAAGAAGGATGAGGAGAATGAGCTGGATCAGGAAAAGAGAGTGGAGTACGCAGTGCTCGATGAGTTAGAAGATTTTACTGACAATTTGGAGCTAGATGAAGAAGGAACAGGCGGGTTCACGGCTAAAGCAATCGTTCAAAGAGACAGAGTGGATGAAGAGGCCTTGAATTTCTCCTATGAGGTATGTTGGTGACCCGTTCTCTGGAGGGCTCTGAGCAAAACCCAAAGAGGTTTGGAAGTGGCTTTGTCTTTTGAAAGTGGGGAAATCAAAACAAAACTCCGTGTGAGGTCAAATAGCATTAATGTGGAAAAGAAAAGAATGTAAGGAGTTTATATATCTAAAGTTTCTTAATGGAAAGTTTGGCTAACTTAGGCCGTGTCTTTTTCCAACCTGAGCCAGCAGGTGCTGTTGAAAAGCCTCTTTGGCTGGGTGTGCTCTTGGACCAGGCATCTTGGTTTCACTTTTTCATTTCATCCTATTTGTTTTTCAGATGATCAAATGCCATCAGGGCATACCCAGTCCCCGTTGAGGGTCTCTCTGAGTATTGCCTCACTCATATTAACGAACTTGTCCTTGGTACAGAAGCATGGAGGCCTGTAGTATCTGAAAACCTTGTTTTGCAGGATGACTTTGACAATGATGTGGATGCTTTGCTAGAAGAAGGTCTTTGTGCTCCTAAAAAGAGGCGCATGGAGGAAAAATATGGCGGAGACAGTGATCATCCATCTGATGGAGAGACAAGTGTGCAGCCAATGATGACCAAGATTAAAACAGTGCTCAAGAGTGAGTGAGCTAGTCACACATCCTGATGCTTCAAGGCCCCAGAAAGGTTTTCTTCCCAAGAATATTTTGGGAGTTCTCTTGTGCCAGGCATCAGTCTAGGTAGAAACACAGGTTTAAGTATAGAATAGTCATGGGAGGTGAAAAGAAAACAAATTGGACACAAATATTCACTCAGACCCACAACCCAGATTCAGATCTTGATAAATTTCGTGGAACCTACGGAGAGAATCATTGAATGGGGTGCATTAATGCATACTAGGATGAAAGACCAGTAGTCTGCAAATATGGAGACCAAGGTCGGAGGTAGGTTTTTGGTGAGTTGGGAGGTTATAGTTGCTATCCAAGTTTCGGTTCTGTTGCTAGAGAGTCAGGAAAGCACCAGAATCAGGCGTTGCATAGGTTCTGGGCTGCAGCATGGCACAGGGCAGGAGCTCTGTGAATAGAAGTAGAAGTGTTTGGGAGATGTACATTTATCCATGCATCTGGTGACAATGGGAGAGCAGTAGTTGAATGCCCACGGTTGTGTATTAGGTTCTGTCCGTTGCCAGTACAGGGAGCGTGTAGGATAAGTTACATGAGCTTCTGTGTGGACTTGGCTTAGTGGTACTTATTCTGGTAAGGATGTCAGGATCAGTTGGGTGCATTAAAAGGCTCATGGGACTCAGGCACATAATTGAAACCCCTGGAGAGGTTTCCCTTGAGCTGCTGAGGAGATGAGAGGGTCTGCAAGGTTAGGTACCAAATACTGCTTTACATGTTGGTAGTAGCTGAACAGTAGATGATAGGCAGTTTCAGACCAGCTTTGGCTGTAGCTCTGGGAAGGATGGACCCATCCTCACCTTGCTGGAAGGTTGGCTTTGTGCTCTTCCCATGGTTTCAGGAGTCTCACTTTAAACTTCCCACAAGGCAGCAGTAACCCTGGCTTGTTTATCTGCCTAGGAAAGGTTAAGTCAGAAGCATAATACGAAACTCTTCAGACAGCTTGGTGGGCTGTGACAGCCTGCTGTCACAGACATGTAGACAGGATGAACTTGTCTTACATTGTGCTTGAGTCCATGTTCTGTTTGCTGCTTCTCCCGAATTAGCCCAAGGTTTGTGTGCAGTAGCTCCTTTGATCAAGTTCCTGGGAGAAGTACCCATGGGTGCACTTCTGAGTTTCCCTCCAAGTTTCCCTCCGGGTCCTTACTCTGATGATGACTGGTGTCGAACCTTGGGGTCAGAGCGTAGCCCAGTGGTGCTCCTGCCCTTATCAAGAGTCAGTGGCGCCTTTTAAAAATCACATCTATTATTCAGGCTTCATTTATATGTATTTTCTTTAGTTTCTAGATATCAAATTGCTCCCGATACCTTAAAAACACTTGTTTTAGCTAAGTCCTTACTATATTTGTATTATTTTGTATTAGTTTTGTCATTGAAGAGAGCTAAGTTAAAAACAAGTCTTATTACTTTTCTTAAAACTGTCAGTAAAGCAAAGAAAGGGTTGGAAGCAGTCCCTTAAAAGCAATTTAGAAATGGTTTTGTGGGCCTTCTCTCTCTCTCTCTCTCTCTCTCTCTCTCTTTCTCTCTTTCTCTCTCTCCAGTCTCTATTGTAACCATAGCTTTCTTGGAACTAAGGCTGGTTTCAAGGCTGGTCTCTAACATTCAGAATCCTCCTGCCTTTGCCTCCCAAGTACTGGGTGTAGAGGCATATACCACCATGTCCAGTTGTTTTCTTTATGTTAACGACTTATTTAATCGCGTGTATTTGCCTGCATGTATATATGTGGCACCATGGAAGCAAGAATAGAGCATCAAATCCCTTGGAATTGTTAGTTGCAGATGGTGTGAGCCACCATGTAAGTGGTGGACACCA
The DNA here is from genome assembly GCA_028555095.1 of Dicrostonyx torquatus. Lineage (NCBI taxonomy): Eukaryota > Metazoa > Chordata > Mammalia > Rodentia > Cricetidae > Dicrostonyx > Dicrostonyx torquatus. The sequence continues at coordinate 766,911 of JAQHUG010000294.1, forward strand.
AACTTGGATCATTTGCAAAAGCAGCAAGCTTGTATTTTTTAAAAATAGTGCTATGGAATCAAACCCAGGGCTTGGCATATGGTAGTAAGGCAGTGATAGCGTGAGTCTTCTCCCTTTTCATTTATTAAAAACACCTTTTCCTATTGAGCTGGCTTGATTAATTACTGTGCCATGTGCCGTTACACCTGGTCAGAGTGACTAACACATTTACAGATTATTATTAAAGGTTACTCATTCCTCAGGTATCTCTTTACCATGGCTCAGCAAGTAGGAGAAATCTAGTATTCAGTGTTCTTGAGGTGTGGAGGCAAAAGCTAGGCTGAGGACTATTTGGAGCTTCTTGTACTTTGGTTATCCATGTAGAACTTCTCACTTTGCTCCACATACTATCCTAGGGGTGAAATTAGGGCCCATCAAGCAGATAGAAACTTGGCAAGACCCATATAAAAACATGTTTAAGAGGCATTGTGTAACAATCTTGTGTTTATAAAGGGATTGCAGGATGTTTTTGTTTGTTTTGCAGGTCGTGGCCGTCCACCCACAGAGCCATTGCCTGATGGATGGATCATGACTTTTCATAACTCTGGAGTTCCTGTATACCTGCATAGAGAGTCTCGAGTGGTCACCTGGTCCAGACCCTACTTCTTGGGAACAGGAAGCATACGGGTAGGGAAACCCCTGTCATGTATTTAGGCTTGTCAGTTCTCAGTGCTTAACTGCATGTGTTGAAGTATAGTCAAACAGACTCAAAGTTGTCCTAATAAGCCCTGTTTCAATTTCACTATCGACAGAAACATGATCCTCCTCTAAGCAGTATCCCCTGTCTGCATTACAAGAAAATGAAGGATAATGAGGAACGGGAGCAAAACTGTGATCTCACACCCAGTGGGGAGGTGTCACCTGCCAAGCCCCTGGGTCGATCTGCAGAGTTGGATTTCCCTTTGGAAGAGCCTGACTCCATGGGTGGAGACTTGGGGTCTCTGGATGAGAAGGACCCACTCGGGGCTGAGGCAGCCCCTGGAGCCTTGGGGCAAGTGAAAGCTAAGGTTGAGGTTTGCAAAGATGAATCAGTTGGTAAGTGTTCTGAAGAACTTTCTTGCCTCGTTGCTAACCTACATTTTCACTCTTACTGTATGTTGTGCATTCTAGTTCCTGGTTGTTTATGGGAAGGGACCTTTGCATGTACAGCTTACATGCCAGACAGGCCCTTGCCCTTGCTTTCAAGAGCAGGCCTGAGCTCTGCAGGGCCTGATTGCCAAAAGCTTCAATAGAGACAATTATGGCAGTGCCAACTAGTCTTTCAGTATGACCTCCTGAAGTCTTGCTCTTTTAGTACAGTGTGCTCCTGTGACATTGTTTATCTGATGGTTATGGAATGAGGCCACAGTCATAAATTCAGCACCAAGGAACTGCCATTCTTCTGTGGCTAGTTCCCTCATTTTTTGTTTGTTTGTTTGTTTTGTTTTTAATGAAGGGTTCTGCTTTTTTTTTTTTTTTGCCTTTTTTTTTTTGCAAGAACTGTGCGGTGGTCTAGAATTTTGCATTTGTCTTTGGTTATATGCTTGTATTTCTTACTCGATCTTGTGTCTATAGCTTAGTTCTGTCCCTTAGATCCCTGGTGGTGTCAGAGCTCTTTCAGCCCACCCACTAAGAGTCACTTCCAAAGAGGACTTGGCAGTTTTCAGGGTTAGCTTTGTGTGTATGCTGCACAACTGGGTGTCAGGTACTGGGAGAGAAACCTGCTGTTGGGTAGTGGTAACGTGGTCAGAGAAGAGGTGCATCTCTGTAGAAGCCCTGAGGAGAGGTAGACAGCCACCTGGATACAGTTTGTTACTGAGTTGATAGACCCCTGCTATTGGCAGTCAAGTACTTGTTGTTTTTTTTGTGTGTGTACATGTAGTGTCTCCCAGACCAATACTCATTTTGCCTTAAGGAGATAAGCCTGAAGACCTAGAGCTTTATTTATTTATTTATTTTTGCTTGTTTGTTTGCTTTTGTTTTTATTTTAAACCTCCCCACCCACCCCAGTTTCTTTCTCTCTCTCTTTTTGGAGACAGGGTTTCTCTGTGTAGCCCTGGCTGTCGTGGACCTAGATTTGCCTGCCTCTGCCTCCCAAGTGCTGGGATTAAAGGCGTGTGCCACCACCACCCAGCCCCAGTATCATTTTCTTAAGTCTAGATAAAGTATTGTTTTTCTTAAGTCTAGATAAAGTAATTGTATGCCCAGGATTCTGTCCATAGGGATTTCCCAGAATGATTTGAAGTAGGTGTGAAAGAACCTAAGTTTTCTTTTTTTCTTTTTTTCTTTTTTTGCTTTTGAAAGGGATGGGGAAAGGGAAATGGGTATCCTGTGTTCTGGACTTGTCATTATAAACAGGGCTGAGGAAAACATGATTCTTGTGTTGGAAATTTGATAATGTAGTTTACTGGTATGTATCTTGGACAGATCTGGAGGAATTTCGTACCTACCTGGAGAAGCGTTTTGACTTTGAGCAAGTAACTGTGAAAAAATTTAGGACTTGGGCTGAGCGCCGCCAGTTCAACCGTGAGATGAAGCGTAAGCAGGCAGAGTCAGAGAGGCCCATTCTGCCAGCCAACCAGAAGCTCATCACTTTATCTGTGCAAGATGCACCTACAAAGAAAGGTGAGCTGTGCTTGGACTATCAGCATCAGCAGATAGGACATGTTATTGCCATTTTAATGTGCTTTATCTTTATTATGAGTTGCACTTATCCCAAAGCTGTCTGTTTTCTGTAATGCAGAGGCTGTCATGTTCATAGTGGTAAGCCCCTAAGGAGTTCTTTTTGTCACAGAGTTTGTCATCAATCCCAATGGGAAATCCGAGGTCTGCATCCTGCACGAATACATGCAGCGTGTCCTCAAGGTCCGCCCTGTTTATAATTTCTTTGAATGTGGTAAGTTCAAACCCATTTTAGTCCTTGAAGAGTCGTATATATCATTTTGCTTGTGACTGTAGGTGGGAGTGAGCACATTGGCCCTGCTGGGTTGGATAGGTGTGCAAGGCAAGTACAAAGAGAAGTGTGATGCAGATAGAAATCTTATTTTCACAGCAGTGACTATTGTCTGAGAGAGGGGATGGCTCAGCTTTTCCTTTTGAGTTTGTCCTGTTTTTCCTTCCTCTATTTTTCTTGTTCTGTTTTAGTAGTTCCTGACTTGTCAAGAACAGTCTGTAATAAAGTCCTTTCTGTTATGTATTGAATTCATTCCTGCTTTCCGTTCTGTGTCCATCACTCCCATCCCCCAATAATGAAAGAGCCTTGATCTCACCACACTTCCTGACAGCTCTGTTATCTGTGGTTTTCTCTGTATAGTTTCTGAATGTCAGTGTGATTGCCCTTTGGTTCTTAGACCTGGGATCACTTATATTTGGGGTGTGGGGGGGTACTGTTTCTCAGATGTCCTTTATCCTGTGCTTTGCCATTCTTGTCAGTTCTGTTTGTCTTTCAGAGACCTCATCCCTACCTTGTCCATGTACTAGGCAGCTCTGTTTCCACTTTGGATTTTTTCCCATAATCCCCCAAACTCTTCAGTCTTCCCATCTGTGCCCTTTGCTACCTGTCTCCACATCTCCCAGCCTTGTCTACACATCTCAAACAAATACAGACATGCTTTATTCAGGGGTGTCTTGTTAGGGCTGACAGGCTGTGTGCGCATGTTTTTGATTTTTGGTTTTTTTTTTTTTTTTTTTTTTTGTCTTGACAAGTGTGTTTTAAAACCAGTAATTTTAATTTTAAGAGAATCCAAGTGAGCCTTTTGGTGCCTCGGTGACCATTGATGGTGTGACTTACGGATCTGGAACTGCAAGCAGCAAAAAACTTGCGAAGAATAAAGCTGGTAATGTGGTTTGCTTGGTGTATCAGTTACTTTTCCTGTTGTGATGAGACACCCTTACAAAAGCAACTTAAGAAAGGAAGGGTATGTTTTGGTTCCTGAAGGGGTACAGTTTATCATTGTGGGAAAGGCATTGTGCAGGAATTTGCAGGTACTGCTGACATGGCATCTGCAGACAGGAGCTGATAGTGATGAGTGCCAGTGCTTAGCTTCCTTCCCCTTTTTGATACAACTCAGAACCTCAGCCCATAACATGGTACCACTTACCATTAAGGTAGGCTTTCCCACCTCATTTAACCTTGTCTAGATAGTCGTCCACAAATATGCCCTAGAGGCTAACTTAATTTAGATAATGATCACAGGCACGTCCAGAAGTTGGTAATTAGTATTAATATCACGTTCAATATCCCAGAGACATGCTTCCTGCTGGGTTTGCCTCACTCTGATTAGCAGGGAGCTTAGTAATAAGTAGGTTTTTGGGGATATGGGTAAGACATTTATTCATACAGTCTATTTTTTAATGTGCTTTTAAAAAAGATTCATTTTTGGCGCGTGTGTGTGTGCATGGGTGTCTGTGTGTTTGCCTGCCTGCATGTGAATTTGTTTGTGTGCTGGTGCCCTCAGGCCAAAAGACGGCATTGGATCCTCTGGAACTGGAATTAAAGGAGTTGTGAATCACCCACCTAATATCAATGCTGAGAACCAAACCCAGAGTAGCAAGTACCCTTAACCTTTACTGAATCATTTCTGCTGCCCTCTACTTTGATTTTAAAATATAATAATTGTACATGACTATAATTCTAATACTTGAGAAGCTGCAACAGGATCATTGTGAATTTCAAGTTAGCCTTGGCTGTAGAGCAAGACTGTCTAAAAACTAGGGGCTGGAGATGTAACTCAGTTTTAGAGTGGGTAGAATCTCTTGCACCACCAAAGATAAAATATAACAATTATGTGCTTATTGTAAATGATTTAATTAAACTAAGAAAGTAAAAAAGAGTTAGAAAGGTGGCTCAGTAGTTTAGAGTATGAACTTTTCTTTTAGTGAAACTGTTTGGTTCCTGTCTTAGTTACTTTTCTGCTGCTGACAAAGCACCATGACCAAGGCAACTTGAGAATAAAGCATTTAATTGGAGGTTGTGGTTTCAGAAGGTGACTGAGTTCATGACCATTGTGGTCGGGAACATGGAGGTAGGCAGCCATGGTCCTGAATCAGTTGCTTGGAATTTATATCTGGTTTGCATGTATGAGGCAGAGAGAATTAACTAGGAATAGTGTAGGTTTTTGAAGCCTCAAACCCTACCCCCTGCCCCCATGATACACACATCCTATAACAAGGCAATGCCTCCTAATCCTTTCCAAAGAGTTCTACCATCTAGGGACTAAGCACTCAAAATCAGGAGACTATTGAGACCATTCTCATTCGGATCACCACAATTCTCAGAACCCACATGGGGCTGCTTACAAATACCTGTAACTCCAGGGGGAATCTACTGTCTCTGTTTTCTGTGTACACACACACACAATTAAGATTCTAGGTAATACCTTTCATCCTAGCATTCGGGATGCAGAGGCAGGCAGATCTCTTTGAGTTTGAGATTTGTGGCTATCCTGGTCTACAGAATGAATTCCAGAATAGCCAATCGCCAAACCAATTTATTTATTTAATGATTTTCAAAACGGAGTTTCTCTGTGTAGTCCTGACTGTCCTGGAACTTTCTGTGTAGACTAGCCTGGCCTTGAACTCACACTATATTCCATTGGGATTAAAGGTGTGAGCCACCCTGCAATCCCCCACCCCAGCTCAAATTCTTTTTTAAAGATTTTATTATGCATACAATGTTCTACCAGTATGTATGCCTACATACCAGAAGAGGGCACCGGATCTCATGGTTCACAACCATGTGGTTGCTGGGAATTGAACTCAGGACCTCTGGAAAAGCAGCCAGTGCTCTCAACCTTTGAGCCATCTCTCCAGCCCCCAGATTTTTGTTGTTGTTGGTTTTTCAAGACAGGGTTTCTCCGAGTAACAGCCTTAGCTGTCCTGGAACTAGCTCTGAAGACCAGGCTGGCCTTGAACTCACAAAGATCAGCCTGTCTCTGCCTCCCGAGTGCTGAGATTAAAGGCATGCGCCATCACCTTCCAACTCAGCCCCCAGATTTTATTTTTGAAAGTGAGACTTTACAGTAAAAGACCTCTTTCTGCCAAATGACAGCAGGATCAATGTTTTTGTTTGTTTGTTTGTTTGTTTGTTCATGTTCCAGCCATATGCAGATTTGGGTGTGCTTAGGGCCATGTTGGGTATGTGAAAGTTTGTTTTGTTTTGTTTTTTGTTTTTGTGGGTTTTTTGACACAGGGTTTCTCTGTGTAATAGTCCTGGCTGTCCTGGAACTCTGTAGACCAGAATGGTCTCGAACTCACTGAGATTCACCTGCCTCTGCCTCCTAAATGCTGGGATTAAAGGCATGCACCACCACCGCCCGGCTTGTTTTGTTATTTTTTATTCTTGGTTTTTCGAGACTGGGTTTCTCTGAGTGTTAGGATTAAAACATGCACCCCACACTTGGCATGCAAGTTTGTTTTTAAACAACACAATGTGGACATGCTGAGGGGGGGGGAAAGGCAGATTGTCATGTTATCACCATCTCAAGGATTTTTGATATTTTATATAAATTATTTCCTGAGTCCTTCAGATTTCAAATTGGGGATTCAACAGTAGTTCCACACCTTGTTCATCTCAAGGAAATTGGTGTTTTTCTTTAAAAGACCCACTTTATCATTTCTTTGCCTTCTGCCTTCATGCAGGAATAGACAGTATTTTTGAACCAAGCCATTTTGTTCAGCATTGGAGCTTTTGGTCTTTTCTGAGTAGTGGATACATTGCAGATTAGTGTTAGGTATACTTCTGGCCCTGGCACATACAGGGCCATTCTTGAACTTTATTCTATGGACATGCTGTCTTTCTGAACTGGTATCTATAAGGACAGGAAGGCATACCAGTTTTCTCAGTCTTACTTTGTCTTGGGTGCAGGGGGAGGATTTTCTACTAAGAATCAGAGAGTGTTCCTCTGTGGTACTTTCTTTTGTGACCAATACTGAGGACAATAAGTCTTTCTGTATCATGTTATTACCTGTCCTCTGTTCAGCTACTCTTAGCTTGCATATCCTGCCTCTTGGCTCTGCCTCTGTCTCCAGGAATGCCTTATTCTGTTTTGTTAACTTACTATGCAGAGATAGGGACTGAGCCAGGTCTTGACATGCTAGGCAAAATGTTCTACTACTGACCTAGGCCCTAGCTCTTGCTATTCCTTTTAGAAAAATTCAGCCTAGAAATATTTTTCAAATTTCAAATTGTTGAGACTTTGAGCAGATAACTTTTGAGATAGGGCCTGGCAGAGGAGTGGAAACATCCTCAGGCTTGTCCTAAGTTATTCTTTACAAGGTCACGTGTCTGTTCCTCTGCCTATTCCAGCTACTCTCTCTAGACATCTACACTGCTTGCTCTTTATTATGTACTTATTTTTCTGGGATGTCTTACCAGTAGTGATGTGTTGGACCAGACTGAGCCATTATTGTAACACATTGTGGCCTGTTCATGTGGGTGCCACCCTCTTATTTTGCCTTATACATGCTTCTTCCAGAGTTCCTCAGATATGCCCATCTATCTGTTCATAGTAGCTGCTATCTATGTATTGTGGTCAGGATGTCTGTGTGCTGTCCGCTGACAGGCCTCCCTGGGTCCAGGTTTTGCCAAGCCATTTTTTTTTTAATATAAATGCTACAGTTTGATTAAAACATAGATGTGAGTTCTTCCCTTGGTAAAATTGGTATCCAAAACTTCTATCATCTCACTGTTCCTTTTTCAGGATATGCTGTTCTTTATCCCCTCCCAAGTTTATTTTTTAAAGTGCTGTTTGGGAGCCACCATGTGGCTCACTGCTGGCTGGGCAGCATGCCTGCTTTTCCTTTGGGCTCAAGCCCTTACCTCAGACTTTTTCTTTTTGTAGCCCGAGCCACACTGGAAATTCTCATCCCAGACTTTGTTAAACAGACCTCTGAGGAGAAGCCCAAAGACAGTGAGGAACTGGAGGTGAGTGCAGTGATTTTGTTCTCTTGGGAGCACAACTGCCATACAGTCACTGACCCCATTGCCTCCACCGGGATTGTGCACCACGTCAAGGAGTGTAGTCTGTAAGAGGATCTTGCTTGTCTTTGTGAAGGCAGAGGGAAAAGTCTTTTAAGAATTTTGTCCTTTAGCTGAGTGTGTATTATACACATAGATCTTTGATGGAAGCAATCCTTTAAGTATATAAGATTGAGATTGTTGTTTATGTTAGAACTGTCTGAAACCCTGTCCTGTGTAAACCCTTAGGGTAAATAAGGTTCTATGGTTAGTCACAGCAAAGGGTATCATCTTGGTTTTAAATTGATTTCTTTACTTACTTGTCTGTTTTAATTTTCTTGAGGTCACTGGTCATTTTTAAAAACAGACATTCAGGAATTGTATTGCCTTGACTTTTCAGAGTTCTTTTGTTTCTACATTGTGTTTTGCATATCTGTCACGATAGGTATCTCTTTTCAGGCTTTTAAATTTTTATTTAAATGGGAGGCAGAATCAGGTAAACTCTGAGCTTGAGGCCAGCCTGTTATACAAAATTAGTTCCAGGCTAGACAGTGACTGCATTGTGACACCCTGTTTCAAAAAACAACAAAACAAAACAAAAAAATTGAAATGGATTTTAAAATTTTATGGGTGTTATTAGTTGCTCTTATTAGGCTTCTTGGAGTCACAATCCTATTTGCACTAAGAAAGCAAAAATGATGGCATTTTTGTATTATGCTTTTTTTTTTATTATTTTGTGTGGTTGTAGGGGGGGGTACATGCAAGCTTTAGTGCAAGTGTGGAGGTAGAAGAAATACTCTAGGAAGTGGGTTCTTTCCTTCTACCATATTCATTCCAGGACTGAAACTCAGGCCCTCAAATTTGTGTGGCAAATGCTTTTCCACTGAGCAATCTTGTAGCCCTTAACTATATTTAACTATGCGGAAGATAAGAAAAACAGAAAAGATGTATGGGGTTAAGGTATAAGAAAAGGTCATGCTGGGCAGTGGTGACTCACACCTTTAATCCCAGCACTTGGGAGGCAGAGGCAGGTGAGTTTGAGGACAGCCTGATCTTTACAGTGAGTGCCAGGACAGGCTTCAAAGCTACACAGGAAAACTCTATCTTGAAAAATAGAAAAAGTCTTGGCTTGGTTGTGGTGTAGTAGTGTATGCCTGTAGTCCTCACACTTGGGAAGTAGAGGCTGGAGGATCAGGAAAAGGACAACCTCAGATATGTAGGTATTCACAGTCAACTTGAGCTGCATGAGACTCTGTTACCCTCCCCCCCAAAATAAATAGAAAAAGAAGTGATCACAAAGGAGCATATAGAAAAGTAAGAGACAATATAGTCAGAAGGAAATAAAGAGGAAGGTAGCTAACAAAACAGGACAAGAGAGGATGGATCATTTTTCTCTAGGCTTGTTTTTTTTTTATAATGAATGAAGTCTAAAACAAATCAGAGAAGGCCTTTTCTCGGGCTGCATTGTTGGCTTGAAGTCCTGTATGAAGGCCTGTTATGCTGGAAGTGCAAGAGGCTCCCTCACACTGCTTCTGTTAGCCTAGCTAAAGGACATTTTCTCCCTCTGCACCAAAGGTGCCTAGAGGGTTTATGACAGACAGTTCTTTTGTGCATTTGTGTGCGCGTGCTGGGAGGGTGTGTGTGTGCATGTATGTACTGTGTATGTGTACATGCACACAGAGAGTAACCTCAGATATTGTGCCTCAGGTACCACCTGTGTTTTTAGAAAGTGTTTTGCTGGCTTGGAATACTAAGTAGATTAGGCTGCCTGGTAGGCTCTAGGGAAATGTCTGTCTTTACCTGCCTAGTTCACCACCATGCTTGGAATTTTTTGTAACGTTGGTTCTCGGGATTAAACCCAGGTCTTCATACTTATGTAGAAAGCACTTTGCCAACTAACTGAACTGTCTTCCCAGCCCCTAAACTGGGAAATTCTGTTCAGCAGCAGTTGATTTTCTCCACCCTCAGAGTGTACAATGTAATCAGGCCAAACAGTTTACACTGACTGGCTAATGGGTTCTTCTTATCTGTTGTGACCTTAGTTCTGTCCTGCACCCCACTTGTATTCACACACAGCTAGCTCTCTTGATTAACCTAGTGGGACGTATGTCAGCCCCTACTGCCTTTTAGCCTTTGTGGTTTCTGATCAGAAACTTTTCCGTTAGGTAGAATTATCACAAAGTTAAGCATCTCTGAGCCAGGCAATAAAACCTGTTTAAACAAGACAAAACACCAAAGATTGGGTATAGCTTGATATACTTTTTCTGGTAACTTTAACTTGCCCTAGAGATTTCTGAAACTTTGTCTTGTTTATTTTTGTTCCCCACGCTAGATGATCTTGATAGACCTGTCTTTATGTTTACTGGTATTTCTTCTGCCTGTTTGAATATACTAGGAAACACCTCTAGTGAACAATTCATAATCCACACTCTCCTCTTCCTCTTGTGTTAGGAGTGGGATGATCTAGGGCCTTAGACATCCCATCCCTGAACTCTGTCTCTGAGCCATCTCTCCAGCACTCCTCACCATGTGTATGTTTTTCTGTTTGTTTATTTTGAGACAGTGTCTTTCTTACTGTGTAAACCTGGTTGACCTGGAACTCTTCATGTATAGGTCAGGCTGATCTCAGACTTCCAGAGATCCACCTTCCTCTGCCTTTCAGTGCTGGGATTAAAGGCCTATGCCACATTCTGGTTTTGCAAAGGACCCGAGTGGGTCTTAAACACTAATAATTCCAGTTCCAGGGGATTCAATACTTCTGACCTTATTGGGTACATTGACTCTTGAGCACATATATACGCATACATAATTTAAAATGGTAAAAGTAAATAATAAAATTTTATTAAAGACAGAGCTGGAGAGATGTTTGAATACTTGCTGCCCTAGCAGAGAACCTGAATTCAGTTCTCTTGTCGTTGTGTTCCCCCCCACTTCTGCCCCCAGTTTCAGATGTGATGCTCTTTTCTAGCCTCCATGGTCATTGTACATATGTGGTACACATATATACATACAGTCAAAACATCCATACATATAAATAAGTGTTTGATAAAGTATTTAAAACAAACTCAGAAGGGAACTCAAGGAATTTTATTGACATTACAAAGAAAAGAATGGGGCAGACAAGCAAGAGATCTCATCAGCTTCCAGTAGGAAGGAAATGGATAAAGAACAGAGAGAGAATAAGAACAAGTGAAGACAAGGCATACCGGGACAAAGGAATTAGGTGCCATGGCCTTTGTTCTGTGTAGAGTTTTGTGTTTGTGTGTGTGTGCGTGTGCATGCACGCATTCTCCTGTTTATAGGCCAGAAGGCGATGTCTGGCATCTTCTCAACTGCTTCTCTACCCTTTTTTGGAGAAAAGGTCTCACTATGTAGCTGTTTTGGTTGTTAGAATTGGCAGTAAGTACTGTTACCCACCGAGCTTTTTTAAACCATCCCCTTTATTATTGACCATTGATCATTGTCATATTTGCCTCAGAGGAAGCTGATATGGTACCTGGGAAGGAGATGGTTGCAGAATGACTTTTCCCTTTCTTTCTATCATGTTACCGTTATCTCACTGACTGATTAAGTTTATTTTGTGATGCCAGGGATTGAACACAGGCTTTGCATATGCTAGGGATATACTTTGCTACTGCCCTCTTAATTGTTAAGCTCTCTCCTTTCCCTATTCATTATATTATGCATATGTGTTTGAGTGTGTACTGTGTGTGTATGTGTGCCTGTGCCTGTAGCCACAGAGACCAGAGGAGGGTGTTAGATCTCCTTGGAGCTTTAGTTGCAGGCAGTTATGAGCTGCCCAACATGGGTTTTGGGAGCTGAATTTGGGTCTCATACATAAGAATAGTCAGTGCTCTTAATTGATAAGCTATTTCTCCAGCCTCTAGGCATGGTTTCTTTAATTTTGTACTGTGTGTTTTTGTGTGTGTGTGTGTGTGTGTGTAGATCATAGGTCATCCTTGAATGTCATTCCTCAGGTACTAATTGTCTTGTTATTTGAGATAGGCTCTCTTGCCTGGTCTCTAGAACTTACTAGTTAGACTAAGATAGCCAGCCAGTAAACCCTAGAGACTTGCTTGTCTTCATCTCCCTGGTGCTTAGATGCAGGCATATGCCAGAGTGCCTGGTTTTGTCTTTTGTTTATTGTTTTTTGTTTGTTTGTTTTTTTTTATAAGAATTATGAGGTTCAAATATGTTCATGCTTGCATGGCTAGTATTTTACCCACTGAGCTATCTCCAACAGACCAAGTTTGTGTGTTTTTGGTTTTTCAAGACAGGGTTTCTCTGTGGCTTTGGAGCCCTGCGCTGGAACTAGCTCTTGTAGACCAGGCTGGTCACGAACTCACAAAGATCCGCCTGCCTCTGCCTCCCGAGTGCTGGGATTAAAGGCGTGTGCCACCACTGCCCGGCAAATTTGTGTTTTTTATTATGAGTAATTTGAAGTGTTTGGTAAGTCCACCTCCTTTAGGAGTAGTTGTTTTCTGCTTTCCCCCATATAGAACTATCTATACTTAATCTGTATGTCTCACTTTTTGTTGAGAAGTAGACATTTAAAACTTTGGCAACTGTGGAAATGGACCACACACATACCACAGCATATACATACAGCACCACAACCAAGGTTAATCATTGCTGTTACTATTTGTTTACTGATGTTATTATAACATAAATCTAAGGCTGGCAGATTAAACCACAGAAATTTAGTTGCCTTAGTTCTGTAGATCAGAAGTTCAAAATAGTGTCAAGTCTGTTAGTTTCTTATAGACACTGAGCAGAGGCCTTCTGGGTTCTAGAATGGCTATCTTCATGTTTATATTTTTCCTTGAAAGTATGTTTCTCTCTGAAATTCTTCTATTGATAAGGAATTAGTCCTGGGGATAGGACTATGTCCTATCCTAATGTAGGGCCCATTCTACCCATGTAGAATTCTGAGGTAATAAGGGTTAGTACTTCAACTTGTAAATTTTGGAGCAGAAGACGCAGTTTATAGTTTAACTTACAGTAATATCTTTCCCAGATAGTAATTGCAAAGAATTATCTGTATTCTTGAGTATAATCTATCTGTGTTTTTTTGTAACATGTCTACTAAGTTCATTTAGTTTAGCTGATCACCGAACAGAGATTTCCCTGTACTAGTAGTACCTCTCTTAGCTTTTGCCTTTGTTAGTAACTGGAAGTTTTTATCATACAGATCCTGCTCACATTTTATGATTCTTAGATTGTCCTACTGTAATGGGTAAACGTTTAGTTTTAGATCATTGCTGGCATTAAATACAACTTACTGTTTGTGTATTGACTGTATCTTGCCACTTTGGTGAATTCATTTATTAGTTCTCATAGTTCTATTGTAGATTTTTTGGGTCATCCTTTGTGGATGCTTAATAAAAAATGCCCCCCCCATCCCCGGCTCAATGGTGGTTTTGTTTGGAGAGGTTTAGGAGGTATAGCCTTGCTGGAGGTTATACATAACTAGGTGTGAGCTTTGAGAGTTCATATCCTTGTCTGCCTTTTCTGCTTCGTGCTTGTGTTTGAAATATGATCTCTTACTTTAAGAGTTTACATTTTCCTGTTCCTGACACCATGTTTGCCACTTGGTACTATAGCTCCCTGTCATGATGGACTCTTAATCCTCTGGAATTGTAAGCCCCAATAAATTCTTTATTTTTTAAGTTACCTTAGTTGGTCTGGCTCTGTAGACTAGACTGGTCTCAAACTCACAGAGATTCATCTGCCTCTCCCTCCCAAGTGCTGGGATTAAAGGCGTGCACCACCACTGCCTGGCTATGTTGATTCTTTTAAAGCCTGCATTCCTGAAATAGAGTCCTACTTTGCATGATATGTATTCCTTTCTGTGTGCTGCTGGTTCCTAATTATCAAGTGTGTGTGTGTGTGTGTGTGTGTGTGTGTGTGTGTGTGATTTATAGTGTGTTTGAGCACATGTGCCACAACACAGGTGTGGAAGTCCGAGGACAACTTCATTCTTTCCTTCTACTTTTATGTGTGTTCTAGAGATTGAATTCAGATTGTCAAGCTTGCATAGCAAGTGCTTTACATTAATCCATCTTACCTCTTTTGTTTGTTTGAGTGAGGGGCTCGCTATATTATACTAGCTGGCCTTCAACCTGCTATGCAGACCAGGCTTACATCAAACTCACTATGAGACCAGGGTTGGCCCCAAATTCACAGAGGTCTACCAGCCTCTGAGTGCTAGGATTAAAGTGTGTTGTTTGTGACAGGGTTTTGGTACATAGCCCAGTCTGGCATGGAACTCCTGATTTTCCTGTCTTATCTTCCTAAATGTTGGGCATCTAGGCATACGCCACCATGAATACTAGCTGATATTCTCCAAATTTTTCATCTGTGTTTTTGATAGTTGCTGTTGTGTAGGTTTCGTCTCATTTGGTTTCTTACTTTCTTCTGATGTTTTAATATGGTACTGGTAGCATCATAAACTAAGCTGTGAAATATCCTTGAGTTTGTGTAGATAGAGCTGGTATTATTTCTTCCTTAAATCTGGAGTGGTCATCATTGCCAGTGAAATCATTTAGACCTAAAGTTTTCTAAGTGGGATGGTTTATAACCACACATTTGGTTGTTTTGAGTGAATGTTGCTGAAGGCTTTTTTGGAAGTCTGAATATCAAGATGCTGTTCCTCAGTATCTAGAGTGTAGATTTTCATGGGCTGTCCATGAGTAGCTTGTGCTTCTTTGTCATCTATGGGCACTGAGCAGTTGAGTCTCCCAGAAATACCAGTGATTATCTGTTGGTCACTTTGCCATTTCATTACACTGCAGAAACACTCCACAGAGATGCTTGCTGTGGGCTTTATGTTCAGAGTCTTGCACCAGACACAGACATCTTTGTGTTTCTGAGTGTGTGTTCTTCTTTGGGTATGCTAGTCAGGGTTTCAGGGAAGAGATTGGGGTTGGAGATAAGTTCGCTGTCTCCCTGTTAAGCCCTGATGTCCAGGTGTCAACTGCTGGGTAGAGCAGGCTCAGATAGGCTGATGTTGGTAATCAGGTGGCTGTCTTACTGGTCCTTGTGCTTAGTTCCAGGGCCTAACTCCTGGTAAGGGTGGATGGCTTACATGTGTTTGAGGGCAGAGACATCTTTTGATGCCTGTTTGAAGACACTAGGCAAGCCACAACAGTTGGAATTCATGCTTACCAGTCTTGGCTGGACTCTTCATCTACTAATTTCCTCCACACTGTTGTCACCTGAGCAGTGCAGACACAGGAGAGCCGTTCATGTGTCAATCTAGAGAGGACTTGATGTAGCTTTTTCATGTCATTCAAGGTCTGGGCTCTGGGGCTACCTAGCAGGCTAATGAGAGACTTTCTGCTCCCAGCAGAGATCCTCTGGCTAGTGGAGTCTATTGTTTCATGTTTGTTTCAAGCTCTTTGTTCCTATTTGCTTGTCAACTGAAAAGCTTAACACTGGGCCACCAGAAGTTGGATCTTCCCTTGTAGTCTCTGCAGTGGGAGTACAGCTTTGCTGGTTACCCTGAATTTTATTTCTCACCTTTAGAATTGTGAGAGAACCCACTATTATTGCTTAAAGTCACTCAGTTTGCGGTACAGATATGTGTTACTTAGATGATTTACTTTATGTAAACTCTATATAGGGTACCTACACAAACTAGGGTGACTCTAATGTTGCTGGGTGATAATCCTATGGGACTACTCTTGTGTATGTGATTCATCATCAGCAGGTAGATTTATCAATGCATGACTGTATTCTGTTTCTGCAGTCTGTCCCAGAGATGCACAGTGCTGGTCTGTGCTTTGGAGTGAGTTGAGCTATCTGGCATCTCCTGTTCACTGAATATAGGGTCAGTCTGAGATCAAATCAGGGAGGTTCTGTTAGCTACTAATTTCTGAGCCTCTATCCTTTGTCCCATGCATTTTTTGGCTGCTTCTCCTACCCCTAGCCTACCTGAGTCTTCCTATGCAAAATTTCTCTCCTTGTGGGTTTTACTTTTCTATTACTCTGACAAAACACTATGACCAAGGCAACTTATAGAAGGGTTTATTGGGGTTTACAGTTTCAGAGGGTTTGTTTATGGCTATCTTGGTGAGAGGCATGGTGGCAGGCAGGCATTGTGCTCAAGCAGTAGTTGAGAGCTCACATCTCATCCGCAAGGAGATGGGATTGGGTGGTGAATCTAGCTAGTAATGGTATGGGCTTTTGAAACCTTAAAGCCCACCCATAGTGACACAGCTCCAACAAGGTCACACCTTGTCCTAATTTCTCCCAAACAGTTCTACCAACTGTATGACATGATCTAGTGAGGTGACAGGAAAAGATGTCCTGCACGTGAGGGAAGCACACAGTGTGGCATGACTCTAAGAGGTCTGGACTTGCTCAGGATTCACAAGCATGTGCTTTGTGTTTTAGTATTTTAACCACATCAGTATTGAGGATTCACGAGTCTACGAGCTGACCAGCAAGGCCGGGCTGTTGTCTCCATATCAGATCCTCCATGAGTGCCTTAAAAGGTAGGGTAGACAGTGCCTTCCTCAAGAATTAAGTCATGGGAGCTCCTCTGGAGCATCTCAAATTTTTACTTGGATTTTGTCCCAAGGCATTATCTGTTTGCCTGGATATACAGGAGCCCCTTGGTTCTGACTGATAGGCCAGTCCTGGGTAACTGAACTAAGTGTGGGGAATCTTCCTTAGTCATCTGTCTAGGGAGGTGTTCGGTTTTCTCTGGTGTATTGTTAATGGACTTTGTCATTTGGTAGCCCTCCCCAGAAGTCACCATGTACAAGCACCATCCACTGATGTCTCCTTGTCATCTTTGTTTTCTCCTGAAAGAAACCATGGAATGGGTGACACATCCATCAAGTTTGAAGTGGTTCCTGGGAAAAACCAGAAGAGCGAATATGTCATGGCGTGCGGCAAACACACAGTGCGCGGGTGGTGTAAGGACCTGTCTCCTCCCCTGCTTCCCTCATAGCCTGGCATGTTTTCAGAGGACTGCTGGGGTATGGCCAGCAGTTTCTCACATGAGGGGGTATGGCCTACCTAATCTACTACTGCTTTGGAGGTCATCCCAAGTAAGCCCCAACTTTGTGTGGGCCACCTCATCTGAAGCTAGAGTTTTGGTGACCCTGGCTGCATTCTTCCTTCTGTTCCACTGTTGCTTCTCTTAGCTCTACCCAGCCAGTCTCTGGTAGGATGAGGGATTGGCTTTCTGAGGAGCAGGCTGAGGTACCTTCTGATGGCTGTCTATTCATCTGTACGCCTGTATTCTGGTTTTCAGGCACCACCTCACTCTGCTTTTACATCTGACATAGCTACTTAGTAAAGGCCAACATAAAGCTAGTAGTTCCAGCTTAGGAGGAGGCTGGGCAGGAGAATCAATCATGAGGATATGAGTTCAGAACTAGCTTGAACAACATAGTAAGATCTTGTTCTTTAAAAAAAAAAGTGTGTGTATATAAAATAAAAAACCATAAAGTAAGACACTAAGTAAT
Organism: Dicrostonyx torquatus; assembly: GCA_028555095.1. Classification (NCBI taxonomy): domain Eukaryota; kingdom Metazoa; phylum Chordata; class Mammalia; order Rodentia; family Cricetidae; genus Dicrostonyx; species Dicrostonyx torquatus. The sequence continues at coordinate 784,365 of JAQHUG010000294.1, forward strand.
CACTATAAGGAAAACTTAGTTTTTTATATGTTAGGGGATGATCCATAGAGAACCCTGGGAAACTACAGACCCACATTTAGACCTGGATGTTCCCAGTTACCTATGCTGCACACTACAAACTCTAGTCCCCACAGGGGTAGGCTGCTGAGAAGGTTGAGAGAGTGAGCGGTCCAATGATCTTTCAGCCTGAAGAGCTCTCCTGGCTCAGGGCATCCTTCATATGGAGGCTCCACCGAGGCACCTACCCTCAGGAGCCATAGACATTGTAGGAATCCTTGCTGGTGGTGGTCTGTGTGTTGCAGGAAAGTGGGGTGGAGTGGGCCTCTGGAGAGAAAGAACCTTCATTGTCTTGGCTAATAGCTTTTCCACTTGTCCTCGTCTGGATTTCCTGAAAGCTGCTCGGCAGAGTGGTACCTGGGTCCAGGTCTCAGGACTGTGAGTCATGGTGTCTAGCACAGTGGCAAAGCACTGTCTACCCTCCTGTGGAATTCCCTGCATGGCTCCCTAGATACCAAGGAAAGGTTCTTCTGTTTGGATATTTGTGACTCTTCTCCACCTTTGCTTTTTTCCTCTCACAGGTAAGAATAAACGAGTTGGGAAACAATTAGCCTCTCAGAAAATCCTTCAGCTGCTGCACCCACATGTCAAGAATTGGGGGTCCTTACTGCGCATGTATGGCCGTGAGAGCAGCAAAATGGTGAAGCAGGTAACCAGACTGTCGGGACATCAGCAGCTGCTCTGCTTCCCTGTTTCTTGCTTTGGAGCTCATTTCTAAGTTTGCTGTCAAGGTCAGGCCTAGCACTGCTTTTGTCTCTCCTTTGTTGTGCCAGTAATTGTACAAGCTGAGGGTGGGGACACCCAAGCTACATCTTACTCTTCTTGAACCTGCCAAGCATTTAAGTACAAGCCATGCCTAGAGCACCAGGCCTGCCACACACTATTAGTAGGTACAGGCAATGAACACTTCCTGGTGCTGAGTTGCGTGAAAGCTTAGGCGCTGTCCTTTAGCAGTTCCCAAGACAGTATATCCTTGTTTAGTTGAAAATCTCAGTGGCTTACAGAATATAAATATTGCCTATTTTGTTTCTGTGGCTTTTATCTAGTTCTTGAAATTTAAACCAATCTTCAAACTTAATGGGTGTGGGAAAGTACTGGGAAGTGGGTGTTGGCAATTTCTTTCTTTCTTTTTTTTTTTGCTGGCTTTTTGTGTAGTTTTTGGTTTTTGTTTTGTTTTTTTGAGACAAGGTTTCTCTGTAGCTTTGGAGCCTGTCCTGGAGCTAGCTCTCGTAGACCAGGCTGGCCTCAAACTTAACTGAGACCTGCCTCCCAAGTGCTAGAATTAAAGGCGTGGGCCACCACCACGCAGCTGGCTATTTTTTTTTTTTTTGAGGTGCTAGGGATGGAACCCAGAGCCTTGTACATGTTAGACAAATGCTCCAGTACTAGCTAGATCACCACCTTTTTGTAACATTTTCCCTTAATATGTATAGAAACTACTTGGGTCATTAGGATCCCATCATTTAGATGAGTATAGGTGGTGACCCTGAAGACTGTGCTGTGAACCCTTGAGCCAGTTGTCTGAGCTGTGCAGCATCCCTTCAAGGTCTCTAAAACCAAGGCCTGGCAAGGCAGGGGTCCAGGAGCCACTGATTCCTTTCCCTCCCTGCTGTTGGCTCATACTGGGGCTTTGTGCAAGCTAAGCAAGGACTGTTTTCACTGAGCTGCATTCCTAGCCTGAATAGAAGCATTTCCTATGAATTGAAATGTAGGTGCAGTATTTGCCGTACATAGTCCTGGGCTGAAACAGAGAAAATTACTGCAACCATAGGCAGGGGTTTTCTTCACCTGGAGGGTGAATGACCCATCTGGCACAGGACCTCTGGCATGCCAAGACACTGAGCATCCTTGGCTATGGACTCCAAGGCAAGAAGGGACCAAAGAGAATGGCTGAGCAAGCTGTTTGACTGTGTTATGTCTCAGTTGGCTTCATCCTTTCCCTTGCCACTCTGAGGGTTTCTAGCATAATGAATGCTTGACTTTCGTACTCAGCCAGTAAATAGAGGTGTGCTCATGGAGAAAGGGACAGAGTTTCTCGGAGAGGCCCGGGAGCTCAGGGCTGTGCTTTTAGCCTGTATCTGTCAGCAGCCAAGGCCTCATCACAGGGTGGGCCAATGGTGTACACTTCCCCACCAGGCCCTTACGCTCCTATTTTGGGTGGTCATGAGCACACTGCTGCTTGGCAGTTCTGAGAGCAAGCTTTGGGTCCCTAGGAGACCTCTGACAAGAGTGTGATAGAGCTACAGCAGTATGCCAAGAAGAACAGGCCCAACCTTCACATCCTGAGCAAGCTGCAAGAGGAAATGAAGAGGCTGGCTGCAGAGCGGGTGATTATCTCCTTTTCTCTCCTCTCCCCCAGGCCACCTGCCTCCTACCTACCCCCTAAACTCACCGTGTACCCTTGCAGTCCCCTGTACTGTTTCTGCGCATACCACAGTTACCAGGATTGCTGGGTCAGCTCCTTTCTTGTACCTAGATCTTAGGAGCTCATTTCTGATCCCTGACTCTGGAAATGCTTACTCTTTCCAGATGAGGTTGACCTTTATTTAAGTTCTAGCATGCATGGATGGTGCTTTCCTTAAAAACATCAAGTTAGAGAGTAGACAGTCCAGCCTTTTAGTGCCTAAGGGTCCAATTGGAGTCAGGTATTTGAGGGCAAGGATTGTGCACTGGCCTTATACTTGATAACTCAGAGATCATAGACCAATTAAGCCTAGGTAGAACCTGGTGGTCTTGGTAAAGCTTCCTAATACTGCCATAGGTGTTCTGTCCCAAGTGGGCTCTGTCACTGACATTGTTTCTTGGCCTTGGAAAGTATTTATAGTCACTCACACCCCTAGGCCTTCTGAGTTGAGAGCCATTCCAGCTCTGGTGACATTGACCCAAGTATGAACACAAACTTTTAGTACCAAGTGTCTATTTCCAGTTGCCTTTATACTGCTCTCAAGTAGGGGTAGGCCTTGTCTGCTAGAATAAGCAGTACTTGCTAGCTTGACTCTTTTGGGGAGATTAGTTGTGGGGATCAAGACAACAGGCTAAAGACACACAGTTTGATTTGTGGGGAAAATTCACTGGGCTTCCAGGCAAGCAAGGCTAGGATGACACTCATCTTGGAGGGGTGGATCCCAGCTTGTTGCATATTCTTCCATTCTGGGTGTCTCTAGATTGCCAGGGAAGCTGTAGCACATGGGAGTCTACCCTGGCATTCTGAGGAGACCCTCCTGGCCTGGTCCAACCCAGCCCGCTCCCTGTACCTTCCCTCCTAGCCAGGTATCACAAGCATTTGTGCTCTCTGAATTCAGGGGCTTCCACCTTTTCACTCTTGTGAATCTCTTTGCTGGGTACGCTTCTAGCATCACTGACCTCTATTTTTCCAGGAGGAGACTCGGAAGAAACCCAAGATGTCAATTGTAGCATCTGCCCAGCCTGGTGGTGAGCCCTTGTGCACAGTGGATGTATGAGGTAGGCGGCATGGGCCAACAGTGCTACCCAGCAGACCATCAGCAACACGTCACTGCAGCACCAGGCCTCCAACCTAAGTTCCCTTCCTGTGGCAATGTCTGGGCTTTGCTCTGACATGCTGGGACAGCTGTGACCCTACAGCACACATACAAAGAAGCAGCTCTTCTGGAAGCTGCTCTCAATGTGACTTGATATATTTAAGGAACTGCACAAGTGGAAGCTGATAGACAGCTGTAGATCCTGCTTGTACGTATCTGCTGCAGACTGTGTTTATGAAGGTTTCCATGAATTTTAGTACACTATATGCACTGACAAGAACTGATACTTGGTTGATAGATGAGATGACCAGGTTTTATAGCTTTGGCTGGCCTATGATGCCAGGTAGCCCTTCTGCTCATAGTTCCTTCTGGTGGAGCCACTGAGACCTGGTCAGAAGGTACAGGCATCCTGTACTGTAGTATTACCTGCTTTGTGTGTTTCCCATTTTCCTCTGAAAAAGTTATAATAGAAAGGGTGATTTCAGGCTATTTTGGCTTAAAATAAAACAAAATTTTAGCACCAGAACAGAGATTGCACAGTGAAGATACTGAACTGTCAAGAATCTGAGTGTTAATCTGGTTGGCTCTTGGGTTGCAGTCTACTTTTTTTGATGACGTCTTAATGCCCTAAAAGCTGTCTTCTGGTTACCCAGGCTCTCCCACCTTCGATAAACTCTAGCAACAGTCCTTTACATAGATTTCTGCACAATCAAGTCCATCTGTTGATCAAATTTTAAAGCCTTTGAGAATTTGGAAAGAAACTTTTATAGTGAGAATAGAAGACTGGTTTAGAATCATGCATTTCAACAGATGGACTTGTATAAAGGGAACAGGGCTGTCAGTGTAGCCCATCACTGACCAAGAGCTGGCACTGCACATAAGTAGTTTTGATATTTCTTGATTCAAGGGTGGCCGCTCTGTGCAGGCAGGCCTGATACCAGTTTTAGTCTTTGTCTACCCATGGAGTAGAGGTATACTGAGAGACCTGTACCTGAAGATACATGGATGGCATGTGTTGTCACAAATACTATATTTCTCCCCCACATCACCTGTGTGTAGCAGTCAACTTCTGTGTTAATCTAGGCAAAAAGAATCCTCCAAATCAAGTTGCTAGAATTGAATACTTGATTTCTTTCTTGCCTCTCATTCATAGTTGTGATCAGCCTTTTGACTGACCATTGCCCTTAAAACAGATTAGCTATTGAGAAAGCCTTGAGCACATGGTCATGGTGATCTCTCTATAGTCCCATTTGCCCAGACAATGTCAACAATAGGTGCTGCCACACACTCCTGGTCTCCAGTGCCCTCCCCGTCTCTTACAGGCAGGTGATTTTTTTTTTATTTATATTAAGATTTATTTTTATTTTATGTGCACTGGTATCTCACCTGCAGGTGTTTCTGTTTGAGGGTGTTGGATCCCATGGAACTAGAGTTGTACAGATAGTTGTGAGCTGCCATGTGGTTGCTGGGAATTGAACCCAGGTCCTCTGGAAGAGCAGCCAGTGCCCCGGCAGGTGAATTTTTTAAAAGTAGAGCCATGCTACAATGCTGGGAGCCTGTGTAGATGCTGGCCATGACTGTAGGGTACACCCCAATGGTCTGAACACATAAAACTGTCTACAAGGGAATAGCTGTTTTGTTTTTTTTTCTTCTGATGAGATATTAGATGTTTGTGGATCTTCAACTGGCCAGGATAGTCATTTGTGTAAATTAACCACATGTGAACTCAGCATAGACATGGGTGTTCAGTCACTACCTGCAGGGGCCATCCTCAGTGCTCACTCACCTGGAATATTTGATTAGTGTTTGGTCCTAAAACCCACTCTGTTGGTGACTAAATTGAAGAGAGCCCTGGCATTCCATTAAGCACACAGTAGGAATGAGTCAAGGCTCTGGTTCTCACAAAACCATCAGTAAATCAGCATTGTTTATTTTAGATTCTGGCTGCCCCAGTACAGGATAGTGTTCATATTAACAGCTAGGTAGTCCTTATGCCCACCAGTGTTTGCCACCCATCCTCTGCTTAGTAGGGGTTCCCAGCTTCTGTTTACTTCTCCAGTTCCCAGAACCTAGGATGAGAGGGAAGTCTCTGTTTCCTGTGAGGTGGTATCAGGAGGATTTCTTGGGGTTTGAGAGTCTTGATGCCCCAGGGCTCCTATGCTATTTAGGTGTTGGTCCATCCTCTCAAACAGTATAAGCATCTCACAGTGTGGAGTTTGTGGGAACAGGTCCACGGCCACAGCCTTGACTGGATGGAATGGGATGCCTTTTACTCGGTTAGATGGGGCCCTGCAGAGGCTGTGGTAGGAAGGAGGTACCAATATTAGCCCAAGAGGTTTCTGTAGGTGGCAGGTAGGTGTGTCCTCACCCCCCATCCTCATGAACACTTACTCCACAAAGTTGCCCATGGCTGCCCGGGGATTGCAGGAAACATACAGGAGTCGCTTGATATTCTCAGCTCTACGAATGGCCAGAATCACCTTGGAATCTAACAAAGCATAGGGGGCTATTGTCTCCTAATGGTGGACTACCCAGCATAGCTTTTTTCTTCTCCCCAAATGGAAGCCACTTACGTAGTCCAGCCCGTGGTGGGTCTAGGATGGCTACAAGTCGCTGGGAGGACAGTCTGTTCACCAAACCTGGCACAAGATCCTCAGCCCTGCCGCAGTGGAACTCAACGTTGCTCAACTCTAGGGATAGTGTCATAGTTGTCAACAGTTCCTCCTTCTCCCAAAGATTTTCTTTCTCCAACCAGAAGTCTACAGATTCCCCCCAGTACCCTACTTTGTAGAAAAAGTTGAAGTGTCTAGCAGAAAGTTCTGTGGCAGACCACCTGCTAGCTATGTGATACAAAGGTTCTCACCATTGGTGAGAGCATTCACACGGGCATCCTCCACAGCCTCCTGGCACAGCTCAATCCCGATGACTCTCTTTACCTTCTGAAATAGAGAGATAAGCCCCACTGCCCTGGTTGCTCAGGAAAGAAAGAGACAGCACAATTGGGCTATCTCTGGGGTGTGATAGTAGCCTCCACACTCATGATCAACAGTAGGGAGATGTTCTAGGGCTAGACGACTTACCCGGGCCAGAGCCAGGCCTATGGTGCCAGTGCCACAACACACATCCAGCACAGTACTGCCCCCGTCCAGCTGAGCCCATTCCTGGATGACTGTGTAGAGCACTTCAGCTGCAGGTGTGTTTACCTGGAGGTTAGTTAGCCATAGTGTACTCCAGTGTAGGCTAGCACCCCACACTACTTGGTTCCCCACACATCAGTGATGTCATCTACTCTCCAGGCTTTAAAAAACTAAATCCTTAAAGCAGACATTCCCATCAATGGGGAGCTTTTTTCCTGACTCTTCCCCAGACCAACTGAGAATGACTGTATATATTACACTAGAGACTTTGGAATCTCCCCCCCCCCCCGCAACTCCACAGTAGGGTTTTCCACAACAGTGAGAATGGTTCCGCAGCTAAGGAGATTGCTACCATGGTATCCTGTTCTAGGTTTGGCAGGAGATAAGGCCACATGTATCACTGGGTCAACTACAAAGAAATCAAGTGACAAATTATCCCTTAGAGTCCCCATTACCTGGATGTTCTCTAGAAATCTCTTTTCCTATTTTCCCCTTCTTACCACACCTGCTATCACAGCCAGCTTCCCTGTGTCTTTGTGGTCATAAAGGAGATGCTACCTGGAAGAATGCTTGAGGGGAAATGCGGAAGGTCAGCCCCAGCAGGTCTTCCTGGATGCACTGGTCACCAGCCATATGCTCCAGGGGCAGGCCTTCCTGGCTGGGAGTCTTCCTGCATGAGAAGCAGGAGATCTGTCAATGTTACTGGCCTATCTGTAAACCCTTCCTGTCCCAACCTGGGCTCCTCACCTCTGTCCTTCCTCCACAAAGTAGAGGCAAGTCACCCCACTGGCCTTGCCTGGCTCTTCCATAAAGTAGCGCACTAGTGAGGCCTTCAGCCCTGCCATTTCCTCCGAGCTCAGTTTCTGCAGTGGAGGACACAAAAAGCCCATCAGACTAAGAAAAGCCCAACAAGACCTCCCCCCAACAAGACCACTGCCTGAGACCTGGGGGTGGAAGTAGGCAATGGCCATGGCCTGGCCTCTGCGGCTGGTACGAACAGTCAGCTGCTTCCAGTGGCCTGTATATGTCTCAGGGTCGTATGCCGAGTATGGGGTGGACCTGAGGAAGCCAGAAGTGTCTCTGAGTACCTGGTGTGTGCCTGTCCCAGTACCCTGCCCCTATCCCCACAACTGACAGGGCAAGGATCTCTGCTCCCTGGATTAGGGACTTCTCAGGAGCCCAACCCCAGGCCAGGTCCCCACCGAATGAATTCCTGGAAGGCCTTCACCACCTGCTTAGTGGCCTCTGGAATGTGCACAGTGTCAAAAGGGGCTGCCACAGCACATGTTCCGCCCTTGTACTTGCCAAGCCGGCAGCCAACGGTGTTGTCTTCTCCGTCTACCCCAACTCCGACCAGAAACTCACACTTATTACGATATTCAGTCTGCAGGAGAGAAGGTGGCAAAGGCAGCCAAATCTCAACCTTGATTGCTCAGCACCGGAAGAAACACCACAGTGAACAAGACACCCTGATGGGGTGGGCAGGCAAAACAAGGCTTTACTGCTGGCTTAACGAACCCCACGAAGAAATGAAAAGTGGCAGGCCGGGTGATGGTGGCGCACGCCTTTAATCCCAGCACTCGGGAGGCAGAGGCAGGCGGATCTCTGTGAGTTTGAGACCAGCCTGGTTTACAAGAGCTAGTTCCAGGATAGGCTCCAAAAACTAGAGAAACCCTGTCTCGAAAAACCAAAAAAAAAAAAAGAAAGTGGCAAAGAAGATAAGGAAAGTTCTTAGAGAACAGGATAATGGGCTGGCCCAGCCTTAAAGTATATGCCTAATGTGTGAGGCCCTGGGTTTTATCCCAGCACTGCATGTCAAAACCAAGGAAGGCCAACCTCCCCCCCTCCCCACACAGAATGGGATTTCATAGTCAGCCTGACCTGCTGGGGTGATGGCTTGACCCCCTCCAGTGGGCAACAAGCCTTATTGTGCTGTTGTCTCTGTGTGAGCAGCCAGGGTAGCAGGGCGCGGTTAGTACTCCCAATTTCCCTGTAGGATGAAGTATATCATGGTTGGACTTAAGAGTGTTCCCCATCTACACTGGACAGATCCCTGAGACCTCACTATTGCATTGGTACCACAGGGGCATTACTAACCAACTCCCTCACCACTTAGACCAGAGGTTCTCAACCTTCCTAATGCAGCGACTGTTTAATACAGTTTCTCATGTGGTGACCTCTAGCCATAAATTTATTTCAGTGCTTCATAACTAAGTTTGCTGTTAGGAATCGTAAATGTTTTCCAATGGTCTTACACGACTCCCACCCCAAATGATGAGAACCTCTGACTTACATACCCTGTGTGTGTTCTGAATAGAGTACAGGGCTGGTGGAGCAAGCCAAGAGCAAAAGCTCACTCTGGTTGGGATGTCAGTGTCACACTCACTTGGCCAGTTTCTGTAGCACCCGTTCACATTCCAGCCGCTTCTGCTCCAGCTGCTCAGAGTAGGGCACTCTCCAAAGTGGAGTCACCACATCGGCAATCTGCGTTGCTGAAGGCTCACTATCACCTTCCTGCCGCCTCTTCCTAGCCATGGGGTCAGCCTTGGGTCGAGCCAGGCGCACGTTGAGTGGGCGTCCTTTCCAGAGAGCACCGTGCAGCACTCGTAAGGCCTTGTCTCGTTCAGCAGCGTTGCGAAATGTTACAAAGGCACATGGTGGTTGTCCAAAGAGTTTGATTTTGTGGGACTGTAGGCCAAAACGGCCCAAAAAGCGCCGGACGTCGCTGAAGCTGGCATGGCGAGGCACATTTTGCAGCTCCAATTTAAAGATCTCCGAAGTGAACAGGTCATCCCTTATGTAGCTGTAGAGCCCAGGCTGAGTTCCAGACTCTGCAGCTGGTGCAGGCCCCTCTTTCTCTTCTTTACATTCTGGGACTGCAAGGCTGTGTTCTGCACTGGAATCTGGGTCGCAGTCCTCCATGTGCTCATGAACCTGTGTGGGGACAGACGGGCCAGGCTAAAGCTGTACCTACGATGACTAAGGCCTCGGGCTTGCTCCCTAAACCACTGCCAGATCTCCGTGAGCGCACACTACACCCAGCTCTGCCCAGACCCGTTCCTTTCTACTCTTGAGACCCAGTTCTCCCCCATGCTTATCTCTGATCCAACAGTAATGACTGCTACCCAACCCCACCCGTCCACATCTGCTGCACGTCTCTCTCCCTTCGCTTTACTTCCGTGTCCAGCTTCTCACTCATCGTCTGGCTTGTCTGTCGCCCGGACCAGGATGCTCACGAGGGGCCACCACCTTGGTCTCTTACACACGAAGTGCTCAGAAACTGGGTGCGATGCCGTGAGGAAATGCCGCGGCTTCGTCTTACGCAGTAGAGGGACTCAGAACTCGGGTGCTCAGAGTCGGCACTGAAGACTGGGAATGCACCACTCGCTCCCCAGTAGGCGGCAAGAGCCACACTGCCTCGCCTGTCTCTCCCGTCGGCCAGTGCACACTAGACGAGCCTGGTTTCTCTAAGGGCTCAGCTTCCGATGACGTCACCGCCACGCGCCGAGTCCTGACTGATCCACCAGCCGCTCACACTGACGTCAGGGGCACTCAGGGCTTTCAGACGGAAGTGCGCGCGTGGGTCGCCGGGATAGCGCGCTCCCCAGGCTGAGGCGAGGCCGGGCATGCGCCGCGAGCGTTTTGGCGGGAAGCGCGGGGCGGGCCGGACAATGAATGTCCGCCATCGGAGCCAATAAAGCTGCAGTGGTTTTGAATCACGGCGCGTTTCCCGCCGCTGGGGTCAGGGGTCAGGGTTCGGGTCGGGGGGCGGAGGGAAGAGCGGACGGTCGGGAGACGCCGGCGCCAGACTCGGAGGAAAAGGAGCTGCGACCAGCCGCCCGGAGGCTGCCGAGCCAGCGACGCCTGAGCCAGTCGAGCCGCCGTCGCCGCGCCCCCATGGCGGCCACCAAGGTACGGCGAGGCCCGGGTGGGGCTGGGAGGCAAGGGCCGCTATGGGCGGCCACGTGGGCGGCCCGCGCCTCGGCCGCCAACCCTCGCTGGCCTGTGGGTTTGGGGCCTGTCGAGGCGCCCCGGCCTGGGGCCTCGAGGACTTTGTTTCCGGGAATGGGAGTTGCTGGCGAAGACTCGAGTCTCGGGGGCTGCGGGGCGGCGCATGACCTTGTGGTGTGCGGAAGAGCAACAATCTCCACACCGGGCTCCCGGCTTTACCTGGGGACCTGGCAGTTGCGGATTTTCTTCGTCTTGGGGCCCTTGTGCTGTTTCCACTAGCATCGGGAAACCCTTCTTCTAGTTGCCCACAGATCCCTTCATTCATTTGGTCATTACGCCTGGAACCGCCGCCGCCTTAGGTGGCGGAAGCTCGCGTTCCAGCGCGGGGTACAGATTAAGACGCGCGGACTCTGGGCGGGGGCGGCTTTGTTGGTGGCTCGCATGTCGGCCGCAGCGGAGCCGCAGTGCTGTGAAACCGAAGGGCTATTTCTTTATCCTGTGGAGTTAGGTGGTGTGAGTCCGGGTTTTTTTTTTTTCCCTCCCCCTGTATTATCAAAGCACGTGATCTTGTCAGATTTAAAACTGCATGCATTGTAATCCTTCAAGTTGGGTCAGAATCTTCAAGCTTATTTGTCAGACTTTTCTTAACTTCTTTTCATCTTAAATTTCCAAGCTTGTGAAAAATCGCTGGGTGAATTGTGAATTCATGTAAATGCTAATAATCCCATTTCAATCTATCTTCATAGTAAACTAACAAGTGCTTGTAGAATCCTCAGTAAAAACCGTTAAGGTTGCTCTTCCTTTTGAGTTTTTCATGTTATCTATGTGTCGGGTATAATTTCATTTTACAGAGGAGGGATTTTTCTCCCAAGCTGCTCTGGTGTGTGTGTGTGGAACTGATCGATGCCTAAATGTGCTGTGCAGGCTGGGGGTGTTAAAATCCATTGTCTTGCTGCATGCAATCTTGTGATTTTTGTGATACTGGTGATGTGAAAGACTGGAGACTTAATTTCCAATGTAGGGAGGCCTGTTTTCGTTTTTGATTGGTGATGCCCACTGTGGCCAGGTTCACCAGCAGCATTACCTCTCCTCCTTCTCTGCACAGGACAGTCATGAGGACCATGATACCTCCACAGAGAATGCAGATGAATCCAACCATGATCCCCAGTTCGAACCAATAGTTTCTCTTCCTGAACAAGAAATTAAAACACTGGAGGAAGATGAAGAGGAACTTTTCAAGATGTAAGTCCTCTGAGGTGTCCCTGTGGAAGTATCTTTAGATGGGCTGACTGAGACAGCGAGAGAGAAACGGCTCAATAATAAGCAGGTCTCCGCAGAACATTCCATAAAAAATTTGTAAAACTCCACAACCATAGTGGGACCATGCTCTCCTCTGCTTTCTGGAGGAGCCAGCCAGCTAGGAACTCTGTGCTGGGGAATATTTCTCTTGTGCTCAGGTATAAGCCCTTGTGGCATTAGCCTCTTTGATTTCTGTCTGGAACTTTGCAGAAGAATTCTAGGTTGGCAGGGAATATTATGATCTCTGTGAATTTCGTGGCTTGGCCCCAGTTTGATAAAGGCTGTTTTAAGAAAGGGCCTAGTTGTATGGTGACTAGTCTTATATTGAAAATTCAACCATTCTGCCAAACCTTTTCCTGCTGCCCTGCTTCCTTGGGGCCAGTTATGTGAAGAGTATCCCCAACATAGTTTTGTCACCTGGGTGTCTCCCCAGCTGATCTTGTACCTTCCCTCCAAGAATCAGCAATTTCAGCAGGGTGCTGTAGCACACACCTTTAATTTCAGCACTCGGGAGATAGAAAGCAGGTAGATTTCTGTGGGTTTTAGGCCTGCCTGGTCTACAGAGTAAGTTCAGGATAGCAGGGGTGAGACCCTTTCTTGGGGGTGGGAGCTTCCTTCCTTTCTTGAGCAGGAATCTTAACTTCTTTCTTTCCTTTTCTTTCTTTCTGCCTTGTTTTCTGTTGCCTTAACTGAGTATCCTTAAAGAACAGGTTGGTTTAGCTCTTTGGTTTTTTTCTAATTTTATATGTGTATTGGGTGTTTTGCCTATGTGGATGTCTCTACACAATGTGCAGCCTGATGCCCAAGGAGGCCAGAAGAAAGCAGCGGATCCCTGGGGACTAGAGTTACAGACAGTTTTGAGTTGCCATGTGGTCCTCTGGAAGAACAGCCAGTGCTCTTAACTGCTGAGCCATCTCTCCAGCCTCCAGCTCATGGTTTTGCAGGTTAGGAAGTCTGAGATCTGAGAGCATAGTGCTAGCATTTGGTATGGGCCTCAGTCTCATCTTAATGTGGCCATGTATCGTGGAACTTGCTGCCTTCAGTCTTTTACATACCCACTAGTGCCATTGTTCGACCCCTGTCCTCAGTCCTCGTGATTACATCTAACCATCTTTACTTCTAAAGGACACTTCAAATATTAATGTGAACTTGTAAGTTAATACCTAAATTGTAAGGACACATTCAAACCACAGCAGACAAATTTAGCTACCTACAACCTATGTGTTCCTGGTACCGTGTCTTAACACAGAATGCCAGTGGAAATGGCTTAGCTATCAAAATTGCTTTTTTGAAATTACCATGTGTTTCTCTCTTGGAACCTTCAATGAGGAACTGTAGCAATACTTGAGTAAACTTTGGATTTCTGTTGTCTTGTTTACTGGCCTGGTGATTGAACACATGCTAGGCACATGCTATACTATACTGAGATGCATCTCTTGCCTCCCCCCCCTCCAATTTTATATACCTGGTCTTGAACTTAACCGTTTACCTGCTTTAGCTTCCTTAATATCTAGGATTACAGGCCTGTACTCTCAGGCCAAGATAGCAACTGAGCACAAGATATCTTGTATCTGGTTTCACATCACAGCAGAGACTGTCAGATTAAGGTTCTTCTGCTCTGAAGTGGGGGAGGGAGGCCTGCTCAAGGAGAGCCCATAATATACCTTTGTATCCAGAAGGCGGTGAGCCAGAGCTCTGCCCTATAGCCCTGGGCAAGGGTGGCATCCCTTTGAGTTAGGTAGTATTTGATTTCGTCCATGCAGTGCTAACAGGACTGCTTTCCTGAGCAGCGTCCTTGGTGTAGCTCTGGAAACCAGCCTCTTGTGCCCTATACCAGGGCTTTCTCTTAGAAGTGGGTAAAGACATCCCTTGAGACTGAGTTTGGAGGAGAGCAGAGACTTTGGCAAAGGAGAGGCAGATGAGGGTTGCAGAGGAAGCGTGTTGCCCCCGCTTGAGGGACAGAAGTGCTGGACTCATTGCAGGTGCCTGAGCCCTGGTGGCTACAACAGGTTCCTCCTGACAGGAAGCTGGTACTGGGCCTATGGAGGATGATATCCCTAAGGCTTTGTGTAGTTAAAGGGTACTCGTGTAGTGTGACTAGACCATCCAGCTTGCTAGAGCTTCTTTACCCACCCTGGGCCATGTGTACCCTTAGATGCCCCTTCTAAGGAAAATGTTTCTGCTATGAATAGCTTTCTGGCTGTGAAGTAAAATTAATGTGGAATTTGTTGGGCTGTTGTACTCTCCTGGGTGGTATTTTGACTAGTAATTCTTGGTACCCGAAGACCTTAGAAAAAGGTATTTATTTGGTGAGGACCCAGTCAGTGTCCAGCAGTACCCTTATGTTTAGCGCCCAGAGAACTTGTCTTCTTTTGGGGCAGTTGGTCCAGGTGTGAGTTCCCTCCCTGTCTTAAGTGTTTCTTTACTGATTTTTCTTATAGGCGGGCAAAGCTATTCCGGTTTGCTTCAGAGAATGACCTCCCAGAATGGAAGGAGCGAGGCACTGGTGATGTCAAGCTCCTGAAGCATAAGGAGAAAGGGACCATCCGCCTTCTCATGAGGAGGGACAAGACTCTGAAGATATGCGCCAACCACTATAGTAGGTGGTCTTTCAGGTCTACACCCTGGAACTCTAGGAGCTGGTTACCAGGGGAAAGAGGGATATATTTGTGATGCTTAAAGTGTCTTTCAAACAAGCCTCTGAACTATGACAGTGAAGCTTACAGAATGCAGGCTGTGGGTAAGATAGGTCTAGGGCGGATGCAGAACTCCAGGATAGACTTGAATGCTGATGCAGTGGGTACGTGTTTGTATATTATCTGGGCAAGTTGTGGGGGTCTGTTACCAAAGCTGTGTTTTCACTTTCTGATAATGTTCTACTCCCAGCTGTTTCCTGGGATGATACAGGAAGGGAACTGGCTGGGAAGAAGGTGAAGGAGGAGGCTCTTGGCCAGATGTGTCCCTGTGGATCTAGAGTGAGGTCTCAACAAGCCATCCCTCCCGTGTTTGTCTCAGAGGTTCTTTAGATCCATTTTGGGGTGCCCTTGATCCTGATAAATTTTGGTTGGTTTTTTTTTTTGGTTTGGTTTGGTTTTGTGAGACAGGGTTTCTCTGTAGCTTTGGAGCCTGTCCTGGATCTAGCTCTTGTAGACCAGGCTGGCCTCTAACTCACAGAGATCCGCCTGCCTCTGCCTCCCGTGCTGGGATTAAAGGCGTGCGCCACCACTGCCTGGCTCAAAAATCTGTGTTTTCTAAACTTAAAAATATCCCCCAAGTGAGTCTACATATGGAAGACAAAGAACAGCTTTGTGGAATCTACTCTTCCCTTAACACCTTTACATGTGTTCTGGAGTCAAGCTCAGGTCTCTGGGCTTGTGTAGCTAGTGCTTTTATCTACTAAATGCATTGTTTTCTTTCATTTGTGTGCACCTGTGCCATGGCTGTGACAGTTGAATGACAACTTGTAGGAACTGGTTCTCTCCTTTCACCTTGTGGGTTCTGGGGTGGAACTAGTCAGACTTTTGGCAAGTGCTTTTACTGACACAGCTTTACAGACCCCGAATCTATATTTTTCTAGCTGGTCAGGATCTTTTGTCTTGGGTACATTGGCTGACTATAGGTAAGGGTGCAGTTAGGGCTTAACAGGTGGTTTTGTTGAGGCAGAGACATGAGAAAGACCTTGACCCTCCCTTCCTCCCTCCCTCACAGTTGCTTCAGTCTCCCCTCAGTCCCAGTTTGGGGCATTACCTTGCGCCGGGGGTGGGGGTGGGTCTAACTGCTCTCAAAGACTGGCTAGGTTCCAGAGTGGTATATGAGCCTCTCCACCTGGGTGGAGCTCCTTGTTTTGTGTACCTCACAGGCCCTTGGTTGTTTTGAGTCAAGGTTGGGCATATTACTGTTCTATTGCTGTGAATAGACACCATGACCAAACAACTCTTCTAAAAGACGACATTTAATTAGGACTTGCTTGCATTTTCAGAGGGTTAGTCCAATATGGCAAGAAACAGGCATTTCGCTGGAGCTGTGAGTTTTACATCCTGTTCTGCTGGAGGGGGGAGGGGGACGGGACAGAGACAGAGAGACACACTGAGCGACTGAGTCTCATCAGCTTTTGAAACTTGAGAGCCCACCCCCAGTGACACACCTTCCTCTAACAGGGCCACACCTCCTAATCCTTCCAAACAGTTCTTCAACTGGGAACCAAGCACACAGGCCTGAGTTTCTCGGCCATTCTCATTCAGACCACCATGGGCTGTGGTGGCCCAGCTCTCTGAGCTCCAGCTTTGGCGGTCGTGTACGAGTGGTCAGATTGGTTTATGGGCCTCTCTAGAAATGCTGCCAGGGTACAGGGATCAGTGGCTAGCATGGGCACCAGTAAGTAATATTCCAGATGAGCAGGCTTTTGGTGAGTGCAGTTATCTGTTGGTGCTATAACCTTCCTCCTTGGTTCTCCTTGGTTCTGTAGGACCTGAGGGATTCAGAATAAACATGCTTGTTATGAGCGATGGCTTGTCTTCATGACATACTAACATTGTCCTGAGATTCCAGTATTTGCTACTTGTGTTCTTACCCCTCAGACCTTCCTGGACTATAGAGAGTTGAGTAGTGCTATCGTGCGATATTCCTGCTTTTAGGCTCCTTCACTTCTGTGTTCCCATCTTTAAGTCAGCCAGGTTCATGCTGGTGTGGGCATATGTTGGGCAAAGCCCTTAGGAAAGTTTGAGCCTGAGTGGCTATCCTTAAAACAGCAGTAGACAGAGACTGTGCTTCAGGGTCCTGAGCCTGTTCCCACAGAAGGATTATCCTGGTTTTAAGCAGATGTAGTTTACATTAGTGCTTAGAGTTGTGTAGGCCTGTGGTAAAATTCCTTCCCAGGGGCAGACATAAGCAATGTCTGCACTTCTGCCAGGGTCCCAATGACAAATGAAGGTGTGATGCCACCAGAGTTTCCTCTGGGAAACCAATGAATTTATTGGCCTTTCCTAAGGTCAGAGGTGAGGTGTTAACTTACAGGGGTGTGAGTGCTCCTTACCCCATCAGGCTGTATGTACCTGGAAAGCCTTGACTTAGCAGGGATGATGGCTTCTCTATAGGTAGAGCCCCTCTCCCCTAGTCTTTCCCAACCTAATACTATAGCCCTCCTGGAGGAGGGCACATGCAATTAGGACAGAGTTGCACACAACCAGTGGTTACAAGGGTGAGGATCTTTGACTCTCTCCACCCTTAGGGAAATAAACAGTCAAATCCAGCTGGGATAATCTGTAAGTGGGCACAGTTGAACCACCCAGTATGGTGGTTGCTTGGCTAAGAGGGTAATCACGTACAGCAACTTGGATCTCAGATCCCAAAATTTCATGTTGGTTGAAGTGGGTCCCTCCCTCACTTGGTGAGCAGGTTGCTCTGAGTGTGGGCTGAGTGGTTTGGCCGAGGGTCCCACTGTTCTCACAGGCTTCTCTCTTCTAGTCACACCGATGATGGAGCTGAAGCCCAATGCTGGCAGTGACCGTGCCTGGGTCTGGAATACTCACGCTGACTTTGCTGATGAGTGCCCCAAGCCTGAACTGCTCGCCATCCGCTTTCTAAATGCTGAGAGTAAGGAGAACTTGCCCAGCTATGGGTCACCTGCTGGGCAGTTGCTGCTTTGGGGAACTTGACATTGACCCAAAGCATGTTGAGCCTGCTGTGTGAAATCCTAGGGGTCTGTATAAACAGTTGTTGCATCCAGTTGACTCCCATCAGGTGTGTGGAACAGAGACACACCCTAGAGTTTCCTCCTGCTGCTGCTTCTGCTGGGTTTCTGGTTCCTCAAGACTGGGACATTGGTGTCCCCTACGGATGCTTAGGCACCTGTTCAGTCAAGATTGCAGAAATCTGCAAGCCCTGGCTGATCTTTCTTCCATGGGGGAATTTTTCTAGTCCCGCATGTGCTATGCGCTGGGATCGTGGAGAGTCAGCATGTACCATGGCCAGTGCCCTAGTGGCTGGTGCTCCTGTGAAAGTGAGCCTTCTGTTGGTCTGGGAGTATAGTATATATCTGGTAGCCCTTCCAACAGGAGTAGAGCCTATAACAGGAAGGGCCTTGGTTGTCTGATTGTTGATAGATGACTGAGAACAGTCACTGACCTCAGGAGAGACTCGATAATCAGTCACTGCAGGTGTTAGATGGTCAGAAGCTGCCATTGGGGCTGGATTTGGTGGTGCTCACCCTTAATTTCAGCACCTGGGAGGCAGAGGCAGGCAGATCTCTGAGTTCCAGGACAGTCAGGGCTATGTAGCAAGAGCCTGTCTTTTTTTTTTTTTTTAAATTTATTATGTATATAGTGTTCTGTCTGCATGTATGCCTGCAGGCCAGAAGAGGGCGCCAGATCTCATTACAGGTGTTGGTGAGTAACCATGTGATTGCTGGGAATTGAACTCAGGACCTTTGGAAGAGCAGGCAATGCTCTTAACCGCTGAGCCATCTCTCCAGCCTGCAAGAGCCTGTCTTAAAAAAAAAAATGAGAGAAATTGCCATTGGGGACTATGAGTTGGTTCTTAAGAACTTCAGGATGTCGCCAGTCTACTCTGAGAACTCTTATCAGCTCCTTCTTTTTCTACAGATGCACAAAAGTTCAAGACAAAGTTTGAAGAATGCAGGAAAGAGATTGAAGAGAGAGAAAAGAAAGGTGACATGGTGCCCTGGGGTGATGAGGGTGGGTGCTGGAGCTTCTTTGCAGATTCACTCTGCACCTGGCTGCAGCTCCAGTCTGGTGCTTTTTCTGTCTGCCAAAGAAACATTCCAGGGTGCTGTGGCTGCCTCTGCCTGTTGGGGGTCATACAGCTACCTGGGGACATGGTGATTCCTTGGAGGCTTTGACCGCAGGTTGGCCTCATAGCATTCATGCTCAGTTCAGGTACAGAGCTGGGCAGGAACCTGCTAGGGGTGAAAGGGCTTTTCAGATATTTCTTTCTTTCTCAAAGAATTCTGTGTCCTGAAGAAAAAAAAAGAATTCTGTGTCCTGTTCCTCTGGGGCAGATGAGACCTGTGTTAATAAGTGACCATATATCACTGAACAGCTTGTTGGGCCTCTTGTGCCCATCTGGGGAGAGTGGTGGGTGATGCTTAGGGAACTGGGTGAGTGCTGAGAGTAGTACAATCTCACAACCAGATTTCTCTGTTTGGTGTCTTACTGCATTTGCCTGTTTTTGCAGGACCAGGCAAAAATGATAATGCTGAAAAGGTGGCTGAGAAGCTGGAAGCCCTCTCTGTGAGGGAGGCCAGAGATGAGGCTGAAGAGAAATCTGAGGAGAAGCAATGAATCTGTCTGTCCTTTTCCTTCCTTTTTCTTTTTAAAAAATTTCCCTGCCCTTTAAGGTTTGTTTTTATTCTGTCTTGTTTTTACAAGGGACTTTATAAAAAACTGAATTCAACCTTCAGGGTTTTTTTTTTTATTTGTTTGTTTTTTTAATTTCTTTCTCCTTAAGTTTTGACAACATTGAACATGACTTCAGAAATCCATTCCCCAGTCATGAAAATGTACTGTGCTAACTTTCTTTTCCATAGTGGAAACACTTATTTATAGTCATCAAAAATAGTGAATAAAAAGTACCTTTGAAAACCTGGACCAACTGGCAAGGCTATGTGGGGGAAGGGGAGCTGTGCCTGCTGTGCCTGGAGCCCTTCTTGGCCACCTGTGTACCTGAGTGTGCATCGCAGATCTGTGAAGTGGTGTGTCTGCTATTGCTCTTAGGGAACAGTGGACACTATGGCCTGGTTTGTCCAAGCTGGTCCTAGAAGCTACTAGGTTGTGTGGGATGAAGAGCCCAGCGGGGCTGAGGCTGGCATTGGGGCCAAAGTGCTGTTGTTTTGCAGCGGGAACTATTTATTACTTTGTGCCCTTATGTAGGTTGTGTGTGTGTGTGTGTGTGTGTGTGTGTTGGAGGGACATGAAGGAAGACCACTAGAGTACCTTGGTGAAGGAAGGTAGTAGGTAGACAAACAGATCTGGCTATTAGGAAAAACTGGTTTTGGTTGGCTATGGTTAATAAGGCAGCCCTTAGCTCAGTGGAGAGAAAGGCCACCCTGGAGATGGATATTCATTCTAGTGCTGTGTCACAGTGTAGCTGTGACTAGCTGTTTAACCCTCCTGTTGGAAACTATTAGATGCTCCAACACATCTTCAAATAACACTCATAAGGGTTTGAACCTTCTGGGCTTGAAGTCTAAACTCAGCACTGTTAGGATTATGAGACTAGACTAAAACTTGCCATGTGTGGGCCTGGGGAAATGGCTCATCAGTCATGAGCTCTTGTTGCTCTTGTAGAGGATCCTAATTCAGTTCTAAATGCCCACACCAGGCTGCTTACAATTAAGCTCCAGGGAGTCAGACACACTCTTTGCCTCTCCCAGGTAGTACATGCAAGTGAATGCAAATATATATATACACATACATACACACACATGCACAAGAGAGCCCTGATATGTATTATGGACTGGCCTCAGGAGCTGCACCAGCCCTGCCTTTGACAGGACAGGAGCCATGGGGGGCCTGTTCCCATAGGAAGAGGAACTAGTGTCTTACTCTTGCTGATTACCAGAAGCGCTTGAAGAGGATGGGTCTCCACCTGTCAATTTGTGTCTTGTCATTGACCCTGTTATGTCTGACCCTGTCAGACATGGTATGTTTACAAATACAGCTTTTTTTAAAATTATGTATACATTGTTCTGTCTGTATGCTTGCAGGCCAGAAGAGGGCACCAGATCTCATTACAGATGGCTGTGAGCTACCATGTGGTTGCTGGGAATTGAACTCAGGACCTCTGGAAGATCAGTCAGTGCCCTTAACCTCTGAGCCATCTCTCCAGCTTTTCTTTTTAAAAAATTAGAAGGTAGCATTCAAAGTTTTTTTTACTGTAACAGTTCTGTATAGGCATATTGTACTTTATGTCCATACTACCCCACCTGCTGCAAAAGGACCAACTGAAAAAGCCAACTGAAGACTACTGGCTGTCTCTTGGCTTTCTTCATCCCAGGAAGAGATCTGCACACATGGTGGGGCCTGATGAACTGGAATTTGTGACGATTACCACATATGGTCTCATAGAAGGGCTGTGTGATCTTCCTCAAGGGAAGCCTTGGACTGGGACATTCATTTTGACATAGTGGAAAGTGACCTTTATCTTAAGTTGAAAAAAGCAAATGAGCCTTTTGGGTGAGAGAATGCTCACCAAGTAGAAAATTTCTTCTCATTCCCAGAGTTTGGCATACATTTTCCCATGTATCTGGCAGTGGAGGGGGATGACTGGTAGATTCCATACATAGCATAAGTCTCTAGTCAAACCCAAAAGAGTTCCATGCTGCAGATATAGAAAAGCCCCTCCAAAATGGTTAGGGGACACTGCTGTCCTGTGCTCAAGCTGTATTCTGGTATACTTAAGGAAGTGGCTTGTTCACACTGTAGGTGTAGCTGAAAGGAACATGCATTGGTCTAAGTCTGCCCTATTGACACTGGACTGGAGGATATCAACGAATTGTTGAAGCTACCTAGCCTGGCTGGCATTGTGTCCTGAGGCAATGGTAGGCAGAGGCAGTGCTAAGTGGGGTGAGGTCTTATTAGGAGTTAGGACTATAAGAAACACACAGGTAGCTGGGTAGTACTGGCACATTCCTTCAAGCCCAGCGCTTGAGAGGCAGAGAGGTAGGTGCATCTCTGTGAGTTTGAGGCCAGCCTGGTCTACAAAGAGTTCCAGGACAGCTAGGACTGTTACACAGAGAAATCCTGTCTCCAAAAAAACAAAAAGCATACAGTAGCACCCTCTTATTCATAGGGAACATTCCAAGACCCCCAGTAGATACTGCAAACTTAGGGGATGTCAAGCCCTGTTTATAATAAAGTTAGGTAGGCATAGTGGGAGATGAAGTCAGACAAACTGCAACAAGATTAAGTAAA